>CM042874.1:600045-607667 GCA_023658055.1 Thaleichthys pacificus | reverse complement strand
GTAGCGTGTTGATTTCTGATTGGGTGACAGTCCAGATTCCTGCTTGCTGATTGGGTGATTCGGATTATTTCCGCTTCCTTATTGGGTGACTGGGCAGACTCCTGCTCTGCTGATTGGCTCACTGTGTGTGTTGACCTCTGACCTCCCCAGGTTCACAGTGGGGCATGATGGGACTGAACCAGACCAGGAAGAGAACTTCTGGTCGCAGGCATTGGAGGACCTGGAAACCTGTGGCCAATCAGGAATCCTGAGAGAGCTGGAGGTAGGAAGCACATACTAGACTACAAACCTCAACGACAAAGAACTACAAATCCCACGTGTATTTGTTCTTGGTTGCATGCGGTCACTTCCTGGTTGTGTGTAACTCCTCCCTCTCTTTCCAGGAGGAACCAGACAGGGTTTTGAATCAGAGAAACCTGACCATGCTGGTACTCCTCTCTGCCCCCCTCTACTGCTCTCTCCTCCTCCTCTCCTCTCTGCCCCCCTCCTCTCCTCTACTGCTCTCTCCTCCTCCTCTCCTCTCCTCTCTGTCCTCCTCCTCTCCTCTCTGCCCTCCTCTCCTCCTCCTCTCCTCTCTGCCTTACCTCCTCCTCTTCTCTCTGCCCTCCTCCTCTCTCTTCTCCTCTCTTCTCCTCTCTCTCCTCTCTTCTCCTCTCTCTTCTCCTCTTCTCTCCTGTCTGCTTGTAGCTGCTTTAATACCTTGTTTCTGTGCCTCCCCCCTACAGTGGTGCATTCCAGTCCTCCCCCCTCTCCCCCAGCCCCCCTGGCCTGCCTCCCCCCTCTCCCCCTGCCCCCTGGCCTGCCTCCCTGACCCCACCTCCGATCTGTTGAGTGTACCTGGCCATGCCCCCCCCCCCTCCTTACCGAGTCACATGTCAGTCAACCTCCAAACGACATGCTAATGCTTCACAAGCTAACAATGTAAAGGTTAGCATCATGGAAGATTCACTGACCGCATATAGATCCAATGCTACTTTATTCATGCTACTAATGACACCTCTGTTGAACTGTGTAATGGCCTGAGTCTAATGTCACAACAAGGGGCTGAATGTACCTTGCTGTTTTTGAGGGCACGTATCATTTAAAGTGTGACATCATATCGTGTTCCAGAAGCACAAACACTAGAATGATGTGACTCAACTTGGATGTTGTCACAGATGTTGAGGTAATGTTGAGGTAATGTTGAGGTAATGTTGAGGTAATGTTGAGTTATTCTTAAAATAAAAGCTGAGCTAACAATGACACTGCAACACGTGAGTGGAGATGAAGAGCAACTAGACCAACTGAAACCTGGGTGACCATGGAGATGCATGACACTGCCTCAGTATCAGCCAATAGAGAAACACCTTGTGCTACAGTTTGAGTGACCTCACTTACAACTGTCCAATGGGAACGAGGAGTCGTGTTGCGATGGGCATGGCAGTGTGAACAAAGCATGATGGGAGCGCGGTGCTGCAAGGCCTCTTGGGATGTGTAGTTCCCTGTGTTTGTGTGGTTCTGAACTCAGCTATCATCACTTCCTCTTCCTGTCCTGCCTGTTGCAGAGGGAGGAGGTGCCATGGGGAGGATCTGTAGAGACACGAGGAGGTGCTCTGAGGAGACTCTGCATAGGAGACCAGCTGCATGACACTGAGTGAAAGAGAAGCTAACAATGCTTTTGATCATTTCTACTTTGTTTTCTTCTCCCCTCTCCCCTCCCTCCCCCCCCCTCCCCTCCTCTCTCCCTCCTCCCCCCTCCCCTCCTCCCTCCCTCCCTCCCTCTTCTCTCCTTCCCTCCCTCCCTCCCCTCTTCTCTCCTCTCCTCTCCCTCCTCCCTCCCTCCCTCCCCCCCTCCCCTCCTCTCTCTCTCCCTCCCCTCCTCTCTCCCTCCCTCCCCCCCTCCCCTCCTCTCTCTCTCCCTCCCCTCCTCTCCCTCTGCCCCCCCCCCCCCAGGCCACCATCATGTCAGGCAGCAGCCTCAGTCTAAACCACGAGCTGCCCCCCCGGTCCCAGCTGGGCCGGCAGGCCAGCTTCCAGGAGCGAGGCTCCAGCAGGGCGGCCCCCAGCCCGGCCGCTCGCTCCAGCACCCTGCCCTCCGACCCCGGGCGCAAGGCCTTCGCCCTGAGGAAGATGAGGCAGGAGATCTCAGACATCCTGGCCCCCGCCCACACCTGTGGAGCTGCACAAGGTAGGACAGGATGTGTTCAGGCTGGTTCAGGACAGGTGTGTTGTGTCCAGGTGAGCGTGGGTCAGGACAGGTGTGTTGTGTCCAGGTGAGCGTGGGTCAGGACAGGTGTGTTGTGTCCAGGTGAGCGTGGGTCAGGACAGGTGTGTTGTGTCCAGGTGAGCGTGGGTCAGGACAGGTGTGTTGTGTCCAGGTGAGCGTGGGTCAGGACAGGTGTGTTGTGTCCAGGTGAGCCTGGAGAAGGAGTCGGACCTGGAGGACTTTGGTTTCAGCGTGTCTGACGGTCTCCTGGAGAAGGGTGTGTATGTCAGTAACCTCCGGCCGGGGGGCCCTGCAGAGCTGGGGGGGCTCAAATCCTACGACAGGCTGCTACAGGTACACTCACACACACAGATATAACATACACACACACATTCACCCCTAGACACCCCACCCAGGGTAACTGTGCTGTGTCCCTCCAGATCAACCACGTTCGGACCCGAGACTTCGACTGTTGCCTGGTGGTTCCTCTCATCGCAGAGTCTGGCAACAAGCTGGAGCTGGTGATCAGCAGGGGCCTGGCTTCGGCTCAGCCAGCCTGCGAGCTCCACAACACTCCCACGGACCTGAGGCCACTCCCCCGCAGACCCCCTGCTGAGCTGGAGTGAGGCTGGGGGGGGGGGGGAACCCGCTGGGGGGGACCCGACTGTCCACAGACTCACTGTCTGCTGGCCTGCAGCTTAACTCGAGGCTGGGGCTGGGGCTGGGGCTGGGGTCGGGGGAGGACAGAGACCCCAATAAGACCTTATAACAGAGTGGACGGCCTCAGAGTGGACGGCCTCAGAGTGGACGGCCTCAGAGTGAACGGCCTGGATCTCCTTGGTGCTACTGACTGTGGTCCCCCTGCGTGGATGTGTAGCTCTATAAAGCACAGACACACTCCTGTCCTGGAGACAAGGCCTACAGGCCAAACACACTCCTGTCCTGGAGACAAGGCCTACAGGCCACACACACCAGGAGTCTCCTTGTTCCTCCTCCTCCTCCTCCTCTCCTCCTCTCCTCCTCCTCCTCCTCCTCCTCCTCCTCCTCTTCCGGGAGGAGAGCAGAACACTGTCACTCCTGGACTGATGTGAGTCTGAAACAGTGACCAGTGCCATCATTATCTCTCCTACCTGTCTCCACTGGGCTGGTCTCTCTCCTCCTGGTCTCTCTCCTCCTGGTCTGTCTCCTCCTGGTCTCTCCTACCTGTCTGTGCTGGTATCTGGTCTAACCCTAACCCTGACTACCAGATCATGTGGACCCTGTCGGGTGTTTACATGTGCTGTTGGACTGGCTGGTCTATGTGTGTGTGTGTCTGTGTGTGTGTGTGTGTGTGTAGGCTATGTATGTTTGTGAGCGTGCGTCACAAGTGGTTCCAGGCCAGACCTTTGACCCTGCTCATCAGTAGCAACACATACTGTCCTGATGATGCATTCACACACACACAATCACACACACACACACTCAACACATACTGTCCTGTTGATGCATTCAGTCTGTTCACTGCTTCACTAAAACACTAAGACCTTCAGCACACTCACACACACACACTCATTCACACCTCATATGTGTGTGTGAGTCAGAACACACTACCCCTAGTCAGCACAGTCACACAGTCTGTCTCCTGACCCCCCCCCCCCCATGACCCTACCTGACCCCTCCTCACGCCACAGAACTTCAGCTGGCTGCACATGTCAAGCATGATGTCATCTGTTGTGAATCCTGAGCCGTCCAATCCCATCTCCCCCTTTCTCTGAGTAAATATGAATATGCTAATCTATGTGCTACTACTGGCGTTGTTACAAGTATGTTTTGTACGTTTTATCGTTTTCTGAGGTCGCAGCCCTGAAGGCTTTACTACCCATGTGTAAAATAGAGAATGGTTGTTGTGGGTTTGAAACCCGGGCCATGAGGATGAAGTCTGTGTCATTTCTCACCAACAACGGATTTCCAGGATATTTCTTTCCGTTTCTTACAAAGTACAGCTGCTCTGCATCAAAATATCCATTAGGACAAAAAAAAGGCCTGTTTTAGTCAGGCTAGCGACGTTCCTCTCGTATCCGTGGTGATGATCGATGTCCCGCCCTGTTGTCAGCGCTGAACCCAATCACACTGTCCACTCACTATTTAAACTGGCTCGTCAACCAATCACAGGGCTCCTTAACGAAAGCCACAACCCCCTCCCGCGGTCACGTTGCGAAGACTGTTGAAGCCATTCTGAGATTGGACCCACACTCGGGTCCTGTACTGGGTCTCTACTGGGTCTCTACTGCGTGTCTACTTGGGTCTCTACTGGGTCTCTACTGCGGGGTCAGGTGGCTGAGCGGTGAGGGAGTCAGGCTAGTAACCAGAAGGTCGCTGGTTCGATTCCCGGCCGTGTCAAAAAACGATGTTGTGTCCTTGGGCAAGGCACTTCACCCTACTTGCCTCGGGGGGGAATGTCCCTGTACTTACTGTAAGTCGCTCTGGATAAGAGCGTCTGCTAAATGACTAAATGTAAATGTGTCTACTGGGTCTCTAATGTTTCAATGTGTCTCTACTGTCAACAAGGGCCACACCTGTATCTTCATTTCTACTCCAGTCTTTTACTTTCTGTTGTTTCTATTGTGTTTTCTACTGCAGCTCTACTGTAGAGATGCCTCTGAGGTCTCTCCACTGCGCACAATTACACCCTCATTCCACAAACACTGGATTCTCCACTGATAGTTTGTGAGTTGGTCTTGATTTGATTGACTTGATTTCTACTGCTACATCTATTCCCCAGTAGTGTTAAGGGTTTCTGCAACAGGTCCTGTCCTCTGCTATCTGGGCCAGACTGTCGCTTCGCACCCTAACCTGTTCGCTGTTGTCAGTAGAAACACCAATAATGTGATGTCTGGACTGTAGTACCGCCCCCTCCCACCGGGGCTGGGCCAATCATCTTTCTGTTTGTGTTCTTCTGGATGGTATTGGACTGAAGCACTGCCAATTGAAATAGTGGGTAACCATTCTCTATATATGATCTGTTTGAAAATCAGTTTCACTGTTAAAGTCCCAGAAAAGACAAATGTATTTTTATTTCTAATGGACAGGTATTATGAACTATGTAAAGTATTTTTGTACAAATTTAATACTTTGGTAGCATGATATTTATCGTGTATGTATAACTTTGGGAATTCCTACAACTGTTACCCTTTGTATGTAAGAAAAGACAAACAAAATTAAAATAAAAACAGAGTGGGAAGTCCTAGTAGTGTTCTGATGTAAACATAAAGACCTGCTGGTCTAACCCAAACCCTGCTGGTCTATTTCTTAAATTTAAATATTAAGTATTCAGCCTTTTAAAATTCTAAACATTACGTCACTGATTTGCTTCCAAACCCCTACACAGGGCCTACACAGATCATGAATCTGATTCACGAACTGACGTATAGGCACATGTGACTGAATGCGGAAAAAGCGGAGCGAGTCTAAAACGACGGAGGGTCATAACCGCTTATCCGGAGTCAGTGCTGTGTTTCAGACGCCGCTTGCAGCCTCGACATTAGACATTAGGAACCGATCGCAGACCAGTGACCACAACCTCGTTTCATAACGATGCAGGGGCTAGTGGCGCGAACTTCAGTACAACTCCTTTCACGAGGGCTTCCGCGTCTGCAGGTAAGACACGTGCAGATTAAGCACCGGCTGCGGACGGACGCTCGGTACATTAGCGGTCAGACCAGTCAGATGTTACCGTGCTTAGATTTACCTTCATGGGACTGTGTGTCTGTGAAGCGCGTTCTAATACGGAGGATGTTTTGGCCTGGTAACATGATTAGCTAGAGAGCTACAGCACACAATCAAGACCTGTCCATTCAAGAAAGATACGTTAGCGGTCAATTTACATAATTTAGCAGATGCCTTTATCCAAAGCGACATAAAAATCAAGGATCAGAAGTGTTTGGTTCTAACAGTGTTTCGGTGGTCAGAGTCAAGGAACGGTTCGTATTTACCAGACACAGTGTAAAGTAACCACATCTCGGCTACCAGGGGCAACAGTAACCTGAGTTACAGTAGGACTAGTACAACGCAGCGATTCAACCTCATATCGGTCAGCTTGAATGTAGCCACGCTAAATACAAGATAATGAACCAAAACTCAGCCACCTCAATAAGTGGATCTACTGTAGACTGTGTGGGATCTGTGTTGGTGTGGATGTGATGTGTGTGTGTGTATGCAGGTTGTGTGGATGTGATGCGTGTGTGTGTATGCAGGTTGTTTGGATGTGATGAGTGTGTGTGTATGCAGGTTGTGTGGATGTAGTGTGTCACTGTCTGTCTGCACATGCTCAGTACAGACCGTCACATCTCGCCCCAGCATGCCGTCTAACGTGGAGATCAAGGCCAGGGTGAACGACTACAGCCTATTCGCTGAGAGGGCCGGCCAGCTCAGCCAATCAGAGGGCGTGGTGATCCGTCAGCAAGACACCTTCTTCAACTGCAGCAACGGACGGCTGAAACTGAGAAACCTGATGGTACACACACACACATCTCACACACACACGTCACACACACACACATGTCACACACACACACACGTCACACACATTTACATACCCGTGTTCACAGTGTGTGGTGTGTGCAGAACGGGAGTGGCCAGTTGATCTTCTATGAGAGACCAGACTGTGAGGGTCCTAAACTGTCCCGCTACTCCATCTCTCCCACCCAGGATCCTGAGGGGCTGAGGGTGAGACTGCTGCCTGTCTGTCTGCCTGTCTGACTCTGTCTGCCTGTATGCTGCCTGTCTGTCTGTCTGCCTGTCTGACTCTGTCTGCCTGTCTGTCAGTCTGTCTGTGTGTTTGTTTAAGTGTGTAGACAATGCTAGCAGATGCTCTAGGTTTCAAAGGAGGAATAGGGGTTTAACTGTGTGTGTGTGTGTGTGTGTAGGCGGTGCTAGCAGATGCTCTGGGTATCAAAGGGGAGGTGAGGAAGGAGAGAAGGCTGTTCCTGGTGGGCCAGACCAGAGTTCATCTAGACACAGTGGAAGGACTGGGACACTACATGGAGCTGGAGGTCTGTCTGTGTGTGTGTGTGTGTGTCTGTTAGACTGTCTTCTAGCCTGTTTACCTGTGTGTGTGTATGTGGTGTGTATGTGTGTCTGTTAGACTGTCTTCTAGCCTGTTTACCTGTGTGTGTGTGTGTGTGTATGTGTGTCTGTTAGACTGTCTTCTAGCCTGTTTACCTGTGTGTGTGTACGTGGTGTGTGTGTGTGTGTGTCTGTTAGACTGTCTTCTAGCCTGTTTACCTGTGTGTGTGTGTGTGTCTGTTAGACTGTCTTCTAGCCTGTTTACCTGTGTGTGTGTGTGTGTGTGTGTGTGTGTACGTGGTGTGTGTGTGTGTATGTGGTGTGTGTGTGTGTGTATGTGGTGTGTGTGTGTGTGTGTATGTGGTGTGTGTGTGTGTGTATGTGGTGTGTGTGT
>CM042874.1:590045-595045 GCA_023658055.1 Thaleichthys pacificus | reverse complement strand
TCTAGAACAGACAAGTACATTCTAGACAAGTACATTCTAGAACAGAAAGCATTCTAAAGCGTGATAAAGTAGATTCCAAGAGATTTTGGATTCAGCTCAGAGTAGGACAGGCCAGGTGAACTAGTTAGTAGAAACATTAGTGAAGGCGGCTCGTTTTCATGTGATTGGCACGATACAGGTGACTATGACTTTTGAACATGTCTGTGTGTGTATGTGTGTGTGTGTGCACGTGTGTGTCTGTGTTTGTGTGTGAGGGGCTGGAGAAATTTGGTTTTTCTGCAGGTCTAATTTATAGTGAGAACAATTCTGCAGAGTGTGGCGTCACCATAGTAACTGGGGGAATGCAGATGAGGGTCTCTTTCTAAACACACACTCTCACACACACACACACACACACTCTCACACACACACACTCTCACACACACACACACACACACTCTCACACACACTCACACACACACTCACACACACAGACACTCTCACACACACACACTCACACACACTCACACACACAGTGCTGGGCGGATCTTCAGTAAACTGCAGAGAGGAGGAGGGACAGGATTCCCTGAATTTCCCCTCTTTGCCAGTTTCCATGACAACCACTCACAACTTGTGAAAGCTTGTGCTCTGATTGCGACAGTGTCTCAGCAGATAGGAGCATGACACGGGGGGGGGGGGGGGGGTGTAGGAAGAAGCAGGTGGGATCATTTCATTCAGTGGAATGCGTTCAAGATCTAAATAGCTCAGCATTTGACTGCAGATCAAGGAGGTTGCAGATTCAATTCCCCCCTGCATGCCCCCCTGCACGCCCCCCCCTGCACATCACTCTGTAGGAGAGAGCGCTGGAACGCAGACGTTGTTGTTAGAGGAGGGGAGGAGGACAGAGGAGACAGTACAACGCAGCCTGCGCTGGAACGCAGGCCTGGGGTGGCACTTTGTTCTCCTAGTGAATAACAGGAAGTGAAGTCATGCAAGTGGGCAGGACCATGGTTCCTCCACCACTGCAGCTGTTATCAGAGTTTGAGACAGGACACGTCTTCACACAGCAGTGGGCCAGAAGGGCTGAGAAAGTTCTGGATTCCCTCTGGCTTCCGCAGAGATCTAGAATTTCCGCTTCTAGAGTGAAAGTTCTGCTGTCTTCAGGGTTCTGAGGCTGCTGTGATGGGGATTCTAGAATGCTGTTGGTTTCAAAGTTCTAGAACGTTGTTGTACACTACTCTAGGACACTGCTGTGTGTAGGTGCGTCCTGTGTGCAGGTGCTGAGTGTGTGTGTGTGTGTGCAGGGCTGTGAGCGGACAGTGACAGACCCCATGCCTCTGAGTCCGGCTGCTGACGCCAAGCATGACCCCCCAGACCGCCCCCGAACACACGCCGCTACCAACGGCAACCAGCTCGCTTCCACCGTCACCAGGGACGATGGGGCAGATAACCTTGACGACCCCCCTGGAAACAGTATCGTCATCCGCATTGGAATCCCTGACCTGCAACAGACAGTATGCACTCACTCATACACACACACACACACACACACACATTCCCTGAACTTTAACCCTAACCCTCACTCTTTCTATATTCATACACTGTGTGTGTGCGTGTGTGTGTGTGTGTGTGTGCGTGTGTGTGTGCGTGTGAGAGCAGAAGTGTCTTCGGCTAGACCCAGATGCAGCAGTGTGGAGCAGTAAGCAGCTGGTCCTGGTGACTCTGACCCAGAGCCTGGTGGACGTCCTGAACTACGGCCTCTTCCAGCCAGCCTTCAACGGACGCGCCGGGAAGTTCTTAGACGAGGAACGCCTGCTGAAGGAGTACCCCCTCCCCCCAATAACCCCCATCCCCTACCTGGAGGTACATCTACCCTACCCCCTGCCCCACCCTGCCCTGCCCCCAGTAACACCCCTGCCCTGTCATACCTTGCCCAACCCTATCCCCTATTTACTACGTCCTACACACTACCCTACAATCCTGCTTGTCTGGTTTCAGTTCCGTTACAAGAGGCGTATCTACACTCAGAGTTATGTGGATGACAAGCAGCTAGCTAAGCTGCACACCAAGGTAGGACACGCCTGCTAGCACTGGAATGCACTGCCAGCCTTACCAGTGATATGTACCATACAATTAGCCTTAGCATTGGAAGATGGCATGCTACTAGCCTTGTTCTTAACACTGAGGCGCTTGTCCCAGGCCAACCTGAAGAGGTTCATGGAGTACGTGCACCAGAGGAACCTGGAGAAGGTGTCCAGGTTCCTGGAGAAGGGCCTGGACCCCAACTTCCACGATGCAGACACTGGGGGTGAGAGCTCTCTCACACACACACATATTTACACACACATTTACACACCCACACATATCCAAAGTGACCACAGGTCAACGCTACGTGTGTGTGTGTGTGTGTGCGTGAGCAGAGTGCCCCCTGACCCTGGCGGTTCAGCTGGAGGCGTGCGCTGACCTCATCAAGCTTCTGCGGAGCGGAGGAGCTCATCTGGACTTCAGGACCAGAGATGGCATCACCGCCCTGCACAGAGCTGTGCTCTGCAGGAACGCCCTGGCTCTAACTGTGAGCACACACACACTGAACCTCTGCATCCCCCAGACCCTGCTGTGCCTGGGCCATCCAGACCCTGCTGTCCCTGGGCCATCCAGACCCTAACCCTGTCCCCCTCCCCCAGACCCTGCTGTCCCCTGGGCCATCCAGACCCTAACCCTGTCCCCCCAGACCCTGCTGTGCCTGGGCCATCCAGACCCTGCTGTCCCTGGGCCATCCAGACCCTAACCCTGTCCCCCTCCCCCAGACCCTGCTGTCCCCTGGGCCATCCAGACCCTAACCCTGTCCCCCCAGACCCTAACCCTGTCCCCCCAGACCCTAACCCTGTCCCCCTCCCCCAGACCCTGCTGTGCCTGGGCCATCCAGACCCTAACCCTGTCCCCCCAGACCCTAACCCTGTCCCCCAGACCCTGCTGTCCCTGGGCCATCCAGACCCTAACCCTGTCCCCCTCCCCCAGACCCTGCTGTCCCTGGGCCATCCAGACCCTAACCCTGTCCCCCCAGGCCCTAACCCTAACCTAACCCTGTCCCCCAGACCCTAACCCTGTCCCCCTCCCCCAGACCCTGCTGGACCTGGGTGCGTCCCCGGACTACAAGGACAGCCGTGGCCTGACCCCGCTGTACCACAGCAGCATGGTGGGAGGAGACCCGTACTGCTGTGAGCTGCTGCTGCAGGACCACGCACACATAGGCAGCAGCGACGAGAACGGCTGGCAGGAGGTGCACCAGGTACACACACACACACGCGCACACACACGCACACACACACGCACATAACACTAAACACATTTTAAGTTATAGGGCCCCATTTTTCATGTTTCACTGTACCTACACCCGGTCTGTCTGTAGGCGTGTCGTCATGGTAACGTGCAACACCTGGAGCACCTTCTGTTCTACGGAGCGGACATGAGCTCCCAGAATGCATCAGGAAACACAGCACTGCACCTGTGTGCTCTCTACAATCAGGTTCCCTCACACACACACACTCACACACACACTCACACACACACACCACACACACACACACTCACACACACACTCACACACACACATATACACACACAGGCCAGGTGATTTGACCTCTAATCTTGCAGGATGGCTGTGCAAGGGTTCTACTGTTCCGTGGAGCCAACAAAGACATTAAAAACTACAACAACCAGACTGCCTTTCAGGTAAAAAAACTGCAACAACCAGACTGCATTTTTCAAAACTAGAACAAAGTATACAGTATGTTTAGTATAGTGTGTGTGTGTGGTGTGTGTATGGTGTTTGTATGGTGTGTGTATGACGTGTGTATGGTGTTTGTATGGTGTGTGTATGACGTGTGTATGGTGTGTGTATGATGTGTGTATGGTGTGTGTGTGGTGTGTGTATGGTGTGTGTGGTGTGTGTGTGGTGTGTGTCCAGGTCGCCATCATAGCAGGGAACTTTGACTTGGCAGAGATCATCAAGATCCACAAGACATCTGACGTTGGTGAGTTCTCCTCCATCTTCGACTCATTGTGAGTGTGTGTGAGGTCTGTGTCTGTGTGTGGTGTGAGGTGTGTGGTGTGAGGTGTGTGTGAGGTGTGAGGTGTGTGGGGTGTGTAACAGCTCCTGTGTCTCAGTGCCTTTCAGGGAGAGCCCGTCCTACACAAAGCGCCGGCGAGGAGGCGGAACCAGAGCTGCAGGGGGGAGTGGCCTGTCTTCTCCCCGCTCTCTGATTCGCTCAGCCAGTGACAACGCCCTGGAGAGCCCCGCCTCCACGTCCCCTGGCCCCTCCCTCCACAGCCTGGAGACCACGCCCAGCCGCCCAGGAGCCGACTCACACAGCCTGCGCAGACACACACGCCGACTCAGGTACACACACACACACTCAAATACACTCACACAGACGATGTGTGTCTGTCTCTGTGTCTTTCTAAGTGTGTATCTTTGTGTGTGTGTGTGTGTGTGTGTGTGTGTGTGTAGCCCCAGTGGCAAGGTACAGCAGGAGCCCAGCCCCCCTTCCTCCCCCCCCAGCCCGCGGAAGAAGAGGAGGCTGTACAGCGCGGTACCTGGACGCACCTTCATCGTGACGCGCTCACACACACCCCAGGGCACCGGGGAGATCAACCTGCACCGAGGAGAGAGGGTCAAAGGTCAGCCCCCTTCCCTCTGTCCAATCAGACATCATCTTGGCTCCGCTTGTCCAATCACATTTCACCTGCATGGCTAGAAGGCTCGTTATTCACGACTGTACACAGTTCTGTTTCAACAGCCGCTCCTGTCCTGCCTCACACTCCTTCCTTTAATCTTCCTTTATTCTATCATGCTCTTCATCTCACTTTCTCTCCTCTGTCCCTCCTCCCTCCCCCCTCCCTCCCCCCCTCCCTCCCCCAGTCCTGAGTATAGGAGAGGGGGGGTTCTGGGAGGGCTCTGTGAAGGGCAGGACCGGATGGTTCCCTGCTGACTGTGTAGAGGAGGTCCAGATGAGGCAGTA
>CM042874.1:580045-585045 GCA_023658055.1 Thaleichthys pacificus | reverse complement strand
CCCGAAAAATTGGGTCGGGAAGAAATCTGATTGCAACATCTGGGATACAAAGGTATTGCTTGTCTCCAGCTCCACCTGGCTATCTCTGGGGCTCTGTATTTCGCTTATTTGTTTAGCCTCAACATTTTTGGCCTCAACATTTTTTCGGTTTGGATTTCTTCGGATCGAAAAGGTCAATTTTTTGGGGCAAAACTTTTTTTGCCTCTAATTTTTGGGATAAGAATTTCACAATTAAAATTTAGGCAGCCTGAATTTTGTTCAATTTAAAGAGGTGAATTCCAAACCAAGTATTCGATGCTTAAAAAAAATGCTGTCACTGATTTGCTTCCATAGATGAGTGGATGAATGAATGAGTGGATGAACACAAAAATGAGTGAACAAATGAATATATTGTTGAATATTTAAATGAATTAGTGATACATATTCATGTATTATATGTAGTCCTAGTTTTCCTTTTACATTTTTAAACAAACTCACATTTTCATGATGGTGAAGATGATGATGATGAGGAAAGTCTTGTTCCATCCATCTAGGTGGAGGAAGGGGGAGGAGCCAATCCCAGCAGGGCGGAGCTATACCAGCAGCAGGTTCTCTCTGAGCGTGCTCGCATCCAGGCCACGCCCCCTCAGGGCCGACGCTCCTCCCTCTTCCTGTCTGTGGAGGGGGCGGGATCAGAATCCTCAGCTCCTCTTCTCCTGACCCAATCACATTCCATGGACGACCTGGGGGAGCTGCCTCCACCAATCCCGGTGCTGTCCCCTTCCCCCTCCCCCCAGGGCTCCACCTTCCTGCACCCGCTGACGGGCAAGCCCCTCGACCCCGCCTCCCCGCTGGCATTGGCGTTGGCGGCGCGGGAACGAGCGCTCACCGCCCGCACACCGAGCCCAGAACCCCGTCACAAACGCACCACGCCCCCCCAGACCAGCCCCGAACCCCGGCACAAGCACATAACCCCACCCCTCTTCCTTGACGGGCAGGTGGAGAGACCGGAGACGGAGGGCGGGGCCACCTCCCCCGCCGCCCCCTCCCCCGAGCGCTGGAGGCCCTCCCCCCTGCCCCTGCCCATCAGTCTGGTGACCATCAGCGTGACCAGTGAGTGCCAGGCGCCCGTGCACATAGAGGCACAGCGTCAGGTGGAGAGGAGGCGGAGCCTAACGGTGGGGAGCTCGGAGGAAGAGGGCGGGGCCTACACCGTGACCCTGCCCCCCGCGCTGCTGTCGTCCAGTGACGAGGAGACGAGGGAGGAGCTTCGTAGGATCGGGCTGGTGACTCCGCCCCCAGGCTTCACTGCGTCCCCGCCCCCCACCCTCTCTGCCTCCCTCAGCCTGTCTCCACGGCGACCCCAGCCTGGCGAGGTGGGGGGAGGGGGAGGAGGCGGAGGGGAGTCGGCCCCGGACTCGGGGGTGGAGGAGGGGGAGGACAGGAGTGCCAGCGACCCCCACCTGGATGCCTCCACCTCCCCTGGCAGCACCCCCGCCCCCAGCCTCCCCCCGCTGCCCTCCCCGGACCCCCCTCAGCACCAGCCCAGCCCCATCCCCTCCCCCAGCCCCGGGGGGCCCCCAGACCCCCAGGGCCTGAAGCCCCGGCTGCGCTCCCCTCTGGGCCGGGGCCGCTCCGCCCTCAGGGACCCCCTCCTCAAGCAGTCCTCCGACAGCGAGCTGCTGCCCTCCAGCGGCTCCAGCCCCGGCCGGCCGCCCCGCTACCTGTTCCAGCGCCGCTCCAAGCTGTGGGGGGGAGACGCGGGCGAGAGGCGGCCCAGGCAGGGCAGCCCGGAGGAGGGGAGGCCCCAGGCCGTGGGGGGGCAGGGGCTGGAGCTGGCCTCAAGGCTGCAGCTGCTCAGTAAGGACACACACTCGCTGGGGGAGGAGCCTGCGCTGCTTGACCCTGGGAGGAGGTCGCCGGTGGGCGGAGCCAGGTAGGTGTCATCACCAGCCAGCCAATCACAGCTTGTTTTTTTTACACTCTGTAGGCCAATGGATAGCAGATGCAAGCTCACAGAACAGCTTGAAGGCAGTGTAGGGGAATTTGTGGGGGGAACTGGTCAAAACTAAAATAGGTGAACTAACAGACAGGAGACAACTAGTTAAAGTGAACTACTCTGAGTCCATTTGTAAAGGTGCTGCTTACTAGTTTACACAGTATTGTAGGTTAACTAATATGGGTTAACCAGGTATGTTAACTAATATGGGTTAACCAGGTAGGTTAACTAGTGTGTGTTTCCCTGTATTCCTGCAGATGTGACCAGGACAATGGAGACAGTAAAGCGTAGGTTTTTAGCTTGCTGGTAAACACCACCTTCTTCTCTACCTAACTAGCTTAACTAGCCATACTAACCTGAATAGTCTAACTGGCTTAACTAGCCATACTACCCTAACTAGTCTAACTAGCTTAACTAGCCATACTAACCTGAATAGTTTAACTAGCCATACTAACCTGAATAGTCTAACTGGCTTAACTAGCCATACTACCCTAACTAGTCTAACTAGCTTAACTAGCCATACTAACCTGAATAGTTTAACTAGCTTAACTAGCCATACTAACCTGAATAGTCTAACTAGCTTAACTAGCCATACTAACCTGAATAGTCTAAGTAGCTTAACTAGCCATACTACCCTAACTAGTCTAACTAGCAGTAGGCTACTACTATTTTAGCTTGGTAGCTAACTACGTAACTAACTACGCTAGTAATTACACTACATGTGTAATTTCACTAACCCTAACTTTGCTTTACTATGTAATGCTAAGATATTTTAGCTAGCTTAACTATGCTAACCAAGCTAACTAGCCAAACTAATCTAACATTACTAGTATAGTTTTGCTAACCGTGACCAGCCTAACTAGTTTGCCCCTGTCCTGGCTAGGACAAACTACCCCTTTCTGACCAGGAGAGCACCAAGGATATAACTATCCCACTTGCCCTTCCTCTCACCTCAGTGTTAACTGCCCCCTCTCACCCAGTGTTAACTGCCTCCTGTGCCCTCACTAGGTGAAACAGGGGGTTCTACTACCCCAGCATTAACATTCTCTCTGCTTCCTGTATCATGTGACAGACCGTTGTATGTATTCACACAAGTCGTTCATCTTCCCCCCTCCCCCCTCCCCCCTCCCCCCTCCCAGGTTGTTCAGCAGTTTGGGGGAGTTAAACACCATATCCCAGAGGGCTTATGGCACCACCTTCACTGTCAGACCAGGAAGTCGCTACCCGGTGACACGCCGCAGCCCCTCCCCCTCCCCCTCCTCTGAGAGGCCAGAGGCCCTGGGGCCTGGGAGGGGTTTCGGGATAAGCCCCTCCCACCACCACCACCACCACCACCACACCATCCTCAAGTCCTCCAGCCTCAGCCTCCCCTCCGAACCCAAGGAGGTCCGCTTCGTGATGCGCAGTGCCAGCGCCCGCACACGCTCCCGTTCTCCTTCCCCCTCCCCCCACGCCTCCCCCTGCCCCTCCCCCGTCCTGGGGGGCCCCCTGCTGGCCCTGCGGCCGTGGCGCCAGCGCCCCCTGGCCCTGTGGAGTAAATACGACGTGGGGGACTGGCTGGAGAGCGTGGGGCTGGCGGAGCACCGGGCTCGCTTCCAGGAGCACGAGATCGAGGGCTCGCACCTGCCTGCCCTCACCAAGGAGGACTACGCTGAGCTGGGGGTCACACGCGTCGGGCACCGCATGAACATTGAGAGGGCGCTAAGGCAGCTGCTCGAGAGCTGAACCCCCTGAACCCCGACCCTTGAACCTGTTAACCGTTTACCCTAACTCCATGAACCCTGACCCAAAGATCGCTGACCCCATAACCTCCCCTGAAGCCTAACCCCTGACCTGCTAGCTCCAACAAGATCCTGAACCTAGTTTAGACCCTGATCCCAGTCTTGAGACTGGAACCCAGACCTACCCTGACCCCTGACCACATCGCGTGGAGAAGGACTGCGATCCAAAGACAGCTTCCTAAGGAGTCGAGTGTCGAGACAAGAAAATACCTCCTCCATCTCAATATCTCCAATAGTTCAATATTTTACAATTTATAAAAATCTACTTTTTAATCTTTGACATACTGGTTAATGAGTGGATATGTTGAAAGTTGTGTTAACTCATAAGTTGTAAAGTGTTATGAATATGAAAGCATATTAACCCTCTGGAGTTGAAACACCCTCATTTGAATGACAGGGAGACTCTAGAACACTTAATGTGAGTGTGTGTGTGTACATTTGTGTGTGTATGTCCGAAAGCCTGTTTTCCAAGGTGTGTGTTTTGTATTTTGAGTCCTTTTCACCTGTTATTGGGTCTCAACCTGCCAGGAGCTCTGAACTGAGTTGTAGTACCACCTCCGCACAGCAGGTGGCGCTGTGGGTCCAGCTGAACCCTCTCTTCCTCTGGTAGTGACGGACACTCAACGTTGACGACTTAAAGGTTTAATGGAGATTTATTACTGATTTCATGTAGTTATAGATGATTTTTGAACGTTTATCAAATATTTAACTGAGATTTTATCAAATCCTTCTCAAAGGTATCAATGATTTCATGATGATTTATTCATGACTTCAATTTAAGAATTTAACTACAATTTAGTGATTATTTAATGGCAATTTTGGTTGTTTGTTGGTGGGTGTGTTCATGCAGGCTGTGCCCCTCACAGCACCAGTCTGAGTCTTTATGTAAGACTGATGTGTTATTGTTTTAGTATCAGCCTCAAGCAATGCACACAACGCTGCTGACAGCCACGATTTCTAATGTAAACAGTGATGTATGTAGATACATGGGCCAGTGTGTGCCCTGCGTATCGCCCTGGCCGGAGGCCTCCCTCTCTGGGAGGGTTAACCCTGCGTATCGCCCTGGCCGGAGGCCTCCCTCTCTGGGAGGGTTAACCCTGCGTATCGCCCTGGCCGGAGGCCTCCCTCTCTGGGAGGGTTGACCCTGCGTATCGCCCTGGCCGGAGGCCTCCCTCTCTGGGAGGGTTGACCCTGCGTATCGCCCTGGCCGGAGGCCTCCCTCTCTGGGAGGGTTAACCCTG
>CM042874.1:450045-575045 GCA_023658055.1 Thaleichthys pacificus | reverse complement strand
CCATGATGGAGGCTCAGGGAGTAGCCAATCACGTGGCTCGCTCCCTCTGCGCCGCCCACACGGACTATTACAGTGTCCTGAGACGAGCCCAGAACCAGACTGAGCTGAAGACACAGAGACAGGGTGCACACACACACACACACACACACACACACGCAAGCATGCACACACACACACACACACGCAAGCATGCACACACACACACACACAGGCCCAGAACCAGACTGAGCTGAAGACACAGAGACAGGGTGCACACACACACACACACACACACACACGCAAGCATGCACACACACACACACACACACACACACACACACGCAAGCATGCACACACACACACACACAGGCCCAGAACCAGACTGAGCTGAAGACACAGAGACAGGGTGCACACACACACACACACACGCAAGCATGCACACACACACACACACACACACACACACACACGCAAGCATGCACACACACACACACACAGGCCCAGAACCAGACTGAGCTGAAGACACAGAGACAGGGTGCACACACACACACACACACACACACACACACGCAAGCATGCACACACACACACAGGCCCAGAACCAGACTGAGCTGAAGACACAGAGACAGGGTGCACACACACACACACGCACACACACACGCAAGCATGCACACACACACAGTATTGAACACGTCACCATTTTTCTCAGAAAATATATTTCCAAAGGTGCTATTGACACTTGATGTTGGTAACAACCCAGTAATCCATACATACAAAGAAACCAAAACAAATGATTTCAGGAATTAAAGTTGTGTAATATTGTGAAATGACACAGGGAAAGGGAGGTGCAAAAAGGCATGGAGAGCCAAGACAACAATAGAAATCTTTCAGTCCCAACTGATGGCCTACAAAAAGGTCTCATTGCCAAGGTGTCACACAAGACACATCTCATGATGAGTAAAAGCAAAGAGCTGTCAAGACCTTTGCAATTGTTGCAAAATATAACGATGGCATTTGGTTACAGGCGCATTTCTAAGCTTCTTAATGTTCCAGTGAGCGCTGCTGGGGCCGTAATACGGAAGTGGAAAGAATCATTTCAACATCAATTTGCCTCGAGCAGGTGCACGCTCACCACGCAACAAAAAAAGCATGTTGAAGCTTGTTTAAAGTTTGCTGCACAACATTTGGAAAAGCCGGTGAAATGCTGGGAGAATATAGTGTGGTCAGATGAGAGCAACTGTTTGGATGCCATAACACACACCATGTTTGGAGGAGATATGGCACTGCACATCACCCTAAAAACACCAACAGTGAAGTTTGGAGGTGGGAACATCATGCTGTTGGCTGGCAAACTTCACATAACTGAAGGAAGGGTGAATGGGCACATTTACAGAGACATTCTTGACAAAAATCTGCTGCCATCTACCAGGATGATGAAGATGAAATTAGGGTGGACATTTCAGATCCCAAACACACATCCTCTGAGACTGGGTGCCATGGCAACACAGCCAAGGAAACTCTCAATCGCTTTCAAAGAAAGAAAATAAAGCTGCTACAAAGTCCCAGCCAATCAGCGGACTTAAATGCCATTGAAAATCTATGGGAAGAACTGAAGATCAAGATTCATAGAAGAGGCCCACAGAAGCTTCAAGATTTGAAGACTGTTTGTGTGGAAGAATGGGCCAAAATCACACCAGAGCAATGCATGCCACTAGGTTCTCCATACAGGAGGTGTCTGGAAGCTGTCATTACCAACAAAGGCTGTTGTACAAAGTACTAAATAAATATCAGAAAGCGTGTTCAATACTTTCTCCCTGTGTCATTTCACATTATTACACAACTTAATTCCTGAAATAATTTGTTTTGGTTTCTTTGTATGTATGGATTACTGGGTCATGTTAATAGCACCTTTGGAAATATATTTACGGAGAAAAATGGTGACGTGTTCAATACTCATTTCACCCGCTGTATGTATATATATTTGTGTGTGTGTATATTTACATGTGGTGTGTGTGTGTATACTAACATGTGGGATGTGTGTGTATACTAACATGTGGTGTGTGTGTGTATACTAACATGTGGTGTGTGTGTGTATACTAACATGTGGGGTGTGTGTGTGCAGGCACGGTGTTGGACGTAGATGGGATGGTTCTGGCTGAGGTGCTGCACAGTCTGGGAGCAGGGCGTTCAAAGGCTGGGGAACCAATTAATCACAGTGTGGGGGCAGAGCTTCTGGTATCTTTAGGAGAGCAGGTAGACAAAGGTGAGAAGTGTGCATGTGAGGTTCAAAGGTGACCAACCAGATGTGATGTTTTACACGGCATGGTCTGACACGCGTGTCCCTCCAGGTCAGCCCTGGCTGTGTGTCCACTTCGAGAGCCCGGCTCTGAGTCCAGCCCAGACGCTCCTGCTGCAGAACATCCTGACCCTCGGGACCCCCTCACCCCAGCACACACACACACACACTCTGGTGGCAGAAACCATCCTTCCTTAGGAATTTACACACACACAATCTCTGAACTCTCAGATTTTAAAGTTCAGATGTTAAACATTTCTAGAAACAGCGGTGAAACTCAAAGTTCACACTAGAGGATGTGGACCTAGCGTAAAACAGGACCCTTACTTTGAGGGCATGCAGACAGACACACACACACACTCCCACTACACAGACTAACTACTTCATACTGAATCAGGGGTGAATTCAAAGAGGTCCAGTGACTAACATCTTCTCCCCCCAAAGATCCAAACCATTAAAATGTCTAACATGCGCTATGATTTGGGGCGTCGTTCTTGTATGTTTAGCTACTACAAAGTACTGACACTCCCTGCGGGAAGGATAAAGGAATATTTGTCTGTCCACTTTGAAAGCTCGATGTTCTGTATCGACTTGTCTGACCTTTGCACACGTCCTTCTCTCACTTCTGCTTTCTATCTCCTAACATGTATTGTCAAATTTTGCTTTGACTGAGTTTCGTTTAGTGATTGAAATGACGCACGATGAGACAACACGTCGTAGTATGGATAATAACGGCTGCTTCACCAGTATTTAATTTAACAATTATTTATGAGAAACGTATCTAGGTCCAAATAGAAGCTTGACTTGGTCTGGACACAGACCGAGGTCCGCTCCCCTGTACTACACTACTTCATACGGGGCTACTGGCTGCGTGTAGATTAGACTGCTTCTTTCTAGAGTACTGGTTGCAAGTGTGTAAGGGACCAAAGCAGCAGAATCACAGCTGCATTCTCCAAACCCAACTGTTCTGGGATGCCTCAGTAATGGTGCTCTCCCGCCACCTAGTGGTGAAACATGAACATGACACCTGCCCACTGTACCCAACACCAGCATGGCCCTGCTTGTGTTCCCCACAGACTCTTAACACTGACCTGCCAGCCTCCTCCCTTCTGCTGCTCCTCGCTGCTCCTCTGAGTGTACGCTGGTTTGGTTTGGGAATAATGTGAGTTTGTGAATATGAAGTCTGTGTGTGTGTGTGTGTGTAAGAATGCAATAAAACATCAGTTTATAGTTTTTAATAATAAAAAACAACAACTAAACAGTCTTATGAGTCTGACCTCATAGAGATGAGGGGTGAGGGAAGGAGGAAGAGGGGGGGGGGACAGAGAGAGTGGAACTCACACTCTCACACACACACACATTCTCACACTCTCACACACACAGCGTAGTGGCAGGGACAGGTTAGTGGGCTACTGAGTTCAGGGGCTCTGCTCTGATGTTGCCCAGGTCCAGATTGGAGTCGGTCTCCTCGTCAATCTCTCCAATCACAGCCCTGAAACACACAAACACCCTCAATACCAAGACGACCAACAAGAAGGGTACTTCTTGCAAATTACCAATAAACCTGAAACGTTACAGAATCTTCTTGAACACTAAATGCATTTCTGTAACACTATTACTGATGACGAGTCCTAGGGGGTCAGGGTTGGCGGTAAAGGTGAAAGGTCACTCACACGTTGTCTCCCCTGACAATGTAAAGGCCCAACACCACCTGCTCCACGCCCTGAGAGGAGCTGAATACTCGCTCGTGGCTCTCGTCCAGAATCAGGTTAATGGTCTGGTCGAAGCCCTTCAGCGTGCCCTAAAGAACACACACAACGTTTTAGGCACGTTAGTTCAGATTAAGTACATTTCTGTTAGCTACTGTAGCGGACAACAACGCAACATGCACAAAAAAACAGGCCGTCTCAACTCCGAGTTGTGTGGACGTTTGGAGGTGGAAGTAAAGTCTCAAGTTTGCAGTGTCAGTTTCACTTGACATAAACTGGAAAGCTATGTGTGCGATGATGACGTTAAGATACTGAAGCTAGCTAGAGGCAGTGGTAACATAGCAACAAGCAAGATTAACTAGGCTAGCAGCGCAACAACACTTACTACAATCATGCGTCCGTCGGAGGTGATGATTGCAACCGTGCCTGAAACAAGAGCGTTAAGGAAACATTTGTTCAAGCCTTGAAGCTAGCATGAGATTATAGTGTATACATACGGTAGCTAATATAGCTTAAGATACAATACGTGGATGGCTACTCGTGTTTGGATAGCAAGCTAGCATGTCTCGCTAGCAGGCCAGAAACACCGATCTAAAAACAAAAGACTCGATTAAAACTCTTTATCCTCTCATGCGAGACCAAACAAAGGATACGGTTGATGTAGGTCTCAAGGGCGGTCGACATGTTTCATTAACAGTACGCTACGTTCAAATCCGGCGGGGGTGGTTTAGCAGAAATAACAGATGAAAACAGGTATCCGCTCTTGCATCGACACGCAGGACTTACGGCAACCAGACCTTACCGGAGGATTGTCGAGTTTACAATCGACGATGAACAGCAGCGTCATACAATGTTGTCGTTATCCCCAGTTGTTGTTGTTGTATGTTGCCTGTATGTTATAGAACACTAAGACTAGCATTACAAACGGGACAGATAAACTGATTTAAAGATTATAGACAGATTAAGTGATGTGGTTAATAGTTTTATAAATCTATAAAGTTAGGAGTCCATAAATCAAGGAAGAGAGAGAGAGAGAGAGAGAGAGAGCGAGCGCTGAGAACAGCGGGAAATGCTAGTGGCCTTTGGCTGCTTGATTGATTGCTGTTTGTAAAAGGTTACATTGCTGAGTGATTAGCATATTTCTCCCTACAGCTGCATGTAAATGTCACCATGAACCAGGTGTACATGCCTAACACACACACACACACCTGCAGCCCATGATCTGTATAGGACGTCAGAATATAAACACAGTGATTATTTTCACACAGAACACACGAAACACCTGAAAACGTACTTAATCTACTCAAGTAGATTTTTCTGGTATCAGGACTTAAGCATTTTTTACTTTAGCTCCTTTTTTTGTTTTTACACAAATATCAATACTTTCTACTTTTTACATTTTCAAACCAGGCTCGTTACTTAAGTTTGAATCTGTATTTGGTGGCATGATCAATATTATTTATTGTCATTGCACGCCTTTTTTCATTTCCTGCCTATTACGCACAACAAACGTAAGCTAGACTACGAAGCGACCACGGAGCGAGGCAGAAGGCAACCAGAAACGTTTATTTATTTTTTTAAACAAGAAACTTTTTGTTTCCTGTTGTGTGGCCAAAAAAAAGACTGATTTTGAACCATGGCCGGATATGAGGGAGATTGTCGGTGTAAACAAGGATTCCTGGCAAATGCACTGCGTGTCTATAGTGTCATTTTGAATTATTGTATTAATATGATGTGAGGTCCAACAGGTAGTATTAATGACTGCTTTTTACTTATGTCAGAGCCGATACTTAAACATGAGTGTCTGTACTTCTACTTGATTGAAGGATGTGTGTACTTTTGCCATCTCTGCATCTAAGACGATAAACAAGATGTGTTCCACACAAAGCTACAGTACGGAAGGGCTTTATTGTGACAGTTGGACAGAGAAAAGGCTTCTGGCTTCTAGCGCCAAGTTCTCACTACAGCATATCTTTACTGACTGCACTGCATCCTTACTGTGTAGCCTCCTTCTCCTGATTGGCTGTCTGGGGGCCCTGAGCCGGTGGGCGGCTGGCAGCCGGTAAGGTAGCAGAGGTGGTTTGGGGAGCTGGTGTGGTCAGGTAGCAGAGGTGGTTGGGGGAGCTGGTGTGGTCAGGTAGCAGAGGTGGTTGGGGGAGCTGGTGTGGGGAGGACTGTGACAGTCTCTAACCCTTCAGCTCAGTTCAGAAGTGATGAACAAAGAGTGACAGCTGGAATTTACAGTCAGTCTGTTCAGGTCTACTTCTTGTTCAGGTCTACTTCCTGTCCAGGTGGTCTACTTCCTGTCCAGGTGATCTACTTCCCATGGCAGACTTCCATCCTGATCCCAGATCAGTCCTGACCTCAGGAGCTGACAGGTGATTGGCTCCCCCAGGATTCTACTGCTCTCCTGGAAGTCAGATCAGAGGAATTACACAGATCCATCCTTAAATCTCTCCTCTTCCCTCTCTCTTTCCCTTTCTACCTCTCTTCCCATTCCTTCTCCCTCCCCCCCTCTCTCCTAGGTGGGAGGGTAGTCAGTGTAGGATGACACAGTGACAAGCAACTCCTGTTCTTTCCTGTCGTGCTCACTCGTGCTACTTCCTGTCGTGGTGACCATGCTACTTCCTGTCGTGGTGACCATGCTACTTCCTGTCGTGGTGACCATGCTACTTCCTGTCGTGGTGACCATGCTACTTCCTGTCGTGGTGACCATGCTACTTCCTGTCGTGGTGACCATGCTACTTCCTGTCGTGGTGACCATGCGTTTGGGACGCCAACCCACCTGAGCAGGTAGCAGCACAACCGTTTGTTGTGGATTCACTTAGTGTCTAGGGAGGCAGGGAGGTGACACACACACACAGCTTCATTAATATACAAGCATTACCCTCAAATAAGCCTGCAACTCCTAGCAACTACTAAATCCCTCAGGAGACAATCATCACCTCCCTCTCAGTCCCTAAACACACACATATAACCTGCTGAGCAGCAGCTTGGAGAGGAACATTACTCTGTCTCTCCCTCTCTCTTCCTCTTTCCTCTCTCTCTCCCCCTCTCTCTTCCTCTCATGCTCCCTGCTGACCTCAGATTCCAGACAGGAAATTGAGAATTGGTGTGTGTATATGAAAGAGCGGGTAAAGAGAGAGAGAGAAAGATGGAGAGGGAGAGAGAGAGGGAAAGAGAGAGGGAGAGAGAGAGGGAGAGAGGGAAAGAGAGAGAGAGAGGGGAGGGTTGGGGATTCATGTGGAGCTCAGCTGTGATGTCATGGGTGATGTCACATACCTGTGTGTGATGAGGGGAACAGCACAGCAGGTACACCACTCAGGTCAGCTGGGATCCCCACATACACACCACCATAGTTACTGTAACACACACACACACCACCATAGTTACTGTAACACACACACACCACCATAGTTACTGTAACACACACACCACAATAGTTACTGTAACACACACACACCACCATAGTTACTGTAACACACACACCACCACCATAGTTACTGTAACACACACCACCATAGTTACTGTAACACACACACACACTGCCATAGCTACTGCAACACACACACACACACACACTGACACATAGGAACTCACATCCTCCTCTCGTCCTCTGGGGAAGGTTCCCCCGTCCTGCAGATACACAAGTCAGCAGCGACACAGATGCGTGCACACGCACACACACACACGCAACATCTCCCAGACGGTAAACAATTCAGTTTGTGCCAGCAGGCTTAATCAGTAATTCTAGGAAATGGTGTTTTTGGTATGTAGTACCTACGTGTGTCTGTGCTCAGTCTTAATCAGCCTGGTTAACAGGTTCATGACTCTGCTGTCGCTATGGGACCAGGGACTGAGTGATGACCGCTGGTTACAGCTCTCTGCCTGACTCATGCATTCTGGGAAATGATGTTTTGTTTGTACCTACGTCGACTTTCAGTGACTCATTGTACTGGTCCCAGAGGAAAACAAGGTGGAGTGTGTGTGTGTGACAGAGAGAAAGAGCGTGTGTGTGTGTGTGTGTTGAAGATGAGGACATGAGGACACAGCAGCAGATACTCACTCTTCTTCTTTGGATGGTTCAGACTGACCTAAGAGAGACACACAGCCTGGATTACTGACAACTATCACACACACACACACGCTCCATCTCCACACACACACACTGATATAATCTCATAGTATAACCATCAAGCATGACGTGACCTCAGTGTACCAATCTCATCAGTAGCATCACCTGAACACCTGTGGACCATCAGCTCACCACACGCACACGCACGCACACACACACACCTCAGGGGCACCCTTAAAGGAAAGTGCTGTGCAGCAGTTCTGAACCTGTTGTAGTTTAGATGACTGTGTGTTTTCATCTTCCTGGATCAACACAAACCTACTGACAGCAAACACCCTGACATGCAGATACAAACACATGGAAATACAGATACCCAGACTACTGTTACAGGGTATGTGTTTATACACAGTATATAGATCTATATACACAGTATATATAGATATATATATATATATATCACAGATTTGGATATATCCAGTATAGATGTAAAGACTGATGTGTGTCAGTGGAAACAAGGAGCAGATTAAATACTGAATATTTGCCTGACCTTGAGTACACTGAATACATGAATTAAGTATTGTATCCATACAACACACACACACACAGAGAGACACACACACACACACACACACAGAGACACGCTTCTAGGAGATGAAGCTCCTTCATTTCTAGAACTCTCTACAGCTGTCTCTTATCCCCTCTGCTGCTGCTGACACACATTCAACGAACCGCACACAGACACACACACACCCTACAGACACACACACACCCTACAGACACACACACACACACCCTACACACTCTCTCTCACACACACCCTACACACTCTCTCTCACACACACCCTACACACACTCTCTCACACACTCAATCTCACCTCCTCCAGTTGTGCTAGTTGCAGCGGAATTTCCACAACCCATCTCACGTCCGACTGGCAAGGTGCACAAACGACAGAATAAACACGAGAGAGAGAGAGACAGAGGAAGAGAGAAACAGAGGGAGAGAGAGAGGGAGAGATAGAGAGGGAGAGAAACAGAAAAGAGGGAGAGATGGATGAGGGGTAAGGGGAGTGTGAGTGGTAGAAAAGAGAGGAAGGCAGGAGAGGTAGTGTTGGGGAGTGAATGAAGAGGTGGAAGGAGAGAGGAAGGAGGAGATGGAGAAGAGTGTTCCTCTAGCTGTCTGAGTCTGCTGGTGGAGGACACTAAGAGGGAGGGAGGAGAGAGAGAGAGGAGGGGGAGGAGGAAGAGAGGAAAGAGAGAGGGAGAAAAAGGGGGAGGAGAAAGGAAGAGAGGAAGAGGGGTTGTGTGTGTTCATAGACAGAGAGGACAGAGAAATAGATGTTTCCTTAATATTCATTCAGTGCTTTGGTATTTCAGATATTTTAGAGTTAGAGAGTGAGAGAAAGAGAGGGAGGGCGGGCGGGCAAGACAGTGAAAGAGTGAAAAGTGTGAAGAGGGGGGGGGGGGGGGGGGGAGGTTCCACCACCGCACTTGGGTTGCCCAGGTAACAAGAGCACATGCATGAGGACTGCTTTATTTCTAAGAAGAAGGTACTATTCATGGACATCTCACACACACACTCTCTCTCTCTCTCTCTCTCTCACTCACATACACACTCTGGGTGTTGAATGATGTAGTTTCACCCACAGGCTGCCTGTTCAATATGTACCAAGTCCAGCTGTGACCATGCCCTCGAGCATGTCCTCAGGGGTGTGTGTGTGTGTGTGTGTGTGTGTGTGATCTCAGCTCCGGCATCAAAATTCCTGTTGAATAACTGGCAAGATGAAATATACTAATAATAAACTGTATTTAGGAGTGATTAGAAACAACCATTTGCATATTTTAAAGATAATTCTTGGCAACAAATTTGTCAAAAAAGGATTTAAAAACATTTTAGTTTGCCAACAGACAACAGAAAAGAAGCAGCAATTCACATTCTGATTCTTCTGTCAGAACCGTCTGTAATAATAATGTACCATCTGCAGTAATGTACCACTGAACTACAGCTGTGATTGGAACAGGACAGCATCATCTGCTCTTCTGGAAACGTCTCCGCACACAATGTCTCCACCTAGATCTAGAACAGAACACACTACGTGCTCGATGGAACCTCAGAGCAGTTCTTGTGTTCTGTGAGCAGACAGGTTCTACGTTCCCTTCGGGGTGCTGGAGAACATTCTAGAACAGGAGGGCACCATGGTGAGGATGCTCTTGACAGCGGAACAGAAAACGTGAATAAAAAGCAACTAAAACAGAGTTATGCTTCTCTTATCTGGGATTAAGCACAAACTGGTCTCCTTGGAAACATTACCAATGGCAGCCAGCCAGTAGTGACGCAAGGCGATTATACACAGGAAGCAACCAATTATTAACAGGAAGTGAGTCATCAGAACACCCTGCTTCACCAACTCTCTTCAAGACAAGCTGAAGAGCCACTTCATACATCATTCATCCAGTCAAAAATAATTTCATTTTATCGTGTAAAGCCTGCACCATAAAAATATTATATACAAACCATAGCTAGTCAGTCTACAGCGAGGATTAGACAGCTGATTATCAGTGAGTAGATATTGACCCTGGGGTGCAGTCCTGTCCGTATAAAGCCAAGCAACAGAAAGAAGAATCAATCAAGGTTCTTTGTTATCGGTCAGTTCATAGTTGTCTCTTCCTACTGAGCATGTCCATGATTGGTCAGTGGTGTACCGTGGTGGCTGTTGATTGGTTTTAGAGTCTGTTAGCTTCCGCTCTGCTCGGTGAGTCTGCTCTCTGGTGGTCCAATCAGAGAAGAGAGGGAGAGGAAGGGCTAGGCAGGAAGTCAGACAGAGAGACAGAGAGAGAGAGACAGAGAGACAGAGAGAGACAGAGAGAGGGAGCGACAGAAAGAGAGGCTGGACTAGCTTCTTAGAGCTGACTGTGTATAAAACCATGATTTAGTCCAGGCTCCTCCCCCTCACGTCCAGAGGAGGAGGAGATATGTCAACTTCCTGCAGGGCCATGAGTCCACAACCAATCAGAAGTCTAACACCAGTCCCAAATCTGCATATCCCGTCTCCAGTCCTTCTTATATGGTCGGTGGCCCCTCCCCACTCCTGTCCGCGGCCCTGCACTAGCCGGCGATGAAAGGTTAAAGGTCGGTGACCTTGTTCTCGAGGGCGGCGGCGATCTGCTGCAGACGCACGGTCAGCTGTTTGCTCTGGGCCGCCGGGTCCTCCTCCAGGGATTGGATGATCTGGGAGGAAGAGGCGAGAGAGTTACTCAGTGTACCATAGTACTGTGTAGCACACCCCAGTACATGGTAGTAACACGGTAGTCGTGTAGGGTACCTACCCCATCATAGTACTGTGTAGCACACCCCAGTACATGGTAGTAACACGGTAGTCGTGAAGGGTACCTACCCCATCATAGTACTTGCTGGCGTACTGGTAGAGCTGGTGCAAGGCCACCTGGGTGTTCAGTTCATCTGTGTGTTGCTGAAGAGGAGGGAGAGGATTACTGAATCACTCAGATTAACAGCCACAGGCCTTTCTCTCGTCCGTGATGCACATACAGTACACACACACACACACACACACACACTCCTCACCCTGGAGACCTCTGCAAGGTGGGTGTTCATGTCCTGGTCGCTCACCGGCACCATTTGTCTGATACCCTTGTAGTAACTGAGGAGAGACAGGGTCAGGGGTCAGCAGGGTCAGGCCTACCTTCTAACTGCAAGTCAACCAAACTACCAGGTTCCACAGTGACAGACAGCTATACAATGTACTGCATCTCTGTATCTAGAATGTTCTGTGTGTTTCTGCATCTGGAGTGGTCGGTCCTAGAGTAGAGAAGGTCGTGGTAACCGTAGAAACCAACTCCAGACCCTCAAAGGACAACTTACTCATCCACCATCTTCTTATAAGTGGAGATCTCCTTGGCATAGAGCAGCTTATTACTGGGAGATTCCTGGAGGGGGGGGAGAAGATGGTCAAGAGAGACAGTACATCAGTGTGGCCCCTCACCCCGCTGACCCCGCTGACCCCTCACCCTGCTCAGCTTGTGTTCTGTCTTGGTGCAGGCGTCCATGAAGGTCTGAGCGATGACGTGCAGCGATGCGTCCACCACCTCGCCCACCTGCACGTCCAGGATGAAGTGAGGACTCTTCAGGATGTTCACCCAGAACCTCAGGGGCAGGCTGGGGGGAGAAGCTTGAAGCTGAGCCTCTGCTATGTGCATGTGTGTCTGCAGGTGTGTGTCTGCAGGTGTGTGTGCGCAGGTGTGTGTGTACCTGTTGGTCTTCCAGATGTGTACGGTGTCTTCCTCCACGTCATGTTTCAGCGCCTGCTCGTCCAGGAAGTCGAAGAAGTACTTAACAGCAGGAGGCACCACCGAGCCAGAACACAACACACTCCTGAAGAAGTCATCCACAAACTGCTGCAGGGTTCCCTGCAACGCACACACACACACACACACAAGAGTATCAGAAGTCTGCGTACACACACACCCACACCCAGAGCATCAGAAGTCTGCGACCACCCGCACACACAGAACCCCCCCCCCCCCAGGGTACCTTGACAGACAGCAGTCTGGTCAGGTAGATCTCGGTGATGGCCTTGGTCATGGCCTTGTCCTTCAGACTGCCTCTCTTAGACTTCCCCTCGTCCAGCTCATCTGCTGGTCGCACCAGGTGGAACACCTTCTCATCCTCCAGAAGGGCGTTCCCTGGACACACACACACACAGTTGAACCAAGCTGGTTAATAATTAAACAGACCCATCTGATACAAGGTTAGACAGCTAGTTTGTGTGTGTGTGTGTAGTGTGCTAGCTCTGTGTGTGTGTGTGTGTGTGTGTGTGTGTAGTGTGCTAGCTCTGTGTGTGTGTGTGTGTGTGTGTGTAGTGTGCTAGCTCTGTGTGTGTGTGTGTGTGTAGTGTGCTAGCTCTGTGTGTGTGTGTGTGTGTAGTGTGCTAGCTCTGTGTGTGTGTGTGTGTGTAGTGTGCTAGCTCTGTGTGTGTGTGTGTGTGTGTGTGTGTAGGTAGTGTGCTAGCTCTGTGTGTGTGTGTGTGTGTGTGTGTAGGTAGTGTGCTAGCTCTGTGTGTGTGTGTGTGTAGGTAGTGTGCTAGCTCTGTGTGTGCGTGTGTGTGTGTGTGTGTGTGTAGTGTGCTAGCTCTGTGTGTGGTGTACCAGACTCACTCTCTTCAGGGCTATCCTGGTGCTGGTTGAAGGGGAGAGTGTGCAGCACTGTGGACAGAACCAAGGTAGCGTTGTCTCTCACCTAGACACACACACACACACAGAGACACACACACACACAGAGACACACACACACACAGACACACAACACACACACACAGAGACACACACACACAGAGAGACACACACACATTAGCTACCGGCCGCATCTTCAGAGCCCATCAGTGTGCTCACAGACGATAGGTTGGGGCTGTGATTGACAGGTGTGGCAGCCACTCACGTTGTAGTGTGCCAGCGTGTTGACCCTCTTCCAGCGCCCCTCCTTCTGGGAGGTCAGGTCCAGGTCAGACAGGATCTGCCCTGTGGAGCCAGGGCGCCACTCTGGGGACGGGAGGGGCATTACATCTGTTACATTCTACACTCGTGTGTGTGTGTGTAGGCATGCCTGCGTGTGTCAGTGTGTGTGTGTGTGTGTAGGCATGCCTGTGTGTGTCAGAGTGTGTGTGTGTGTCCGGCCTCACCCAGAGCCACCGTGTCCACCCTGGGTCTCTGGGAGTAGGGCATGTTCCTGTACACCTGCTCGATCACCTTCTCCTTCACCTGGGTGATGGAGTCACAGCTCAGCACCTTGACCGGGGTCACGTCCGGACCCTCCCCGTGCACCAGCACCTGCAGCGTCTGAGAGGACACAGCTGTCAATCATCATATAGTCCTAGTGTGCGTAGCGTGCTAGCTGAGCGTAGCGTGCTAGCTGAGCGTAGCGTGCTAGCTGAGCGTAGCGTGCTAGCTGAGCGTAGCGTGCTAGCTAAGCGTAGAGTGCTAGCTGTGCGTAGCGTGCTAGCTGAGCGTAGAGTGCTAGCTGTGCGTAGCGTGCTAGCTGTGCGTAGCGTGCTAGCTGTGCGTAGCGTGCTAGCTGTGCGTAGCGTGCTAGCTGTGCGTAGCGTGCTAGCTGTGCGTAGCGTGCTAGCTGTGCGTAGCGTGCTAGCTGTGCGTAGCGTGCTAGCTGTGCGTAGCGTGCTAGCTCACCAGGGTGCTGTACTCCACGTCATCCCCCAGCAGGCCCGTGTCGTTCAGGGTGTACTTGGCCTTCTTCAGCCGGGCGTCCACAGGGCCCTTCTCCACCTGGTGCTTTATAGCCTTGAACAGCTTGTACAGAGGCTCTCCAGCAGTGTCCTACACACACAGCACACACTTTATTAACAGGTGTCCAATCTGATGAGTAATTGCAGGAGATGCAGCTGGGTTCTTCTGGGAAGACTGAAGATGAGGAGAGAGAGGGGGGGGGGAGAGTGGAGGAGGTGGAGGATAGATTGTTACCCTGAGGAACTGGTAGAGGCAGATGGACATCCAGTTAGACAGCATCCTCTCCACCACCGTCTCAGACCTACACACACATGCAAACAAACACACAATGTTGTAGTATAACCAGCGATGGGATGTAAGTACAAATACATTTTACTTTCACTCCTTAAATTCTTACACAAATATCTGTACTTTCTACTTCTTCTTACATTTTCAAGCCAGGCTTGTTTTATTCTGTATTTGGTGGCATGATCAATATTATTTCATGTCATTGCATGCCTTTTTTCATCACGTGCAACAAACGTAAGCTAGTCCACAAAGCTACCATGGAGCGAAGATGGTAACAACAAAAAAACCTTTGCATCGTTGATGAGTACTTGAGCCATCTCTGAGTATACCTCTGTGTGTGTGTATGTATACCTGTGTATACGTGCAGTATATACCCGTGTGTGTGTGCTCACCTGCGCAGCATCAGTTTGGGGTTCCTGCTGGTGACGTGCTGGTCCATCAGCTCCAGCAGCAGGGTTCTCATGATGTCGGTGTAGTACTCCAGCTTCCCATGCAGCGCCACCGTGAGGAGGGAGGCCAGGTACACACGCGCCCGTGGCCCGAAGTCTGGACGCCCCTCCAGGGTTCGAATGAACTGAGGGGACAGAAACACCACAAACAGGTCTGGTCAGACAGGCAGACAGACAGACAGAGACAGGCAGGCAGGCAGGCAGGCAGAGACAGGCAGACAGACAGGCAGACAGGCAGGCCTTACATTGATGAGGAAGGTCTTGCTGTTCAGCAGGTTGGAGAACTGGTTGAGGGCCTGGGACACAATGGCCCTGCGGGATTCTGGGATATCGAGTCTCCCTGTGATCATGACGTCGTTGGTGCCGTCCTCAGACGGCAGGAAGAAGTTGCGGTCGGTGTAGTTCTTGTAGTCCAGGAAGGGGATCCGCGCCTCGCTGAGGTCACTGGTGTGGTCCTCCATCTCTATCATCAGGTCTGAGGGAGGGTGGGGGGGGGCAGAGAGAGAGTCAGACAGTCATTTTGACAGAGAGAGAGATATATAGAGAGGAGAAGACCGAGCTCTCACCAGTGAACTCCTTCTTGCAGCGATCTCTCACACTCTCCTCCAGGTTCTCCAGCTGGTGCCTCACCTTCTCATACTCTCTCTCTGCCTGCTGGCTCTTCCTCCTACACACACACACACACATCAGTACAAGCTTAAGCTGCAGAGGTGCATGCTGGGAGTTGTAGTGTGTACCTGTAGCAGTACACAGAGAGGTGCATGCTGGGAGCTGTAGTGTGTACCTGTAGCAGTAGACGGACACAGCGATGAAGAGCAGCATGGGCAGGATGACTCCAGGGATGATGACAGCCAGAGGAACCTCGTACTTCCTCTCATACTGGACCAGCCCCACCACCCACACACCCTGACCAAACTGGATCTGGAGAGGAGGGAGGAAGATCATTAGGCAATTAGAGAATTATGACCCTCATCCCCCCCCCTCCCCTCCCCTCCCCTCCCCCACTCCTCACCCTCAGCTCCCCTCCCCCTCCCCCTCCCCAATCCTCCCCCTCAGCTCCCCTCCCCCTCCCCTCCCCCACTCCTCACCCTCCCCTCCCCACTCCTCACCCTCAGCTCCCCTCCCCCTCCCCCTCCCCACTCCTCACCCTCAGCTCCCCTCCCCCTCCCCCTCCCCACCCTCAGCTCCCCTCCCCCTCCCCCTCCCCACTCTCAGCTCCCCTCCCCCTCCCCCTCCCCAATCCTCCCCCTCAGCTCCCCTCCCCCTCCCCTCCCCTCCCCACTCCTCCCCCTCAGCTCCCCTCCCCCTCCCCCTCCCCCTCCCCACTCCTCACCCTCAGCTCCCCTCCCCCTCCCCTCCCCCACTCCTCACCCTCAGCTCCCCTCACCCTCCCCTCCCCACTCCTCACCCTCAGCTCCCCTCCCCCTCAGCTCCCCTCCCCCTCCCCACTCCTCACCCTCAGCTCCAGGGGGTCAGTAGAGGAGGTGTCTCTGCGTTGCAGCCTGGAGTTGTTCCTGGGCTGGGAGGACGGAGCCTCCAGGAAGATCTTATCGTCCTGAAGGATGGTCACATGACAAGAGACGTTCCCTACAAACGCCTGGGCCTCCTTCACTGTCATGGCCCTGCTGAAGCCCCGCCCCTGGGGGGAGGAGGAGGGGGAGGAGGGGGGGGTCAGGAGGGGGACCAGAGGAGCAAGCAGGAAACAAGTGGGTAAAAAATCTCTCCCCTCCCCTCCTCTCTCCCGCCCTGGTTACCGTGACATTGATGATGCTGGCCTCTGTGATGATGTTCTTATCCAGCTTGTTGAAGGTGGGGTCTGGGTGGTACTCGAAGCTCTTCAGCTCCAGAGACTCTCTGTCCAGCTGCAGGAAGGTGACGAAGCCCTGCTCAGCGGGGCCCCTCACAGGTGGGGAGAGGAACTGCAGGACCGAGTCGTTTTTACTGAGGAAGTCCTGGGAAAACTGGGGGGAGGAGGGGGTGATAGAGGAGGAGAGGGAGAAAGACATGGACCAGAGAGAAAGACATTCAAATACCTGACTGAGTTGTAAACTCAAATTGCGTATCCTTCACACAATCCTTTCAAAACATTTTCAGAAACGTTTTCCCCACACACACACAACAGTTTGTTGTTTTTTCAAAACTTTTTTAGTAATGTCTTTTTTCAACCTTTAAAAAATTAAAACATTGTATCAAATATTTTTTCAACTTTTCGAAACTGAAAATATAACGGAAAGAAAAAGTAATATTTTGTCAAAAATATTGTCTGAACTTTTCGAACTTTTTTTCCCCCACACACAAAAGTTAAAGTAAAAAAAGTAAAAGTTTTTCAAAACTTTTTTGAATGTATTTTTTCAACCTTCAGAAATAAATAAAAAATATCGTAAATAATACTACTAAATATATCAAATATTTTTTCTACATTTCAAAAGTATTTTTTCAAAACTTTTTTTATTGTTGCCTTCTGCCTTGTCCATGGTAGCTTCATAGACTAGATTACGTTTGTTGTGTGTGATGCCCGGAAATGAAAAAAGGCACGCAATGACAATAAATAATATTGATCCTTCCACCAAATACAGATTAAAACTATATTAAGTATAAGTAATTATATAAGTAATGAGCCTGGCTTGAAAATGTAAGAAGTAGAAAGTTCAGATATTTGTGTTACTTCCCGTCTCTGCCCCACCCCCTCCTAACACACACACACACACACCCTCTGCAGTAGTGGTGTTGTACTCTTCTTCGTCAGTAGAGGGCAGCACTGTCATGGTGGCTCTCTGGATCAGGTCAAATCCTGACCCCTGAACCACGACCCTCCTGCCCCCACTGGAACACACACAGTATAATTAAATCAATTAATCAATCAACCAGTCCAGCATTAGATCAATCAGTAAGTCGAGCGGCCAGTCCAGACTCGGCCCAGCTGCCTCACCAGTGGAAGCTGGTTTTGGGATTGTAGTCTGAGACCTTGGGGTTGTCCCAGTACTGGAAGGGATGATCTCTGACCTCCCTGGAGGTGTTCCGGCCGTAGCTCACGATGACGGGTAAGAGAGGGGAGGGCAGCTTCTGGCCTGCGTACCGACCTGTCTGACAGGTGAGGTGACTCCCGAACGACAAGCTGGGGGGGGGGGGGGTGCAGGTGAGTTGGACAGTCCAATCAGCGAGACGTACTGTAAAGATATTACCCATCATGCCCTTACACTTGGCAGGGCACGCCCCCCACGGTGATGGTGACATCATCTTTAGTGGCCGTGTCCAGGCTGGTGCCTGTGATGGTGATCACCGTGCCTCCGGCGGCCGGGCCTCGCTTGGGCTGCACCGAGGAGGGGGCGGGATCCTGCGCACACACGCACACACACACACGTGTTGATGCGCATGGCACATTTAAGAAGCTTTTTAAGAATGATCAACTTAATGCAACAAATTAACCTCTGTCTCTCTCCATCCCTTCATCCCTTGGGGAGAGCCAGGATTTAGAGCACTGAGACAGCTCTGCCAAACGATCACACGAGAGAGGGGGTATGTGAGAGCAGCTCTTACCCTGTAGGTGAAGACGACCTGTGACCTGCCCCAGCGCCCCCCCTCCACCTCCACCTCCACCACCCCCTCCCTGGGTTGAGGGGGGTCTTCTGGGGGGGGCAGGTCTGCTGGGGGGGGCAGGGCGGGGGCGGGGGGCCATGCCGGACCCACCTCACACACCACACTGAGGGGGACAGGGGGATTAGACAGGAGTAGGAACACACACACACACGTCACCACACACACACACGTCACTACACACACACACGTCACCACACACACACACACACACACACACACACACACTCCTCAGCTGACCTGGTGGAGACGGAGTATCTGTCCTCCAGGTGAACACACTCCACCTCCGCCACAGTGATCCTCCTCACGTCTCCCCGCCCTCACCCCCAGGTTGCTCCCCCGCAGGGTGAGGGAGATACCGCCCGCCAGCGGCCCGAACAGGGGGGAGATCTGGAGGGGGAGGGGGAGGAGAGAAGGAGGATCATATAGATAGATTTGATTAGAGGATGGTTAATCATAGCACCTTGAGGTTTGTGTCTGTTTATTTATCAATATGTGTGTGTGTGTCTTACTCCAGTGATGGTGGGTCTGGGGCAGGTGGGGGGCTCCAGGGAGGAGGGGCAGAGCAAGGTGTGTGTGCAGGTCCTGGAGGAGGGGCACCACACACACTGGAACCTGGGCTCAGCGCTCCTGCAGAGACTGCAGTCCTCACGGCCCACAGAGCAGTTATACACAACCACTACAACACAGAGAGAGAGAGGGGGAGGTGTGTGTGTGGGGGTGGCTTGTGTTGTGTGTGTATAGTATATGTGCTTGTGTGAATGCGTGTGTGTCTGTGTGGGTGTGTGTGCATGCGTAGATTCCTACCTGTCAGTGTGCTGTCCACCCTCCTCTCTGTGGAGCTGTCTTTGATGTGGAACGACACGTTTACCTCCTGCTGTTTGTCATAGGTAAACTGAACACACACACACATCATTAGAAAGAGAAGGATAATTAGGAACAATTTCAGTGATATGGACTCATAGATAAAGGAGATGGACTGGAAAGAGAAGATAGGAGGTATTGAGAAAAGAGAAAAATATAGAGAAGAGAGAGGTGTTGAGGTGTTGAAAGGAGAGAGGGAGAGAGGGATTGAGAGAGAGAGAGAGAGCGAGGGATTGAGAGAGAGAGAGAGAGCGAGAGGGAGGGATTGAGAGAGAGAGAGCGAGAGGGGTTGAGAGAAAGAGCGAGAGAGAGGGAGGGTTAGGTGCGTACCTCGTAGCCACTGAAGGATCCCTGGTTCGAGTCCTCATCAAACACCACGTCCTTCTCCACCTGCTGCATCAGCTCAGTCCCGATCGTGAACCGTCGACCCTGGGGGGGAGGAGTCAGAGGGGGAGGAGTCAGCTAGTCTACCCAGAGTAGATATGAAACATGTTGACCCTGGGGGGGGTGGGGAGTCAGCTAGTCTACCCAGAGTAGATATGAAACATGTTGCCAAAACACTTCTGGTTGATCAGAGAATGTCTGGCACAGCTCTCCTAGTGAAGAACCAGAGAGAGGCTGAACACCACACCACAGAAGAAAACAACCCAGGAAATAACCACAGGAAGTGAACGCAGAGATCCAGGAAGTGAGTGGTGTCTGACCGTGTAGCTGCCCAGGTTCCTGCCCTGGAAGCGGAGGGTAACACGGAGGCCCACAGGGAGCAGTTGAGGGTCTGGGCTCTCAAACTGGGGACAGCTGTCCTTCTGGAGAGAGAACACACTTCAGCACCAGGTCACTGATGGGTTTGGCTTAGTTCCAATTAAAACCAGGTTTGTACAAGATTTGTAACAGGTTAACACCAGTGTTACCAGCTGAGTGACTGGAAGAGATCAGCCTGTGACTACAGATCATGAAGTCACAGGTTCATTAGCTTTGGATAGAATAATCTGCTAAAGGAATACTGCTGCCTGTGGCCCCTCCTCACCTGCAGAGGTTTGATGACGTGAGCGCCCCCTTCTGCGTCGCTGCTGTCACTGCACACGTGATCACGGCTGTTCCACTGGCAGCCCCACTCACTGGTCACGCACGAAATACACCTGCACGGCCAATCACAGAGCAGGGGCAGGGCATTACGGGGAGGAATAGCCAATGAGAGTGGAGAGCTGACAGGGAACTGATCCAGCTAACAGCGCTAACCCGGCGCTAACCCGGCGCTAACCCAGCTAGCTTCTGTAGCGGTCAGGCGTCGGACAGGAAAGTGGTACTCACGGAGTGTTCTGGGACTTCCTGGTGGTGGCGGCGCAGCTGTAGAAGCGGAACTCTCCAGACGTGACCGTGATGCTCCCGTTCACCAGGACCGCGACCGGTACCGCCACAAAGTCTGCACGCAGCACAGGGATTGGTTGATTGATTTGTTAATTGCTTGTCAGGTTTTCAACCTCTACAACCAGAGGAGTAGCGTGAGGACCATCTACCTTGACTGTCAGGAGTGGGCGGGATATCCACAGGATCAGGCAGGCTACAGGTCACCCTGCTGTCAATCATCACAGCCTGGCTTTGGAAGGAGCCAAACACACACTTCAGCTTATCAGAGGGCCCCAATCTGGGGAGGGCGGGAACTGTGATCTCCACCTGGGGAAGAGAAGAAAGAGAGGGTTGAGAGAAAGACTACATTGGAAACATGAGAGAGAGAGAGAGAGAGAGAGAGAGAGAGAGAGAGAGAGAGGGAGAGAGAGAGAGAGTGTGTGAGAGAGCATGTGAGGGAGAGAGAGGGAGACCTGCTGGGTCTTCTTGTTGCTGAGGTTGGGGGGGTTGAAGGACTGGATCTGGACACACTGTTGATTGGGGCTCCACAGCCAGGTGTTGTCCTCCGCAGACCTATCACACTCCCCCTTTCTGGTACACCTGAAGGACGACAGCCAATCACACACTGGCTTGAACTCCTGGTTAACCATACATGGGCGTTGACAGGAGGAAACTACATTTCCCATGAGCACTCACCTGCTCTCCAGGACACACCAGCCACAGTAGGGGTCCTTGAGGCTCATGCAGGACTGGCAGTCTGGCTTGTTACACGCCTGCACCGGTACCTTGGAGATCTGAACACACACACACACACACACACACACACACATTAACAACCCTCACAAACAAGACTCTGATGATACAGGTGACATATCCAGCCAAACTCCCATGTGATCAACCCCCAATGACCTCACGGTCACATGACCTCACAGTCACTGGGATCGATCGTCACGGAGATGTTCGACCATGTCTGCGGCAACCGACCTTCCTCTCCGTGGCGACGTACAGGTGCGTGAGGTTTGAGCTGAGCAGCAGGTTCTTGTTGACCCGGCCCCCCGTCCCGTCAGAGGGGGTGCGGCCGTACACCTCTGGCCGGGACGACAGGTGCAGCTTCAGCACCTCCCCCTCGCCCGTCCCTAGGAACGCCACCGCATGCTCCGTCTCCACGGCGACCGCCACGGCCGTCAGGTGACCCTTCCTGGAGTAGGCGGGGTCGGAGGTCAGGGCGAATTCGGACTTGCTGGCCAGTGGGGAGGGCAGGAACTCCGCCCCGCAGGGGTACTGAGAGGCCATGTCCTGGAGGGGGACAACAGAATCATGCTTCTTATATACCTCAGGGGGTGTCGTCTTTGTGTGTGTTCCTGTGTGTGTTCTTGTGTGTGTGTGTGTGTGTGTGTGTGTGTTCCTCACCTCGTTCTTGGTGATGCAGAGCTCCTCAGGTTTGGAGGAGTAGGGTGTGTAGACGGCAGGCCGGTCGTTGATCTTGCCAGCGTGGCTGTAGCAGGCTGAGATGATCTCCACCAGCCGCTTGTTCACTGCCTCCAGGGGGTACAGACACAGGCCTGAGCTGGAGCCCCCCTCGTCCTCTGCACTCAGCACCACGAACAGGACCGGGTCCCCAGGCTCCACCGCGCCCCAGCGACCCGACAGGGTCAGGTTACTGGCCAAGGCCAAGCCAGGCTCCGACACATAGGCAGCCTGGGGGGAGGAGGGAGATTTATAAATATTCTGGTGTGCTTCTAGTTCACTCTAGTTCTGGTCCTAATCCTGGTGTAGGTCTGGTCTGGTCCTAGTCCAGGTGTAGGTCTGGTCTGGTCCTAGTCCTGGTGTAAGTCTGGTCTGGTCCTAGTCCTGGTGTAAGTCTGGTCTGGTCCTGGTGTAAGTCTGGTCTGGTCCTAGTCCTGGTGTAAGTCTGGTCTGGTCCTGGTGTAAGTCTGGTCTGGTCCTAGTCCTGGTGTAAGTCTGGTCTGGTCCTAGTCCCAGGTCCAGTCCTGCCCTCTCACCTGAACCTTGTTGAACCTGTTGGTGGCGCTGCAGTTGAGCTGCAGCTCAGTGTAGGAGTAGTAGCTGTGGTCGTTCTCACACATGCGGGACAGGAAGGTGTATGTCCGGCTGTCCTGGGCGCTGAGCGTGCGCGAGTACAGGAAGTAGACAAAGCCGTGGTGCTTGAAGACGAAGCGGAAGTCGTGCAGGTAGCTGAGCACGAAGGGGCTGGCCTGCACGGCCGACGCCTCGATGATGCTGTCAAACACCACCCAGTCAGAGTAGTCCTGCAGAACCCGGGTGCTGATAAGCTTGGTGCTGTCCTGACTGCCATAGCCCTTCCCCACCTGGGGGAGGGAGGGAGGGGGAGAGATGGAGATGGACAGAGGGAGGGAGGGAGGGGGAGAGATGGAGATGGAAGATGGACAGAGGGAGAGAGAAGGAAGGAAGGACGAGTAATCAAATGATACTAATATTTCAATCATTCAAATACAATTTTAAGTATGTCCAGATCCTACTAACTGCACATAACAGGCCCCAGCCTCGCCCCTCACCACGGGCCCTGCCTTATCCTGACCACAACCCCTGACCCCAGCCTGCCTTATCCTGACCACAACCCCTGACCCCAGCCTCGCCCCTCACCACAAACACCGTCAGGTTCACGTTGTCCTTGGTGACGAAGTATGACATCACCCCGACCACGGACACGCCCTCCTCTGCGCTGGCCACATAGGTCTTCTCCCCCTTGGTGTCGCTGAAGTAGATGAGCTGCTCCACGTCCGTCAGGTTCCTGAGCGAGCAGAGCCCCCTGAACACGCTCCCACACAGCACCAGCTGCCCCCCCGGGCCCACCAGCAGCAGCTTGTTGTGGTTGTCCGTCTCCACCCTCTCCGTGCAGGCGGCCGTGACCGGGGGCGTGCAGGAGCGGCTGTCCTCCACCGGGCCGGTGCGGGAGCGGGCCTGGAGCAGCAGCTCGGAGGACAGCTGCAGCACGGCGTTGACAGCGCCCACGTACACACGCCCCGTGGCGGGGTCACGCACTACGTTGTTGATGAGGGTGTCGGACGAGAAGACGGGGTCGCCCGCCTGGGTGGAGCTAGGGTAGAGAGACGCCAGGAGGCACAGGGCCGCCCGCCACCACCCCTCCATGTCTGGGGGAGGAGGGGTGGGGGGAGAAAGAGAGGAGAAAGGAGGAGAGAAAGCGGTTTAATTAGTTATCTGAACTGGTGAAACTTACTCCTCAGGTATGTAATGGGCCACCCGCGTCAACGAATAGCTAGCTTTTCTTTGGCGTAGTTGGTAGTGGTTGCGCTAGGAAGTCGAGAGGTGGCAGGTTCGACTCCCCGTGGGGGTGAACATTGGCCAGATACCTCTGACGGAACTTGCAAGACCACGTCCGTTACATACCCGTCACACACGCACAGTGGTTCCATTAGTCAGTCTGTGTGTACCTGTGGTCTGAGTGTGTGTGTGTGTGTGCTGCCTGAGCTCACTCTAGCAGCAGTTGAATCAGGAGGTTGTAAACATGACGTTATCCAGAAGTTAGGAGACATCAGCTATCTAAATCCCTCTCTCAGCTAAGAAACCCTCCTCTCCTCCTCTCTCCATTCAGGTGGTCAGAAGAACAGTTTGACGACAGCCCATCTGACCCTACTGTATAGCTATCCACACACACGTCTAGCTGGCTTCCGAGGCACACACACACACCCTCTGTCTAGTCTTCTCCAGTGTCAGCTTTTGTATGGAACCATGTCCATCAGTGGTACAATGCCGCCTGTGTGTGTGTGTGCCTCGGAAGCCAGCTAGACGTGTGTGTGTGTGTGTGTGTGTGTGTGTGGATAGCTATACAGTAAGGTGTGTGCGTGAGCAAGTCAGATATATATAATTTATAATATATTTTTTCAAACTTTCAAAACCTGTTTTTCGAAACTTTAAAAAAATATATAAAGTAAAGTCTTAAAGTTCACTTACACATTCAAGTGTAAGTGAAGTACTAGAAAATTATTATTAATAAAGTACAGTAACAAAGTATTTGTTATATGTATATTTGTACTTTGTTACTTCCCAGGAGGGACTCTTCCTGTGGGTTGTGGACCTTGGACCCACATACAGTATGGGCACACACCCAGCCACCCACAATCACCACACACACACTGTCAGACGGACACAATCACCACACACACACACACTATCAGATGGACACAATCACCACACACACACAATGACCTGGCAAACCTGTAGGACTGGATCATGTTTTAGTCTGTTCTCACTGATATGAAACAACACACTGTTAGTGTCTCTCTCTCTCTCTCTCCTCTATACATGAGCACATTTAATTTCGACGTCAGCTTAAGTGCTGGTTAGTACCCTCTCTCTCTCTTCCCCCCTCCCCCCCCCCACACACACACACAGCAGGGATAATCTAGGCTGTGCTAGCTCACATGATAATGAGTTTGGTGAGAGGATCATCTTAATCATCATGAAACTGCTGACAACACCATTATGGAGAAACTGTGTAAGTGTGTGTGTCAAAAGTAACACAGTCTAGTGAGAGGGGGAGGCGGAGAGGGGGAGGCGGAGAGGGGGGAGGGGGGGAGGCGGAGAGGATTCTTCGGTTTCAGGTGTTTCTCTCTCTCTCTCTCTCTCTCTCTCAGTGTGTGTGTGTGTGTGTGTGTGTAATGTTGCTGCCAGTTCTCTGTGGGTTTCGGCATTCTTCCTTATAAAGACACACACACACACACACACACACACAGCTGTAGATGGGGTCATAAATACTGCCCCCCCCCCTCCTTATTGACCCCCATGGACAGAGCAATGAGTCATCTTACCACCGCACTCTGATCTACAGGGATACGCACACATACCACACACACACACACTCTTCACAGCAGTTGTAGTTTACGAGGGGACAAGTGGTCTGAATCAATTACAGAGTTAACTAACTTTCAGAAGGGAGGACTCTCTCTCTCTCGTCCTTAGGGCTAACATGGAGAATATTCCTGTGTTCAGATTCATATAGATACTATCAGATACAAGAGAGCAGTTCTATCAGTGAGTACAGTAGGCTGATCTTCATTCTTCCAATCTGACAGAGTGGTGTGTGTGTGTGTGTGTCACTATCTTGCTTAAACCTCAGGCTGAAAGACTGTGACATTGTCAGAGATGGAGAGATGTGGTGTGTGGACAGAGTTATGGACAGAGTTATGGACAGAGTTTCGAGAGTACTGTTATCTTGAGTTCAGTCCAGCTCAGTCTTAGATGTGTGTCGCACACACACACACACACACAGTCTTAGATGTGTGTCGCACACACACAGTCTTAGATGTGTCTATAGAACTGTGTGTTGGATCATGTCACACACTTTGGAACGTGAGAATGAGAAGTTCAGCGAATCAGCCTCCCCCCCTCTCCCCTCTCCCCCTCTATTCTGTCAGACACAGAGAGATAGAGTTAGAGGGCGATTTCAGAGATTAATGGAAGAATTGAGAGAGGACAGAGAGAAAGAGAGAGAGGGAGAGGGTGAAAGAAAGAGAGAGAGATGAATAGTTGGGGAGAAGCAGTGTGGTGGTCCTGGCATTGGCGCTCTGAGCTCATCTACTCTGGTCTGGCAGGATGAAGGGGATCGTTTGGTCTGAAGATGGATGCGTGGGAGGCAAGCCCAACAAACAGCATGTGCGCAGATACACACTCTTTACTCATGAACACACACACACATTTCTTTTGTATCTCTACCTCCACCATCACTATAAATCAGTCCCATTGCTCTCTTCCCCCCCCCCCCCCCCCCCCCCCCCACACACACACACCCTCTCAGAGCCAGACTGCAGTTCAAGGACAGAACACTGTTTTTCTGGGGCTCGGTGTACAAACTGTTTCTCTCCTCCTGACAGAGTAGACATATTTCTGGTGTCCTCTTTAGAGGTGTGTGTGAGTGTGTGTAGTGTGTGGTGTGTAGTGTGTGGTGGAGTTATGCAGAGTTGCTGACAGTGAACAGTTCAACTCTACAGGGACGTCATAGCAACAGCTCTTACATCCTGGTGCCCCAAACACACACTCCTACACTGCTGCCCCAAACACACACTCCTACACTGCTGCCCCAAACACACACTCCTACACTGCTGCCCCAAACACACACTCCTACACTGCTGCCCCAAACACACACTCCTACACTGCTGCCCCAAACACACACTCCTACACTGCTGCCCCAAACACACACTCCTACACTGCTGCCCCAACAACACACTCCTACACTGCTGCCCCAAACACACACTCCTACACTGCTGCCCCAAACACACACTCCTACACTGCTGCCCCAAACACACACTCCTACACTGCTGCCCCAAACACACACTCCTACACTGCTGCCCCAAACACACACTCCTACACTGCTGCCCCAAACACACACTCCTACACTGCTGCCCCAAACACACACTCCTACACTGCTGCCCCAAACACACACTCCTACACTGCTGCCCCAAACACACACTCCTACACTGCTGCCCCAAACACACACTCCTACACTGCTGCCCCAAACACACACTCCTACACTGCTGCCCCAAACACACACTCCTACACTGCTGCCCCAAACACACACTCCTACACTGTCCAGCTTGAGGCTGCCACACACACACACACACACACACAAAAATGCCCCACATGACCTAAAGCAAACATCCCTTCCTCTCTCTCCCTTTCAACTCCCCCTCTAATTCTGTGTTCTCTCCATCTCTCTTTCTGACATTCCCTCCCCCCTCCATTTCTCTCTTATCGTTTCTCTCTCTCTCTCCGTGTATCCTCCCCTCCCTGTCTCTGCCCCCCCTCCCCTCCATGTCTCTGCCCCCCTCCCCTCCCTGTCTCTGCCCCTCCCCTCCATGTCTCTGCCCCCCTCCCCTCCCTGTCTCTGCCCCCCTCCCCTCCCTGTCTCTGCCCCCCCTCCCCTCCATGTCTCTGCCCCCCCTCCCCCCCATGTCTCTGCCCCCCTCCCCTCCCATGTCTCTGCCCCCCTCCCCCTCCCTGTCTCTGCCCCCCTCCCCTCCCATGTTTCTGCCCCCCTCCCCTCCATGTTTCTGCTCCCCTCCCCTCCAGCAGCTTCAGTCCAGTGATGGGAATCAGGACCAGCTCCAGGACGCCTCCCAGTAATCTCTGCCCAGGAAGGGTGAGGGTTGCTGGGGTGAGAGGCCACGGGGAGGGGGGTCAGGGTGGGTATCCACATCTGGCTCTGCTCAGAATGTTTTACATTCCTCTTTGGGGGGGCAGGGCCTGTCTGTCTGCCTGCCTGCCTGTCTGCCTGTCACCAGGTCTTGTCTGTCTGCCCGCCTGTCACCAGGTCTGTCTGTCTGTCACCAGGTCTGCCTGCCTGTCTGTCACCAGGTCTGTCTTGTCACCAGGTCTGCCCGCCTGTCTGTCACCAGGTCTGTCTGTCTGTCTGCCCGCCTGTCTGTCACCAGGTCTGCTCGCCTGTCTGTCACCAGGTCTGTCTGTCTGTCTGCAAGTCACCGGGTCTGTCTGCCTGTCTGTCTGGAGGAACACACTTCCTGGAGCAGGGCGGCGGCCACACGCCCCAGGGATCACATCATAGGCCCAGAGGGGTTCTGCCACGTGATTGGACGATTGACAGGCCATGGGAGGAGTCAGAGGCCAACTTCCTGATTCAACTGAACAACTTCCCCCCCCCCCCCCCCCGATGTTCAGCTCTCCAAACACAGCCAGGAGCGGTTTGAGAAACATCGAGCAGAGAGAGAGAGGCAGGGAGTGTTTCTCTAATAAACAGTGATCAGCTGGTCTGGCTCAATCAGCCAGAAGAGCTCTCTACCGCGGGCCCAGACCACACTAATCAAGCACCCACACCACCAATCACAGCCCCCTGTCAGACCTTCCACCCCAGGCAGTATTCATCTATCCCAGATTAATGGAATATCAAGTCAAGAGACTTCTCAGGTCAGGCAGACACAGGCAGTAACCTTGCATGGTGCGTGTGTGTGTACACCTTGCATGGTGTGTGTGTGTGTACACCTTGCATGGTGCGTGTGTGTGTGCCCATGGAAGGATAGATAGATTTATGAAGGATGTTTGTATTGAGAGAAAGAAAGAGATAGAGGGAGATTCAGAGTGCAGTACAGTACAGTATAGGACAGTACAGTGTCTACTTGTGTGGTTAATATGGTGTTGCAGGGAAGGTGCTCTACATACACTGCAGAGAGAAACCAACAGGATGTAGCTAGGTACTGAGGGTGGACACACACACACACACACGCACGCACGAAAAGGCCAGAAGAGCATCAATTAAAATCTTGAAAGAACTTTCTCATGCCCCCTAAGGTCTCTCCCTCTGCCCCCCCCCACACACACTTTCCTCAGGAGCACTCACACACTCACATCTTCCTCGGAAGAGAACACAGACACACACACACACAGGTAGGTGCTTGTGGAAGCCTCCCAGACAAGGGATTTCCTTTCATATTTAATCCTGACCAAAGCGTTGAGGTGAGGAGTGTGTGGGGAGATCAAAACCCACTAGACGCACGCACACACACACACACACCCCTTTTTTTCTCACGGAAGTTTTGGAAACTTAATTACAGTGCAGCTACAAATGGCCTCATGCATTAACCAGAGAACAAACATCTGATGAAACCACTGCAGCTCTTTGAAGATGTCTGGGGCAGAGCAGGAGCTCCCCAGCTGGGCCCAGCAGACCTGTGTTGTAATGCCTGTTCATGCGTGTGTCCCTGCGTGTGTGTGTGTCCATCTCCGAGCTGTGATCATGTGACCATGTGATTGTGGGTAATGTAGTGGAGGAAGAGAACAGACCGGCCCAGACACTCGCATGAACACGCACACACGCACACGCACACGCGCACGCACCGCACACACGCACGCACACACGCACACGCACGCACACACGCACGCACACACGCACGCACGCACGCGCGCACGCACGCACGCACGCACGCGCACGCACCACACGCACGCACGCACACACGCACGCACACAAGCCACACGCGCACGCACGCACGCACGCACGCGCACACACGCACACACGCACGCACGCACACACGCACACGCGCACCGCACGCGCACGCACGCACACACACGCACACCTTAATGTCTTCCACTCATCTCAAACCCTCTCTATCTCTCTCTCTCTCTCTCTCATTTCTTCTCAGCCCATAGAGGTCATACCCCACACACAGAGAGAGAGAGACAGACAAAGCCAGAGAGGATCTTAAAGAGAGAGCAAGAGTCTCTAGGCTGCAAATGAAACAACATTAAATAAAACCACCAGAGCCGGTTCTAGAAGACCTGGAAGGAGCCTTTGCTGTTGGTTTAAACAGGTTCATTGAGGGGAGAAAGAGAGACGCTCAATAAAAGCAGACGCTTTTATTCAAAAAAGACACATACAGATGGGAGATATACAAAGCACAGCTTCAAAGATCTAGGAACATAAGCTAGGCCAAGCTACACTGGAACCAACTAGTGTCATAACCATAGGAACAGTTAGCCTAGCCAAAAGTGGCTAGCTCATACTGGACAGTTTGGGACACACACAGTATTGACAGTAGACACACTGTATCCAGGGAAGAGATAAGGTTAAACCAAGAGACCATGAGGTGGAACTTGCCTATTGGCTGATCTGGTCAGAGAAGGAGGTGCTAGGTCAGACTGGTGGGTTTGTTGTAACCAGGTAACCTTGACAACAGAGACAGGTTGATCTACTACACAGAAGCCACACCCCTTTTCTCCTATCACTTCTCTCCTCCTATCACTTCTCTCCTCCTATCACTTCTCTCCTCCTATCACTTCTCTCCTCCTATCACTTCTCTCCATTAGTTCCTCCTCCTCTCCTCTAACAGCACAGCACCTCCACCAGGCATATAGAGAGGATTCAGATAGTGAGCATGACCTCCAAACCCCAGGTGTGTGTGTGACACACACCTGGGTGGAAACACCACTGAGCATTACTAGAGAGAGAGACACACACACACACAGACACACACACACACACACAGACACACACCCTCAGAAGTGGCGTCTAGCACCAGGCTGGCATGAGCTGCATAAATGCTGCTGGCAGCCTGCCATGTGTGTGACTGTGTGTGTTCCTACACACACACACACACCCCAAGGACTGTTTAGTGATTCAGAGACAGAAAGACAAAGAGCTTTCTCTCCTCAGATGGCTCTGAAGCGACAGAACTTAAAGCCTCGTGCAGGTGACTGGAGGTCTGGAGAACAGGCCTCCTGCAGGTGACTGGAGGTCTGGAGAACAGGCCTCCTGCAGGAGAGATGAAGGGATGGATGAGGGAGAGGGGAGGAGTAGAGGGAGGTGTGGGGGGAGCGAGCAGGGGATGGAAGGAGCTGGAGGAGAGAGAGAGAGACCGACCCATCTGTGACCCCCTGTAAGAGGGGATATGGACACACGCACACACACGCACACACACACACACGCACACACACACACACGCACACGCACACGCACACGCACACACAGAGGGTCGATCAGTCATCTGACTGTCATGGCTGCCATCCTAGAGACACCCAGGTTAATTACACCAACTCATCATCATCATCATCAGCTGTGTGTTCCTCGTAACAACCAGCCATCACACCATCTGGGTAATCAGCCTGCGTGATGTTCTGCTGTCTCTGTTCTTCAATACAACATGGCTGCATGACAAACACAGACTCCAGTACAGCCCTGAGTCTTATCTACTCAGACCACATGGCTGAGAGAGAGGGGGAGAGAGACAGAGGGAGAGAGACAGAGAAGAACAGAGAGGGATGGAGAGGAAGGACAATGTGTTCAATGGATGTTTGACAGAGCTGCTGTGCAGCAAATCATAACATGTCTGGCTGCCTCACACACCACATTCCTCCCCCTCCCCCTCCCTGTGTGTGTGTGTGTGTGTGTGTGTGTGTGAAAAAGAAAGACAAGGTTCAATTGAAGCCAAACACTAATTGTGTTCACCTGACTGTTGTCAGGTGAACGATATATAAATATCCGAAGGGGATATTTATAAATCTATCACTGTTTATGGAGTGGTTATCACACACACAGACCAGCCAGGAGAGAGAGGGTGTAGAGAGAGATCAGGGAGAGAGGGTGTAGAGAGAGAGAGATGCAGGGAGAGAGAGGGTGTAGAGAGAGAGAGATCAGGGAGAGAGAGGGTGTAGAGAGAGAGAGGTCAGGGAGAGAGAGGGTGTAGAGAGAGAGAGAGAGATGCAGGGAGAGAGAGGGTGTAGAGAGAGAGAGATCAGGGAGAGAGAGGGTGTAGAGAGAGAGAGAGATCAGGGAGAGAGAGGGTGTAGAGAGAGAGAGGTCAGGGAGAGAGAGGGTGTAGAGAGAGAGAGGTCAGGGAGAGAGAGGATGTAGAGAGAGAGAGATCAGGGAGAGAGAGGGTGTAGAGAGAGAGAGATGCAGGGAGAGAGATCAGGGAGAGAGAGAGGGTGTAGAGAGAGAGAGGGTGTAGAGAGAGAGAGAGAGAGAGAGAGGGTGTAGAGAGAGAGAGAGAGAGAGAGAGAGAGAGAGAGAGAGAGAGAGAGAGGGTGTAGAGAGAGAGAGGGTGTAGAGAGAGAGAGGGTGTAGAGAGAGAGGGTGTAGAGAGAGAGGGTGTAGAGAGAGAGGGTGTAGAGAGAGAGAGGGTGTAGAGAGAGAGAGATGCAGGGAGAGAGGGTGTAGAGAGAGAGGGTGTAGAGAGAGAGAGGGTGTAGAGAGAGAGGGTGTAGAGAGAGAGAGATCAGGGAGAGAGAGGGTGTAGAGAGAGAGAGATGCAGGGAGAGAGAGGGTGTAGAGAGAGAGAGATGCAGGGAGAGAGAGAGGGTGTAGAGAGAGAGAGGTAGAGAGAGAGAGGGTGTAGAGAAAGAGAGATGCAGGGAGAGAGAGGGTGTAGAGAGAGAGAGATGCAGGGAGAGAGAGGTGTAGAGAGAGAGAGATGCAGGGAGAGAGATGGTGTAGAGAGGGATGTTAAAGTTTCCATCAGAGGAATGTGCTCCCTGTAGAGCTGAACCACAGGTCACTCTATCTGTCACACTGATGGGGGACACTGTGTGTGTGTGTGTGTGTGTGTGTTGTGGTTATACAATCCCTGGGGATGTACATTCCTTTGATAAACAACAGAGGCAGGATATTACTGAGACCAAAATTAATAACACAAAAACAACCACAAGCACACACACACATTTATGTAGTCATGCCAGAGGGCAAGTTGAGCTTCTGTTCAAATTTGAGAGCTAGAGAGAAAGAAATGGAGATATCATTAGATATGCAATTAGGGATATACTTAGAGCTATAATTATATAGAGATATGTAGAGCTATACATAGATGTATAGAGATTGAGAGAAATGGATATAGAATTATATATAATAATAGGTATAATTATATAGAGATAGAAAGTGAGAAAAAAGGAGAGAAAGAGACATGGCTCCCTTCAACACTGATCTGCTTCCTGGATGGGAGGAGTCTTAAAACGCCAGACTGAAAGAGAGAAGGGAGGAGAGAGAGAGAGGGAGGAGGGAGCAGGGGGAGGAGAGAGGAGGGAGGAGAGAGAGAGGGAGGAGGAAGAGAGCAGGAAGGAGATATGAGAGCACTTGGGAACAGACTACGGGAGTTTCCATTACAATGTAAATAAACCAAATCCAGATGACTAATTGACCACAGAATGGAGATAGGAATTTACAACTGGGAGTCCAGCAGCACACGCACACACAGGAAGGAGGAGAAACTGAAATCAGCATAAAAGAACTCACATTCCAGACACATGCAGTGCTATTAGACACAGGAGGCCAGGCGTGCACTCACACTCACACTCACACACACACACCACACTCACACACACCAGCTGATTGTGTGCCATCATGGCTGAACATGTGACCCTCAGGATGTGATGCTCAGGATCACATTAACATTATGTAGAGTTTATGAAGTTCAAACACAGCAGTCTTTCTAAAATGAAAGAGCAGTAAAAGTGGTACATGGAGTGCGAGTGTGTGAGGTCATTATGCTGACTGGCAGAAGTGGTGTGACATTTGGTTTTGTTTAAAAGCAGTGATCTGAATCTGCATCCTCTCAGTCCCCCCCCCCTCCTCCTCCCTCCCCCTCCCTCTCTCCCCTCCTCCCTCTCTCTTCTCCCCCCTCCTCCTCCTCCTCCTCCTCCCTCTCTCTCCCCCCTCCTCCCTCTCTCCCCCCCCTCTTATCCTCCTCTTTCACTTTTGCCCTCTGCCCTCCTCCCTCCTCTCTGGGAATATTGTTGTGTTAGGGTTAGAGTAGAGAAGGCCAAGGGAGACAGGGAGGGAGAGAGGGGAGGGAGGCAGGCACAGGGCCAATGTCATGCAGAGTGGAATATACAGCAGGCCAACACAGGAAATGAAGAGACACATATGGACACACATGCACAGAAACACGCAGCAACAAGCACAGCACACATACAGTAACACCCACAGGCAAACTAAATACTAAACAAATACTAAAGGCTTTACGTGTTTGCTGACACACACTCGGTTTGAAGTGGGTCACTGAGTGTGTAATCAAAGCCTGTGTAGGGTCACACGTGACGTTCTGGAGAGGGGAGGGGAGGAAGGAGAGACAGGGGGAGGGAAGAGGGTAGGGAGGAGAGGGGGAGGTGAGGGAGAAGGGGAGAGAGGTGAGAGAGGGGGAGGGAAAGAGGAGAGGGAGAAGGGGAGAGAGGTGAGAGAGGGGGAGGGGAAAGAGGAGAGGGAGAAGGGGAGAGAGGTGAAAGGAGAGGGGGAGGTGAGGGAGAGGAGGAGAGAGGTGAGAGGAGAGAGAGGGGGGAGGTGAGGGAGAGGAAAGGGAGAAGGGAGAGAGGTGAGAGGAGAGAGGGGGAGGTGAGGGGGAGGTGAGGGAGAGGGAGGGGAGGGGGGGAGGTGAGGGAGAGAGAGGGGGAGGTGAGGGAGAGGGAGGTGAGGGAGAGAGAGGGGAAAAAGGGGAGAACCAGAGGGGAGGGCAGATGCTAAGCCAGCAGGTGACCAGCCTGTCTGAAGACCGAGGGTGACCGAGGGTCACATAACCTCCAGGAATCCAGTTGGAGCAACTTTCAAATCTGACGCCGATGGACGCATTTCTGACCTCTGGTGTCAATTATGTAGGGTTAGGGTTATGGGTCTATTAAACTATTCAGACTTGAGAGACTGTGAAACCCAGAGTCCTCCTCTCGTCTCACCCCCTCCTGGTCCAGGTCACCCCCTCCCTCCCATCCCCTCCTGGTCCAGGTCACCCCCTCCCTCCCTCCCCTCCTGGTCCAGGTCACCCCCTCCATCCCCTCCTGGTCCAGGTCACCCCCTCCCTCCCCTCCCCTCCCCTCCCCTCCTGGTCCAGGTCACCCCCTCCCTCCCCTCCCCTCCTGGTCCAGGTCACCCCCTCCCTCCCCTCCCCTCCCCTCCTGGTCCAGGTCACCCCCTCCCTCCCCTCCCCTCCCCTCCTGGTCCAGGTCATGGTGAGCGTGCTCCTTGCTGAAGGAGTGCTGAACTGAGTCCCTCTTCCCTCCTCTCTCTGCCGGTGTGTGCTGGGGGGCACAGGATTGTAACAACAGGGGTTTACAAGAAATGAAAACTGAAAGTGAGTAGAAGGGACCTTCCAAAGTGCTCACACACACACACTCACACTCACACACTCACACACTCTGTCTTGTTTCCACAGCAAACACAACCTTCGGACACAGAAGCACAAACACTCAGAGGCCGACAAGCAAACAAGCTGCTGTGATCTGTGTGTGTGTGCGTGTGTGTAATCACACACCAACAGGCTGTAACCTCTCTCTCTGAGGACAAAGCTCAAGTTTACCTTCCCTGTTCCCCACCGGACCCCTCCCCCCTCTCTCTGCACAGTCCTGACTACACTGGCTCAATCCAATGGCAAATTGAATAGGAATTATTTTAGAAAGCAATCAATTATATCACAATGAGCTTTACAAATTATTAATGAAAATGAAGTATTTGTTTTCCCTCTCCCTCCATCTCTCCTTCCTTCCATCTCTCCCCCTCCATCTCTCCTTCCTCCATCTCTCCCCCTCCTCCCTCCATCTCTCCTTCCTCCATCTCTCCCCCTCCTCCCTCCATCTCTCCTTCCTCCTCCCTCCAGCTCTCCCCCTCCTCCCTCCATCTCTCCCCCTCCATCTCTCCCCCTCCTCCCTCCATCTCTCCTTCCTCCTCCCTCCATCTCTCCCCCTCCCTCATTATCCTGACTGGCGTGTCCTGTATTAACTCTGTGGCAGCTCCATTATGCTGCCTAACCACTGTGTGTGTGTGCGTGTGTGTGTGTGTGAGGAATGGTGGATGGGTAAATGTTCATCATCATGATGCTGATTGTGAAAGGTAGATGGGGGGTGATGGTGTTAACTGTGTAAAACTGCCCCCCCCCCCCCCCCAGGCTGAACAGTAACTGTAGAATCACGAATCAAGACAATACATCAGCCACACACACACACACACCAACAAGCTCCACTGTCCTGTTACTCTAACGCCCGTCCCACTGGAGGATTCTGGGACTAGCAACAGGCTGTCTGATAGGTCTGTGTGGGTGTCCCTAGAACAGATGGTCCTGTTTGAGGGCCCAGGATCACACACACACACACACAATACAAACACAACCATGTGCTCAAGTACACACACTAACTCTGAAAGCTTGCCCTCCTGCAATGGTCATGTTTATGTTGTGTTACTTGACTGATAATCCAATTGTGGTGATAGAGACAGAGAGACAGAGAGAGAGCGACAGAGAGAGAGAGGGAGAGAGAGAGAGAGCGAAAAGAGAGAGAGAGAGCGACAGAGAGAGAAGAGAGCGACAGAGAGAGAGAGAGAGAGAGAGAGAGAGCGACAGAGAGAGAGAGAGAGAGAGAGAGAGAGAGAGAGGTACACTCAAAACAAGACATGTCCAGCAACAGTCCTGTTCCAGGGACCGGGGGTTACGATATGACAGAACACACACATGAATAAGGTCAGTGTTTGTGTCTCGGAGTTCTTCATGGAAGAATGGAACACTAACAAACACAAGCCTGACTGCTGAAGGGCAGGAGGAGAAATGGAGAAGGGGATGAGAGAGAGAGGCAGAGTGAGAGAAGGAGGGATGAGGGAGATGGAGAGAGAAGGAGGGTGGAGGGAGATGGAGAGAGGCAAGGGGGAGAGGAGGAGGGTGGAGGGAGATGGAGAGAGGCAGGGAGAGGAGGAGGGTGTAGGGAGATGGAGAGAGGCAGGGGGGAGAGGAGGAGGGTGGAGGGAGATGGAGAGAGGCAGGGAGAGGAGGAGGGTGTAGGGAGATGGAGAGAGGAGGAGGGTGTAGGGAGATGGAGAGAGGAGGAGGGTGGAGGGAGATGGAGAGAGGCAGGGGGAGAGGAGGGGTGGAGGGAGATGGAGAGAGGCAGGGGGAGAGGAGGAGGGTGGAGGGAGATGGAGAGAGGCAGGGGGAGAGGAGGGTTGGACGGGAGATGGAGAGAGGCAGGGGGAGAGGAGGGTGGAGGGGAGTGAGGAAGAGAGCACTCACTCTGTTTCTGCTCCCTCAACCTTTGACCCTGTAAGGGGGGGTCCTTCCTGTTTTGGATCAGCTAGAGTGGAGAGAGAGACAGACAGATAGAGAGGGGGGGGGGGAGAGAGAGACAGACAGATAGAGAGGGGGGGGGAGAGAGAGAGACAGAATTAGAGAGGGGGGGGAGAGAGAGGACAGATAGATAGAGAGGGGGGGGGGGAGAGAGAACCTGCCTTGTTGGAGCAGTGAGGAGGAGCAGGGGCGATTCTAGGATCAGACCTTTAGGAGGTGCTCAGTCCCCAATGAGAATGTGACATGAATACAGTGCCTTGCAAAAAGTGCTAAATCCGCTTGCTAATAAATCCTTTAATTTCACATGGATAACAATTAATACATTTATTTATTATTATGCAAAATATTGAATGAAATGAAAAAAACTAAGGATGTCCCTTTCTTCATGAACTAACCAGCATTAGCATGCTTGAGCACCCCTAAAAATGGTCTAAAATCGCCACTGGTGAGGAGGAAGATTTGGAAAAGTGCAGATCCTTACAAACAGCAGCTCAGTGTCTCACCCTGAACTTCTCCCTGACAGTCAGATCAATGGCACACACTGGTCAAATGTCCATATAATGACTGATCCATCCTTCTGGCCTCACAACAGAACCGACTCATCAGCACTGAAGCGAACCGGAGGGTCGATACTGAAGTTACTGTAACCAGTTACTGGTCACAACAAATCTAACCCAATAATCTAACAGGAAATTGTGGCCATGTTGCATGAGCATTAGCGTTGTTCGCGCCTGGTTATAAACTGGATGAGTCGTTCAGCCAGGCTGACTAGTCTGAGGTAGCGGCGTCCTGTCAGTTCACGCTGCCGCCCCTCACCCACGAGCTCATTTAGTAGCGGGCATCAGGCCAGTCCTCGTGGACATACTGTGTATCCTCGTATCACGTAGACTGAAAACAAGTTTTTTGCCTGAGCCCAACACGTTACGCCGCTATGTATCAATTTTTGAACAGACCAACAAGAGTAACAGAAACAGAATGCTATCGCCGGTTTCCGTACTTTTAGGTCCCCACCCCCCCCCACCCCCACACTCCTCCTCCTCATGACCGATGCCGCGAATCATGAAACATGATCATTCCGCAAGCCGACGGCAGATCTACTCCCATCCTTGATATCCTTTTGAATGATTCCCGACGAAGGACTTCAACACTGCGCTTCTGCTTGATTCCTTTTGGCAACATGCATTGCACCACGCCAAACTCACGCCGCTTCATCCCTCCGCTCTCGGCTCTCTTCGGTTCTGTCTACTTCCTCCCAGCTCCGCTCCCTCACCTTGACTCTCCCTCGCCATTCTATCGCTTCGCACACATTTCCACTGGTGTGAAATTGTAAGTCCTAATCCTAAGATGTGTGTCACTAGACGTGGACCATGGGCATTTTTCGGAATGTCCGGCTGTAGTAATAAGCCTAATTGAGTTAACCAAATTGCTCAACTTTGTTTCGAGGTTCATGCTACTGCTCTCGCTCTTCTCTCCGTCCTACGTTTCCTTGTCAGTATGAATTTTACAAACCCATGTAGCAACAGAAAAGAAAAGGACTCGGCTTTTAAAAAAAACTAACAAAAAACTCGGTCATTTGTTTCTTGCTTACCTCGATTTTCAGCGAACGACACCTCGCTCGCGTCCAGATTTTTTATTTCTGATCGTCTTTCTCTATTTCACAACCCCAGAAATAATCTCGTCTTACTCAGCGTCCGTAAAAAAACGTTCTACATCTCTCCCCAGTCAGGCGAGGAGGGCGGCTACGACAACCTTCCAAGAAACACAACAAAAACGAATTGTTTAAGATTAGGAAAATATATCCTTCCTGTCTTTGGATCCTGTACTGCGGTTTTTACTTACACTCCACACCACTACCTCCACTACTACCCACACAATACTACCAACCCTGAACGCTTACCTGCTTTCGCTGTAGAAAAGTTAGAAACTATATTAATATTATATCCCCCCACCACGGTACCGACACCACGCGGCGAACAGTGCAAGTTTCTTATCACCACCAGGCACGCCAAATTACACAGGCGGTTTCAGGTGCGTGCTCTAAATAAACGTCAACCCCGGTCCACGTGTTTGCTGGTGTTGAACCGTCTCCGGAACCACAGCGCTAAGAATCCCCGCTGGACTGTAAACTGCGCGATCCAGTCTTCAACAAAAAAAACTAGATGGAGTGACTCGCTCCCGTCCTCCCATCCGGTCCCGCGCCCCTCTATACAAAGACAGCCTGTCCTGATCCGTTTACAACTCACAAACACCAGGACTCTGCACTAAGTATCCCGAAAAACCACAGCGAAATAGTAGCTGCTATCCTCTCTTCCCCTCAGTCGGAAGAATCCGGACATTTCACCTGCAGCCAGAAACCGTCTTTGTTTAAAGTTTTATAATTAAAAGTCCATAGTTTGCGCCATATGCGTTGAATACGGAAGTGAAATTGGCCGAACCTGACCTCTCACATATCTGTTACTATATTTGACGAAGGAGAATGTATACTGAGGAATCGGTACCCACTTTGACTCTGAGACGTCGAGCCTTAAAAAATCGGCGAGACAGTTTTCGGCACAGGAAGAACGGCGGCTCTCGCAGCGTGCGTGGCCAGTGCCGGGAACGTGCGAAAAAGTCCGCGCCCCTTCCACGTTTAACACATCGGGGCGGGAACCGCTTAATGGTACAATTAGTGCCCATTGTTTCTCAATAATGTTTGTCACATATCACTTACTACCTTCAGGGTCACGGACTCCGTTGATCCCCGCCCTTTCCTGCTTTCGTAATATCTTTCGGTCTTACTACTTTCAAGGCTCGCATGTCTGCCCCCTGTCTTTATCCGACTACTTACCAAACCCCTTAGCTATATATCCTTTTACATGCTTGTGGGTCGCGTTTTTATGAGGGAAATTCACAACTTTCTGCCCAATGTTTCTGATCATTTTTCTTGATTTGAGTTGTCATCAGCTTAAAAACCTACTGGCTACCCTTAAATTATGGTCCTGGTCTTATGAGGGCATCGAACTCAGGTCTCAATTGCATACGGGTGCAGAGTTCATACTGCTGTGTCACTGTCCCCAACATGACTCTGTATGATGGGACGCGATAGATCTGATGATGTGGTAGAGGGGAACGAGTTCGGGAGGGAGGGAACACCCTGATTTACAGGACAATATGTTTGTTGTTAATCTAGCTGGACCATGGCATTACATGGATTACAGGGAGTGAGAGGATATAAATGGTTCAATATGCTCTAAACATAATAACAAAATTATCAAACGTATAAAACATGCACATTATACAAAACTATTGTTACATACGTTACATCCTGTTTTATCTAGACGTTTTTGCCATTTTTCCCATCCTACCATGTTTGAATGCATGTTGGAGGCCCTGAACTAGAAATCCCCCAATCAGAGAGATGAAGGAGAGTGTGAAGCCGAACGGAAAACCATATTAAGATTCAGCTCTGAAACTGATTAGAACGCTACGCTCAGATTACTGAAGTCCACCATGCCAACCGCTTCAGCTGTCCCACATGGACGTATTGCACTCCTTAAACTCCCACCCTGTGAGGTATGATGGTGAGTGTGTGTGTTGGGGTGGTGAGTGTGTGGTGTTCAGAGGGGGGCGATTGGTGTGTGTGGTTTTGAGTGGCCGTGCCAGACCATGACCAGGAGGCCGAGGTCAAATGGTCCATACCATCTGTCACCGCCCACCCCCGAGTCCTGGTCAGCCAACCTATCATCTAGGGTCACCTTTATCTAGCCACCTCTATCTAGTCACCTCTATCTAAAAAGGGTCACCTTTATCTAGTCACTCTCTCCTACCCACCTCTAGCTATGGTCCCTATATCTAGGGTCACCTTTATCTAGTCACCTTATCTAGTCACCTTCTATCTAGGGTCCCTCTATCTAGGTCAACCTTTATCTAGGGTCACCTTTATCTAAGGGTCACCTTTTATCTAGGTCACCTTTCTATCTAGGTCACCTTATCTAGGGTCACCTTATCTAGGGTCAAAACCTTCTCTAGGGTCCACCTTTATCTATGAGTCACCTTACTATCTAGGGTCACCTTCTATCTAGGGTCAACTTTCTCTAGGGTCACCTTCATCAGCGTCACCTTCATGCTAGGGTCACCTTTATCTAGGGTCACCTCTTATCTAGGGTCACCATCTATCTAGGGTCACCTTTATCTAGGTTCACCTCTATCTAGGGTCACCTTATCTAGGGTCACCTTTATCTAGTCACCTCATCTAGGGTCACCTCGTATCTCAGGGTCACCGTTATCTAGGGTCACCTGTATCTAGGGTCACCTTATCTAGTCACCTCTATCTAGTCACCGTCTATACTAGGGTCACCTCTTATCTAGGGTCACCTCTATCTAGGGTCACATTACTTCCTCTAGGGTCACCTTTATCTAGTCACCTCTATCTCAGGTCACCTCTATCTAGGGTCACCTTATCTAGGGTCACCCTATCTCTAGGGTCACCTTTATCTAGGGTCACCTCATCTAGGGTCACCTTTATCTAGTCACCTCTATCTAGGTCAACTCTACTACTAGGGTCACCTTTCCTATCTAGGGTCACCTTTCATCTAGGGTCACCTTTATCTAGTCACCCTCATCAGGTCACCTTATCTAGTCACCTTCATCTAGGGTCACCTTCATCTAGGGTCACCTTTATCTAGTCACTCTATCTAGTCACCTCTATCTAGGGTCGCCTTATATCTAGTCACCTCTATCTAGGGTCCAACCTCTATCATAGGGTCACCTTATCTAGGGTCACCTCTATCTAGGTCACCTTGATCTAGGGTCACCTCATCTAGGTGTCACCTTCATCTAGGGTCACCTTCATCTAAGGGTCACCTTCGCCTCCTAGGTCACCTCCCATCTTCTATCTCGGGCACGCTGACATCACTTACCAGCACACCCCCACACAGACAGATCCTGTTCCCATACACCACCAGATATCGCTCAACGTAAGGTACATTGACAAGAGTTGTCTGTGTAGTGTTCCTGCTGCAGCGACAGTTCCACCTGAACCAGAGAAAGCCTTTAGCACAGAGTAACCAATTCTTTATCCCAACGCACCGCTGAGGCTGAAACATTTAGGCGTTATTAAATATCCTCTTGCCTGGCTGGCTTTTTCCGCCCCCCCCAGTAAATAGCGTTAAGTACCTCACTCATCATCTATCCCGACACCAGCAACCCTCGACAGGTCAAGAGACAACACAAAGCGAGTCAAGCTGTGTTTACAATTACGTTACTCGAATTCCCTAAGGCCCAGTTTTCTCAGACATTGATTAACCCGAAGTCCTGCACTAAAAACGTTTCATGGAGAATATTGTATTTGAAGTTATTCTTCTTAAAACAAGGCCAATCAGCCATATAATGTTCGTCATTAGAAGCACCTGGGAAGGTCACGCTGGGAAGCACCTGGGGAGCATCGCCTGGTAAAGCACCTTGAAGTCACCTGGGAATCACCTGGGAGGCACCTGTGAGCGCCCCTGTGAAGCACCTGGGAAGCACCTGTGAAAGCACCTGGGAAGCACCCGGGAACACCTGGAGAAGCACCGTACTGGGCTTTATATATTATCCGAACTCAGAAGAGTGTGTCGGATCTTCAGCGGGCCTTTGGTGTGATCAAAACAATTTTGAGACACGTCACACTGTGCAGATCACACGACACACCCACACGTGAATAGTTCTGAAGTTGAGGCTCACAAATGAGTTCAATCACAGTTCTAACTAAATCCCAGAAGGAACCTGTGATTGTTCCTTCTGGGATTTAGTTAGAATGTGATTGAACTCCGTGAGCTCCACTTTCAGAACATCACGTGTGTGTGTGTGTGGATCTGCACAGTTTGACGTGCTCAAAAATGTTTCTGTCACAACAAAGGCCCGTTAAGCATCCGTACACACTCTTCTGAGTTCGGATTAACAGCCCAGGTGCTTCCAGGTGCTTCCAGGTGCTTCCCAGGTGCTTCCCGGTGCTTCCCAGGTGCTTCCCAGGTGCTTCCCAGGTGCTTCCCAGGTGCTTCCTCAGGTGCTTCCCAGGTGCTTCCCAGGTGCTTCCCAGGTGCTTCCCAGGTGCTTACAGGAGACGAACATATATGGCTGCAGGCCTTTTTTAAGAGAATAATTCAAACAATATCTCCATTGAAACGTTTTTTAGTGCAGGACTAGGGTTAATCCATGTCTGAGAAACTGGGCCTTAGTGAATTTAGGAACGTAATTGAAACACACTGATCGCTTTGTGTTGTCTTGACCTGTCGAGGTTGCTGGTTCTGTGATAGATGATGAGGATGTTAGCGCTATTTACTGTGGGAAAACCAGCCATGCAAGAGGATGATTTAATAACTGCCTAAATGTTCAGCCTCAGCGGCTGGGATAAAGATATTGTTACTCTGTGCTAAATGTCTTTTCTCTTGGTTCAGGTGACTTGTAGCTGCAGCAGGACACACACAGACATCTTGTCTAATGGACCTTACTTGATCGAATATCTTGTGTTTATTGGAACAGGCTGTCTTTGTGTGTGTGTGTGTTACTTGATGTCAGCTTTCCCTAGATAGAGATGGAGGTGACCCTAGATGAAGGTGACCCTAGATGAAGGTGACCCTAGATGAAGGTGACCCTAGATAGAGGTGACCCTAGATGAAGGTGACCCTAGATAGAGGTGACCCTAGATAAAGGTGACCCTAGATAAGGTGACCCTAGATAAAGGTGACCTAGATAAAGGTGACCCTAGATAGAGGTGACTAGATAAAGGTGACCCTAGATAAGGTGACTAGATGAAGTGACTAGATAAGGTGACCCTAGATAGAGGTGACTAGATAAAGGTGACCCTAGATAAGGTGACTAGATAAAGGTGACCCTAGATAGAGGTGACTAGATAAAGGTGACCCTAGATAAAGGTGACCCTAGATAGAGGTGACCCTAGATAAAGGTGACCCTAGATAGAAGGTGACCCTAGATAAAGGTGACCCTAGATAGAGGTGACCCTAGATAGAGGTGACTAGATAAAGGTGACCCTAGATAGAAGGTGACCCTAGATAGAGGTGACCCTAGATAAAGGTGACCCTAGATAGAAGGTGACCCTAGATAGAGGTGACCCTAGATAAAGGTGACCCTAGATAAAGGTGACCCTAGATAAAGGTGACCCTAGATAGAGGTGACCCTAGATAGAGGTGACTAGATAAAGGTGACCCTAGATAAGGTGACCCTAGATAGAGGTGACCCTAGATAAAGGTGACCCTAGATAGAGGTGACCCTAGATAGAGGTGACCCTAGATAAAGGTGACCCTAGATAGAAGGTGACCCTAGATAGAAGGTGACCCTAGATAAAGGTGACCCTAGATAAGGTGACCCTAGATAAAGGTGACCCTAGATGAAGGTGACCCTAGATGAAGGTGACCCTAGATAGAGGTGACCCTAGATAGAAGGTGACCCTAGATAAAGGTGACCCTAGATAAAGGTGACCCTAGATAAAGGTGACCCTAGATAAAGGTGACCCTAGATAGAGGTGACTAGATAGAGGTGACTAGATAAAGGTGACCCTAGATAAAGGTGACCCTAGATAAAGGTGACCCTAGATAGAGGTGACTAGATAGAGGTGACTAGATAAAGGTGACCCTAGATAGATAGGTTGGGCTGACAGACTAGGGGGTGACAGATGGTATGACCATGACCTTGGCTCTGGCATGGTCTGGCACGGCCACTCAAACACACACACATCGCCCCCCTCTGACACACACACTCACACCCCACACACACACTCACCCTCATACCTCACAGGGTTGTGAGTTTTAAGGAGTGCAATACGTCATGGTGACAGCTGCCAGCGGTTGGCATGGTGACTCAGTAACTGAGCGATGCGATTCTAATCAGTTTCAGAGCTGAATATTAATATTGGTCCGTTTCGCTTCACACTGCTCTTCATCTCTCTGATTGGGATTTCTAGTTCAGGGTCTCCAACATGCATCACACATTGTAGGGAGGAAAAGAAAACGTTAGTATAACAGGATGAAGCTCATGAACAATCGTTGTATACTGTGCATGGGTTTATATGTTTTGATATTTATTGTATTATTGTTTAGATCATGTTGAACCATTCTTATATCCTCCTCAAGTCCCTTGTAATCCATGTAATCCGTGGTCCAGCTAGATTAACAACAAACATATTGTCCTGAAAATAGGGTTCCCTCCCTCCCTCCCTCTCCCTCCCTCCCCTCCTCTCTCTCTCCCTCTCTATCTCTCCCCTCTCTCTCTCTAACAGAGTTCATGTTTTGACCTTAGACACGCAGTCTGAACTCTGCACCGTCTTCAATTTATACTGAGTTGCTCTCATCAGCCCAGACCATAATTTACTGTAGCCATTATGTTTTTAATGCTAATACAACTCAAGATCAGATAAATGATCAGAAACATGGCAGAACTTTTTCCTTCCCTCATTAAAACGTCCCCAAGCATTAAAAGGATATATAGTGTTTTTGTTAAGTAGTCTTGATAAAGCATTTGGCAGACTGCTAGCCTGTAGTATTCATCCAGAAGATTTACGAAATCAGAAAGGGGGGCCACCGAGCTGTGCCAAGGATTATGTTTCAAAACCTTATTGGAACAATGGTCCACTATTGTACCATAAGCGTCGAGTTAACCCTGGAGGCGACGGCACGGTCACGCACGCTTCGATTAGCCGCTTTCTTCCTCGAAAACTGTCTCGCCGATTTAAACTGACCGTCTCCGAGTCCAAAGGGTACGATTCTCAGTCTACATTTTCCTTGTCATAAATATAGAACAGATATGTGGTGAGGTCAGGTTCGGCCAATTCACTTCCGTATTCAAACGCATATGGGCGCAAAACTAATTGACTTTTTAATTTAAACTTTAAACAAGACGGTTTCTGGCTGCAGGTGAATTCCGGATTCTTCCGCTTGAGGGGAAGAGAGGGATAGCAGCTACTATTTCCGCTGTGGTTTTTCGGGATACTTTAGTGAGAGTCCCTTGGTGTTGTGAGTGTAAACGGATCCGTACAGGCTTGGTCTTTTGTATAGAGAGGGCGCGGGGACCGGAGGGAGGAGGGGAGAGTCACTCCCATCTCGTTTTTTTTTGTTGAAGACTGGATCGCGCCGTTTACAGTCCAGCGTGGATTAGCTCTGTGGTTCCGGAGTTCAACACAGCACACACGTCGGACCGGGGTGACGTTTATTTGAGCACGCACCTGAAACCGCCTGTGTACTTTGGCGTGCCTGGGTGTTGATAAGAAACTTGCCGTTCGCCGTGGTAATATAGTTCTAACTTCTACAGCGAGGCAGTAAACCGCAAGACAGGATTTTCTATCTAACAATTTCGTTGTTTCTGGAATGTTGTCGCTAGCCGCCCTCGCTGACTGGGAGAGATGTGAACTTTTTTTTACGGACGCTGAGTAAGACGAGATTTATTTTCTGGGTGAAATAGAGACGACCAGAAATAGACATCTGGACGGCGAGCGAGTGTGTGTCGTTCGCTGAAATCGAGGTAAGAAACATGACCGAGTTTTTGTTAGTTTTTTTAAAAGCAGTCCTTTTCTTTTCTGTTGCTACATGGGTTTAAAATTCATACTGACAAGGGAACGTAGGACGGAGAGAGCAGTAGCTAACCTAGAACAAAGTTGAGCATTTGGTAACTCAATTAGGCTACTACAGCCGACATTCCGAAAATGCCGTCTGTGAACACACTACGGATTAGGCTACATTTCACAGTGGATGTGCGAGAGAGCAATGTTGCCAAAAAACAAACAGAAAGCGCGTGAGTTTTCGTGGTAATCATCAAAAGGAATCAAGGAGCGGAGTTGGATCCTGCGGTTCGGTCATGCGGATCTGATCATGTTCCTGCTTGGGCATCGGTCATAGGAGGAGGGTGGGGGGTGGGGGGGGGGGCTAAAGTACGGAACCGGAGTCTCTTTACTCTGTCAAATGATACTAGCGTTAACGTGTTGGGCTCAGCAACTTGTTCAGTCTACGTGATACGAGGATACACCGTATGTCCACGAGGACTGGCCTGATGCCCGCTACTAAATGAGCTCGTGGGTGAGGGGCGGCAGCGTGAAACTGACAGGACGCCGGCTACCTCAGACTAGTCAGCCTGGCTGAACGACTCATCCCAGTTTTATAACCAGGCGCGAACAACGCTAATGCTCATGCAACATGCCACACTTCCTGTTAGATTATTGGGTTAGATTTGTTGTGACCAGTAACTGGTTACAGTAACTTCAGTATCGACCCTCCGGTTCGCTTCAGTGCTGATGAGTCGGTTCTGTGTGAGCCAGAAGGATGGATCAGTATTATGGACATTTGACCAGTGTGTGCCATTGATCTGACTGTCAGGGAGAAGTTTCAAGGGGTGAGACAACTGAGCTGCTGTTTGTAAGGATCTGCACTTTTCAAATCTTCCTCCTCACCAGTGGCGATTTTAGACCATTTTTAGGGGTGCTCAAGCATGCTAATGCTGGTAGTTCATGAAGAAAGGGACATCCTTAGTTTTTTCATTCATTCAATATTTTGCATAATATAAATAAATGTATTAATTGTTATCCAGTGAAATTAAGGATTTATTAGCAAGCGGATTTAGCACTTTTGCAAGGCACTGTATTCATGTCACTTCTCATTGGGGACTGAGCACCTCTAACGAGTCTGATCCTAGAATCGCCCCTGCTCCTCCTCACTGCTCCAACAAGGCAGTTCTCTCTCCCCCCCCCCTCTCTCTCTATCTGTCTCTCTCTCCCCCCCCTCTCTATCTGTCTCTCTCTCTCCCCCCCCCTCTCTATCTGTCTGTCTCTCTCTCCCCCCCCCCTCTCTATCTGTCTGTCTCTCTCTCCACTCTGCTGATCCAAAACAGGAAGGACCCCCCCTTACAGGGTCAAAGGTTGAGGGAGCAGAAACAGAGTGAGTGCTCTCTTCCTCACTCCCCTCCACCCTCCTCTCCCCCTGCCTCTCTCCATCTCCCTCCACCCTCCTCTCCCCCTGCCTCTCTCCATCTCCCTCCACCCTCCTCCTCTCCCCCTGCCTCTCTCCATCTCCCTCCACCCTCCTCTCCCCCTGCCTCTCTCCATCTCCCTCCACCCTCCTCCTCTCTCCATCTCCCTACACCCTCCTCCTCTCTCCATCTCCCTACACCCTCCTCCTCTCCCTGCCTCTCTCCATCTCCCTCCACCCTCCTCCTCTCCCCCTGCCTCTCTCCATCTCCCTACACCCTCCTCCTCTCCCTGCCTCTCTCCATCTCCCTCCACCCTCCTCCTCTCCCCCTGCCTCTCTCCATCTCCCTCCACCCTCCTTCTCTCTCCATCTCCCTCATCCCTCCTTCTCTCACTCTGCCTCTCTCTCTCATCCCCTTCTCCATTTCTCCTCCTGCCCTTCAGCAGTCAGGCTTGTGTTTGTTAGTGTTCCATTCTTCCATGAAGAACTCCGAGACACAAACACTGACCTTATTCATGTGTGTGTTCTGTCATATCGTAACCCCCGGTCCCTGGAACAGGACTGTTGCTGGACATGTCTTGTTTTGAGTGTACCTCTCTCTCTCTCTCTCTCTCTCTCTCTCTCTCTGTCGCTCTCTCTCTCTCTCTCTCTCTCTCTCTGTCGCTCTCTCTCTCTCTGTCGCTCTCTCTCTCTCTTTCGCTCTCTCTCTCTCTCCCTCTCTCTCTCTGTCGCTCTCTCTCTGTCTCTCTGTCTCTATCACCACAATTGGATTATCAGTCAAGTAACACAACATAAACATGACCATTGCAGGAGGGCAAGCTTTCAGAGTTAGTGTGTGTACTTGAGCACATGGTTGTGTTTGTATTGTGTGTGTGTGTGTGTGATCCTGGGCCCTCAAACAGGACCATCTGTTCTAGGGACACCCACACAGACCTATCAGACAGCCTGTTGCTAGTCCCAGAATCCTCCAGTGGGACGGGCGTTAGAGTAACAGGAAGTGGAGCTTGTTGGTGTGTGTGTGTGTGTGGCTGATGTATTGTCTTGATTCGTGATTCTACAGTTACTGTTCAGCCTGGGGGGGGGGGGGGGGCAGTTTTACACAGTTAACACCATCACCCCCCATCTACCTTTCACATCAGCATCATGATGATGAACATTTACCCATCCACCATTCCTCACACACACACACACGCACACACACACAGTGGTTAGGCAGCATAATGGAGCTGCCACAGAGTTAATACAGGCCACGCCAGTCAGGATAATGAGGGAGGGGGAGAGATGGAGGGAGGAGGAAGGAGAGATGGAGGGAGGAGGGGGAGAGATGGAGGGGGAGAGATGGAGGGAGGAGGGGGAGAGCTGGAGGGAGGAGGAAGGAGAGATGGAGGGAGGAGGGGGAGAGATGGAGGAAGGAGAGATGGAGGGAGGAGGGGGAGAGATGGAGGAAGGAGAGATGGAGGGGGAGAGATGGAAGGAAGGAGAGATGGAGGGAGAGGGAAAACAAATACTTCATTTTCATTAATAATTTGTAAAGCTCATTGTGATATAATTGATTGCTTTCTAAAATAATTCCTATTCAATTGCCATTGGATTGAGCCAGTGTAGTCAGGACTGTGCAGAGAGAGGGGGGAGGGGTCCGGTGGGGAACAGGGAAGGTAAACTTGAGCTTTGTCCTCAGAGAGAGAGGTTACAGCCTGTTGGTGTGTGATTACACACACGCACACACACACAGATCACAGCAGCTTGTTTGCTTGTCGGCCTCTGAGTGTTTGTGCTTCTGTGTCCGAAGGTTGTGTTTGCTGTGGAAACAAGACAGAGTGTGTGAGTGTGTGAGTGTGAGTGTGTGTGTGTGAGCACTTTGGAAGGTCCCTTCTACTCACTTTCAGTTTTCATTTCTTGTAAACCCCTGTTGTTACAATCCTGTGCCCCCCAGCACACACCGGGCAGAGAGAGGAGGGAAGAGGGACTCAGTTCAGCACTCCTTCAGCAAGGAGCACGCTCACCATGACCTGGACCAGGAGGGGAGGGGAGGGGAGGGAGGGGGTGACCTGGACCAGGAGGGGAGGGGAGGGGAGGGAGGGGGTGACCTGGACCAGGAGGGGAGGGGAGGGAGGGGGTGACCTGGACCAGGAGGGGAGGGGAGGGGAGGGGAGGGAGGGGGTGACCTGGACCAGGAGGGGATGGAGGGGGTGACCTGGACCAGGAGGGGAGGGAGGGAGGGGGTGACCTGGACCAGGAGGGGAGGGAGGGAGGGGGTGACCTGGACCAGGAGGGGGTGAGACGAGAGGAGGACTCTGGGTTTCACAGTCTCTCAAGTCTGAATAGTTTAATAGACCCATAACCCTAAACCCTACATAATTGACACCAGAGGTCAGAAATGCGTCCATCGGCGTCAGATTTGAAAGTTGCTCCAACTGGATTCCTGGAGGTTATGTGACCCTCGGTCACCCTCGGTCTTCAGACAGGCTGGTCACCTGCTGGCTTAGCATCTGCCCTCCCCTCTGGTTCTCCCCTTTTTCCCCTCTCTCTCCCTCACCTCCCTCTCCCTCACCTCCCCCTCTCTCCCCTCACCTCCCCCCCTCCCCTCCCTCTCCCTCACCTCCCCCTCACCTCCCCCTCTCTCCTCTCACCTCTCTCCCCTTCTCCCTTTCCTCTCCCTCACCTCCCCCTCTCTCTCCTCTCACCTCTCTCCTCCTCTCCCTCACCTCCCCCTCTCCTTTCACCTCTCTCCCCTTCTCCCTCTCCTCTTTCCCCTCCCCCTCTCTCACCTCTCTCCCCTTCTCCCTCTCCTCTTTCCCTCCCCCTCTCTCACCTCTCTCCCCTTCTCCCTCACCTCCCCCTCTCCTCCCTACCCTCTTCCCTCCCCCTGTCTCTCCTTCCTCCCCTCCCCTCTCCAGAACGTCACGTGTGACCCTACACAGGCTTTGATTACACACTCAGTGACCCACTTCAAACCGAGTGTGTGTCAGCAAACACGTAAAGCCTTTAGTATTTGTTTAGTATTTAGTTTGCCTGTGGGTGTTACTGTATGTGTGCTGTGCTTGTTTGCTGCGTGTTTCTGTGCATGTGTGTCCATATGTGTCTCTTCATTTCCTGTGTTGGCCTGCTGTATATTCCACTCTGCATGACATTGGCCCTGTGCCTGCCTCCCTCCCTCTCTCCCTCCCTGTCTCCCTTGGCCTTCTCTACTCTAACCCTAACACAACAATATTCCCAGAGAGGAGGGAGGAGGGCAGAGGGCAAAAGTGAAAGAGGAGGATAAGAGGGGGGGAGAGAGGGAGGAGGGGGGAGAGAGAGGGAGGAGGAGGAGGAGGAGGAGGGGGGAGAGAAGAGAGAGGGAGGAGGGGAGAGAGGGAGGGGGAGGGAGGAGGAGGGGGGGGGGACTGAGAGGATGCAGATTCAGATCACTGCTTTTAAACAAAACCAAATGTCACACCACTTCTGCCAGTCAGCATAATGACCTCACACACTCGCACTCCATGTACCACTTTTACTGCTCTTTCATTTTAGAAAGACTGCTGTGTTTGAACTTCATAAACTCTACATAATGTTAATGTGATCCTGAGCATCACATCCTGAGGGTCACATGTTCAGCCATGATGGCACACAATCAGCTGGTGTGTGTGAGTGTGGTGTGTGTGTGTGAGTGTGAGTGTGAGTGCACGCCTGGCCTCCTGTGTCTAATAGCACTGCATGTGTCTGGAATGTGAGTTCTTTTATGCTGATTTCAGTTTCTCCTCCTTCCTGTGTGTGCGTGTGCTGCTGGACTCCCAGTTGTAAATTCCTATCTCCATTCTGTGGTCAATTAGTCATCTGGATTTGGTTTATTTACATTGTAATGGAAACTCCCGTAGTCTGTTCCCAAGTGCTCTCATATCTCCTTCCTGCTCTCTTCCTCCTCCCTCTCTCTCTCCTCCCTCCTCTCTCCTCCCCCTGCTCCCTCCTCCCTCTCTCTCTCTCCTCCCTTCTCTCTTTCAGTCTGGCGTTTTAAGACTCCTCCCATCCAGGAAGCAGATCAGTGTTGAAGGGAGCCATGTCTCTTTCTCTCCTTTTTTCTCACTTTCTATCTCTATATAATTATACCTATTATTATATATAATTCTATATCCATTTCTCTCAATCTCTATACATCTATGTATAGCTCTACATATCTCTATATAATTATAGCTCTAAGTATATCCCTAATTGCATATCTAATGATATCTCCATTTCTTTCTCTCTAGCTCTCAAATTTGAACAGAAGCTCAACTTGCCCTCTGGCATGACTACATAAATGTGTGTGTGTGCTTGTGGTTGTTTTTGTGTTATTAATTTTGGTCTCAGTAATATCCTGCCTCTGTTGTTTATCAAAGGAATGTACATCCCCAGGGATTGTATAACCACAACACACACACACACACACACACACACAGTGTCCCCCATCAGTGTGACAGATAGAGTGACCTGTGGTTCAGCTCTACAGGGAGCACATTCCTCTGATGGAAACTTTAACATCCCTCTCTACACCATCTCTCTCCCTGCATCTCTCTCTCTCTACACCCTCTCTCTCCCTGCATCTCTCTCTCTCTACACCCTCTCTCTCCCTGCATCTCTCTTTCTCTACACCCTCTCTCTCTCTACCTCTCTCTCTCTACACCCTCTCTCTCTCCCTGCATCTCTCTCTCTCTACACCCTCTCTCTCCCTGCATCTCTCTCTCTCTACACCCTCTCTCTCCCTGATCTCTCTCTCTCTACACCCTCTCTCTCTACACCCTCTCTCTCTCTACACCCTCTCTCTCTACACCCTCTCTCCCTGCATCTCTCTCTCTCTACACCCTCTCTCTCTCTACACCCTCTCTCTCTACACCCTCTCTCTCTACACCCTCTCTCTCTACACCCTCTCTCTCTCTACACCCTCTCTCTCTCTACACCCTCTCTCTCTCTCTCTCTCTCTCTCTCTCTCTCTCTCTCTCTCTACACCCTCTCTCTCTCTCTCTCTCTCTCTACACCCTCTCTCTCTCTACACCCTCTCTCTCTCCCTGATCTCTCTCCCTGCATCTCTCTCTCTCTACACCCTCTCTCTCCCTGATCTCTCTCTCTCTACATCCTCTCTCTCCCTGACCTCTCTCTCTCTACACCCTCTCTCTCCCTGACCTCTCTCTCTCTACACCCTCTCTCTCCCTGATCTCTCTCTCTCTCTACACCCTCTCTCTCCCTGATCTCTCTCTCTCTACACCCTCTCTCTCCCTGCATCTCTCTCTCTCTCTCTACACCCTCTCTCTCCCTGACCTCTCTCTCTCTACACCCTCTCTCTCCCTGATCTCTCTCTCTCTACACCCTCTCTCTCCCTGCATCTCTCTCTCTCTACACCCTCTCTCCCTGATCTCTCTCTACACCCTCTCTCTCCTGGCTGGTCTGTGTGTGTGATAACCACTCCATAAACAGTGATAGATTTATAAATATCCCCTTCGGATATTTATATATCGTTCACCTGACAACAGTCAGGTGAACACAATTAGTGTTTGGCTTCAATTGAACCTTGTCTTTCTTTTTCACACACACACACACACACACACACACACAGGGAGGGGGAGGGGGAGAATGTGGTGTGTGAGGCAGCCAGACATGTTATGATTTGCTGCACAGCAGCTCTGTCAAACATCCATTGAACACATTGTCCTTCCTCTCCATCCCTCTCTGTTCTTCTCTGTCTCTCTCCCTCTGTCTCTCTCCCCCTCTCTCTCAGCCATGTGGTCTGAGTAGATAAGACTCAGGGCTGTACTGGAGTCTGTGTTTGTCATGCAGCCATGTTGTATTGAAGAACAGAGACAGCAGAACATCACGCAGGCTGATTACCCAGATGGTGTGATGGCTGGTTGTTACGAGGAACACACAGCTGATGATGATGATGATGAGTTGGTGTAATTAACCTGGGTGTCTCTAGGATGGCAGCCATGACAGTCAGATGACTGATCGACCCTCTGTGTGTGCGTGTGCGTGTGCGTGTGCGTGTGTGTGTGTGTGCGTGTGTGTGTGTGTGCGTGTGTGTGCGTGTGTCCATATCCCCTCTTACAGGGGGTCACAGATGGGTCGGTCTCTCTCTCTCTCCTCCAGCTCCTTCCATCCCCTGCTCGCTCCCCCCACACCTCCCTCTACTCCTCCCCTCTCCCTCATCCATCCCTTCATCTCTCCTGCAGGAGGCCTGTTCTCCAGACCTCCAGTCACCTGCAGGAGGCCTGTTCTCCAGACCTCCAGTCACCTGCACGAGGCTTTAAGTTCTGTCGCTTCAGAGCCATCTGAGGAGAGAAAGCTCTTTGTCTTTCTGTCTCTGAATCACTAAACAGTCCTTGGGGTGTGTGTGTGTGTGTAGGAACACACACAGTCACACACATGGCAGGCTGCCAGCAGCATTTATGCAGCTCATGCCAGCCTGGTGCTAGACGCCACTTCTGAGGGTGTGTGTCTGTGTGTGTGTGTGTGTGTGTCTGTGTGTGTGTGTGTCTCTCTCTCTAGTAATGCTCAGTGGTGGTTCCACCCAGGTGTTGTGTCGACACACAACCTGGGTGGAACCACCACTGAGCATTACTAGAGAGAGAGACACACACACACACAGACACACACACACACACACACAGACACACACCCTCAGAAGTGGCGTCTAGCACCAGGCTGGCATGAGCTGCATAAATGCTGCTGGCAGCCTGCCATGTGTGTGACTGTGTGTGTTCCTACACACACACACACACCCCAAGGACTGTTTAGTGATTCAGAGACAGAAAGACAAAGAGCTTTCTCTCCTCAGATGGCTCTGAAGCGACAGAACTTAAAGCCTCGTGCAGGTGACTGGAGGTCTGGAGAACAGGCCTCCTGCAGGTGACTGGAGGTCTGGAGAACAGGCCTCCTGCAGGAGAGATGAAGGGATGGATGAGGGAGAGGGGAGGAGTAGAGGGAGGTGTGGGGGGAGCGAGCAGGGGATGGAAGGAGCTGGAGGAGAGAGAGAGAGACCGACCCATCTGTGACCCCCTGTAAGAGGGGATATGGACACACGCACACACACGCACACACACACACACGCACACACACACACACGCACACGCACACGCACACGCACACACAGAGGGTCGATCAGTCATCTGACTGTCATGGCTGCCATCCTAGAGACACCCAGGTTAATTACACCAACTCATCATCATCATCATCAGCTGTGTGTTCCTCGTAACAACCAGCCATCACACCATCTGGGTAATCAGCCTGCGTGATGTTCTGCTGTCTCTGTTCTTCAATACAACATGGCTGCATGACAAACACAGACTCCAGTACAGCCCTGAGTCTTATCTACTCAGACCACATGGCTGAGAGAGAGGGGGAGAGAGACAGAGGGAGAGAGACAGAGAAGAACAGAGAGGGATGGAGAGGAAGGACAATGTGTTCAATGGATGTTTGACAGAGCTGCTGTGCAGCAAATCATAACATGTCTGGCTGCCTCACACACCACATTCTCCCCCTCCCCCTCCCTGTGTGTGTGTGTGTGTGTGTGTGTGTGTGTGAAAAAGAAAGACAAGGTTCAATTGAAGCCAAACACTAATTGTGTTCACCTGACTGTTGTCAGGTGAACGATATATAAATATCCGAAGGGGATATTTATAAATCTATCACTGTTTATGGAGTGGTTATCACACACACAGACCAGCCAGGAGAGAGAGGGTGTAGAGAGAGATCAGGGAGAGAGGGTGTAGAGAGAGAGAGATGCAGGGAGAGAGAGGGTGTAGAGAGAGAGAGATCAGGGAGAGAGAGGGTGTAGAGAGAGAGAGGTCAGGGAGAGAGAGGGTGTAGAGAGAGAGAGAGAGATGCAGGGAGAGAGAGGGTGTAGAGAGAGAGAGATCAGGGAGAGAGAGGGTGTAGAGAGAGAGAGAGATCAGGGAGAGAGAGGGTGTAGAGAGAGAGAGGTCAGGGAGAGAGAGGGTGTAGAGAGAGAGAGGTCAGGGAGAGAGAGGATGTAGAGAGAGAGAGATCAGGGAGAGAGAGGGTGTAGAGAGAGAGAGATGCAGGGAGAGAGATCAGGGAGAGAGAGAGGGTGTAGAGAGAGAGAGGGTGTAGAGAGAGAGAGAGAGAGAGAGAGGGTGTAGAGAGAGAGAGAGAGAGAGAGAGGAGAGAGAGAGAGAGAGAGGAGGGTGTAGAGAGAGAGAGGGTGTAGAGAGAGAGAGGGTGTAGAGAGAGAGGGTGTAGAGAGAGAGGGTGTAGAGAGAGAGGGTGTAGAGAGAGAGAGGGTGTAGAGAGAGAGAGATGCAGGGAGAGAGGGTGTAGAGAGAGAGGGTGTAGAGAGAGAGAGGGTGTAGAGAGAGAGGGTGTAGAGAGAGAGAGATCAGGGAGAGAGAGGGTGTAGAGAGAGAGAGATGCAGGGAGAGAGAGGGTGTAGAGAGAGAGAGATGCAGGGAGAGAGAGAGGGTGTAGAGAGAGAGAGGTAGAGAGAGAGAGGGTGTAGAGAAAGAGAGATGCAGGGAGAGAGAGGGTGTAGAGAGAGAGAGATGCAGGGAGAGAGAGGGTGTAGAGAGAGAGAGATGCAGGGAGAGAGATGGTGTAGAGAGGGATGTTAAAGTTTCCATCAGAGGAATGTGCTCCCTGTAGAGCTGAACCACAGGTCACTCTATCTGTCACACTGATGGGGGACACTGTGTGTGTGTGTGTGTGTGTGTGTGTTGTGGTTATACAATCCCTGGGGATGTACATTCCTTTGATAAACAACAGAGGCAGGATATTACTGAGACCAAAATTAATAACACAAAAACAACCACAAGCACACACACACATTTATGTAGTCATGCCAGAGGGCAAGTTGAGCTTCTGTTCAAATTTGAGAGCTAGAGAGAAAGAAATGGAGATATCATTAGATATGCAATTAGGGATATACTTAGAGCTATAATTATATAGAGATATGTAGAGCTATACATAGATGTATAGAGATTGAGAGAAATGGATATAGAATTATATATAATAATAGGTATAATTATATAGAGATAGAAAGTGAGAAAAAAGGAGAGAAAGAGACATGGCTCCCTTCAACACTGATCTGCTTCCTGGATGGGAGGAGTCTTAAAACGCCAGACTGAAAGAGAGAAGGGAGGAGAGAGAGAGAGGGAGGAGGGAGCAGGGGGAGGAGAGAGGAGGGAGGAGAGAGAGAGGGAGGAGGAAGAGAGCAGGAAGGAGATATGAGAGCACTTGGGAACAGACTACGGGAGTTTCCATTACAATGTAAATAAACCAAATCCAGATGACTAATTGACCACAGAATGGAGATAGGAATTTACAACTGGGAGTCCAGCAGCACACGCACACACAGGAAGGAGGAGAAACTGAAATCAGCATAAAAGAACTCACATTCCAGACACATGCAGTGCTATTAGACACAGGAGGCCAGGCGTGCACTCACACTCACACTCACACACACACACACACTCACACACACCAGCTGATTGTGTGCCATCATGGCTGAACATGTGACCCTCAGGATGTGATGCTCAGGATCACATTAACATTATGTAGAGTTTATGAAGTTCAAACACAGCAGTCTTTCTAAAATGAAAGAGCAGTAAAAGTGGTACATGGAGTGCGAGTGTGTGAGGTCATTATGCTGACTGGCAGAAGTGGTGTGACATTTGGTTTTGTTTAAAAGCAGTGATCTGAATCTGCATCCTCTCAGTCCCCCCCCCCTCCTCCTCCCTCCCCCTCCCTCTCTCCCCTCCTCCCTCTCTCTTCTCTCCCCCCTCCTCCTCCTCCTCCTCCTCCCTCTCTCTCCCCCCTCCTCCCTCTCTCCCCCCCTCTTATCCTCCTCTTTCACTTTTGCCCTCTGCCCTCCTCCCTCCTCTCTGGGAATATTGTTGTGTTAGGGTTAGAGTAGAGAAGGCCAAGGGAGACAGGGAGGGAGAGAGGGAGGGAGGCAGGCACAGGGCCAATGTCATGCAGAGTGGAATATACAGCAGGCCAACACAGGAAATGAAGAGACACATATGGACACACATGCACAGAAACACGCAGCAAACAAGCACAGCACACATACAGTAACACCCACAGGCAAACTAAATACTAAACAAATACTAAAGGCTTTACGTGTTTGCTGACACACACTCGGTTTGAAGTGGGTCACTGAGTGTGTAATCAAAGCCTGTGTAGGGTCACACGTGACGTTCTGGAGAGGGGAGGGGAGGAAGGAGAGACAGGGGGAGGGAAGAGGGTAGGGAGGAGAGGGGGAGGTGAGGGAGAAGGGGAGAGAGGTGAGAGAGGGGGAGGGGAAAGAGGAGAGGGAGAAGGGGAGAGAGGTGAGAGAGGGGGAGGGGAAAGAGGAGAGGGAGAAGGGGAGAGAGGTGAAAGGAGAGGGGGAGGTGAGGGAGAGGAGGAGAGAGGTGAGAGGAGAGAGAGGGGGAGGTGAGGGAGAGGAAAGGGAGAAGGGGAGAGAGGTGAGAGGAGAGAGGGGGAGGTGAGGGGGAGGTGAGGGAGAGGGAGGGGAGGGGGGGAGGTGAGGGGAGAGAGGGGGAGGTGAGGGAGAGGGAGGTGAGGGAGAGAGAGGGGAAAAAGGGGAGAACCAGAGGGGAGGGCAGATGCTAAGCCAGCAGGTGACCAGCCTGTCTGAAGACCGAGGGTGACCGAGGGTCACATAACCTCCAGGAATCCAGTTGGAGCAACTTTCAAATCTGACGCCGATGGACGCATTTCTGACCTCTGGTGTCAATTATGTAGGGTTAGGGTTATGGGTCTATTAAACTATTCAGACTTGAGAGACTGTGAAACCCAGAGTCCTCCTCTCGTCTCACCCCCTCCTGGTCCAGGTCACCCCCTCCCTCCCTCCCCTCCTGGTCCAGGTCACCCCCTCCCTCCCTCCCCTCCTGGTCCAGGTCACCCCCTCCATCCCCTCCTGGTCCAGGTCACCCCCTCCCTCCCCTCCCCTCCCCTCCCCTCCTGGTCCAGGTCACCCCCTCCCTCCCCTCCCCTCCTGGTCCAGGTCACCCCCTCCCTCCCCTCCCCTCCCCTCCTGGTCCAGGTCACCCCCTCCCTCCCCTCCCCTCCCCTCCTGGTCCAGGTCATGGTGAGCGTGCTCCTTGCTGAAGGAGTGCTGAACTGAGTCCCTCTTCCCTCCTCTCTCTGCCCGGTGTGTGCTGGGGGGCACAGGATTGTAACAACAGGGGTTTACAAGAAATGAAAACTGAAAGTGAGTAGAAGGGACCTTCCAAAGTGCTCACACACACACACTCACACTCACACACTCACACACTCTGTCTTGTTTCCACAGCAAACACAACCTTCGGACACAGAAGCACAAACACTCAGAGGCCGACAAGCAAACAAGCTGCTGTGATCTGTGTGTGTGTGCGTGTGTGTAATCACACACCAACAGGCTGTAACCTCTCTCTCTGAGGACAAAGCTCAAGTTTACCTTCCCTGTTCCCCACCGGACCCCTCCCCCCTCTCTCTGCACAGTCCTGACTACACTGGCTCAATCCAATGGCAATTGAATAGGAATTATTTTAGAAAGCAATCAATTATATCACAATGAGCTTTACAAATTATTAATGAAAATGAAGTATTTGTTTTCCCTCTCCCTCCATCTCTCCTTCCTTCCATCTCTCCCCCTCCATCTCTCCTTCCTCCATCTCTCCCCCTCCTCCCTCCATCTCTCCTTCCTCCATCTCTCCCCCTCCTCCCTCCATCTCTCCTTCCTCCTCCCTCCAGCTCTCCCCCTCCTCCCTCCATCTCTCCCCCTCCATCTCTCCCCCTCCTCCCTCCATCTCTCCTTCCTCCTCCCTCCATCTCTCCCCCTCCCTCATTATCCTGACTGGCGTGGCCTGTATTAACTCTGTGGCAGCTCCATTATGCTGCCTAACCACTGTGTGTGTGTGCGTGTGTGTGTGTGTGAGGAATGGTGGATGGGTAAATGTTCATCATCATGATGCTGATGTGAAAGGTAGATGGGGGGTGATGGTGTTAACTGTGTAAAACTGCCCCCCCCCCCCCCCCAGGCTGAACAGTAACTGTAGAATCACGAATCAAGACAATACATCAGCCACACACACACACACACCAACAAGCTCCACTTCCTGTTACTCTAACGCCCGTCCCACTGGAGGATTCTGGGACTAGCAACAGGCTGTCTGATAGGTCTGTGTGGGTGTCCCTAGAACAGATGGTCCTGTTTGAGGGCCCAGGATCACACACAACACACCCACAATACAAACACAACCATCTGCTCAAGTACACACACTAACTCTGAAAGCTTGCCCTCCTGCAATGGTCATGTTTATGTCTGTGTTACTTGACTGATAATCCAATTGTGGTGATAGAGACAGAGAGACAGAGAGAGAGCGACAGAGAGAGAGAGGGAGAGAGAGAGAGAGCGAAAGAGAGAGAGAGAGCGACAGAGAGAGAGAGAGCGACAGAGAGAGAGAGAGAGAGAGAGAGCAGCAGACAGAGAGAGAGAGAGAGATGACGGATGAGAGAGAGAGAGAGGTACACTCAAAACAAGACATGTCAGCAACAGTCCTGTTCCAGGACCGGGGTTACGATATGACAGAACACACACATGAATAAGGTCAGTGTTTTGTGTCTCGGAGTTCTTCATGGAAGAATGGAACACTAACAAACACAAGCCTGACTGCTGAAGGGCAGGAGGAGAAATGGAGAAGGGGATGAGAGAGAGAGGCAGAGTGAGAGAAGGAGGGATGAGGGAGATGGAGAGAGAAGGAGGGTGGAGGGAGATGGAGAGAGGCAGGGGGAGAGGAGGAGGGTGGAGGGAGATGGAGAGAGGCAGGGAGAGGAGGAGGGTGTAGGAGATGGCGAGAGGCAGGGGGAGAGGAGGAGGGGTGGAGGGAGATGAGCGAGGCAGGGAGAGGAGGAGGGTGTAGGGAGATGGAAGATGAGGAGGAGGGTGTAGGGAGATGGAGAGAGGAGGAGGGTGGAGGGAGATGGAGAGAGGCAGGGGGAGAGGAGGGGGAGGGAGATGGTGAGAGAGGCAGGGGAGAGGAGGAGGGTGGAGGGAGATGGAGAGAGGCAGGGGGAGAGGAGGGTGGAGGGAGATGGAGAGAGGCAGGGGAGAGGAGGGTGGAGGGAGTGAGGAAGAGAGCACTCACTCTGTTTCTGCTCCCTCAACCTTTGACCCTGTAAGGGGGGGTCCTTCCGTTTTGGATCAGCAGAGTGGAGAGAGAGACAGACAGATAGAGAGGGGGGGGGAGAGAGAGACAGACAGATAGAGAGGGGGGGGGAGAGAGAGAGACAGATAGAGAGGGGGGGGAGAGAGAGAGGACAGATAGATAGAGAGGGGGGGGGGAGAGAGAACTGCCTTGTTGGAGCAGTGAGGAGGAGCAGGGGCGATTCTAGGATCAGACCTTTAGAGGTGCTCAGTCCCCAATGAGAATGTGACATGAATACAGTGCCTTGCAAAAGTGCTAAATCCGCTTGCTAATAAATCCTTAATTTCACTGGATAACAATTAATACATTTATTTATTATATGCAAAATATTGAATGAATGAAAAAAAATAAGGATGTCCCTTTCTTCATGAACTACCAGCATTAGCATGCTTGAGCACCCCTAAAATGGTCTAAATCGCCACTGGTGAGGAGGAAGATTTGAAAAGTGCAGATCCTTACAAACAGCAGCTCAGTGTCTCACCCTGAAACTTCTCCCTGACAGTCAGATCAATGGCACACACTGGTTCAAATTGTCCATATAATGACTGATCCATCCTTCTGGCTCACACAGAACCGACTCATCAGCACTGAAGCGAACCGGACGGGTCGATACTGAAGTTACTGTAACCAGTTACTGGTCACAACAAATCTAACCCACTAATCTAACAGGAAATTGTGGCCATGTTGCATGAGCATTAGCGTTGTTCGCGCCTGGTTATAAAACTGGGATGAGTCGTTCAGCCAGGCTGACTAGTCTGAGGTAGCGGCGTCCTGTCAGTTCACGCTGCCGCCCCTCACCCACGAGCTCATTTAGTAGCGGGCATCAGGCCAGTCCTCGTGGACATACGGTGTATCCTCGTATCACGTAGACTGAACAAGTTGCTGAGCCCAACACGTTAACGCTAGTATCATTTGACAAGAGTAAAGAGACTCCCGGTTCCGTACTTTAGCCCCCCCCCCCCACCCCCCACCCTCCTCCTATGACCGATGCCCAATCAGGAACATGATCAGATCCGCATGACCGAACCCGCAGGATCAACTCCGCTCCTTGATTCCTTTTGATGATTACCACGAAACTCACGCGCTTTCTGTTTGTTTTTTGGCAACATTGCTCTCTCGCACATCCACTGTGAAATGTAGCCTAATCCGTAGTGTGTTCACAGACGGCATTTTCGGAATGTCGCTGTAGTAGCCTAATTGAGTTACCAAATGCTCAACTTTGTTCTAGGTTAGCTACTGCTCTCTCCGTCCTACGTTCCTTGTCAGTATGAATTTTAAACCCATGTAGCAACAGAAAAGAAAAGGACTGCTTTTAAAAAAACTAACAAAAAACTCGGTCACTTGTTTCTTACCTCGATTTCAGCGAACGACACACACTCGCTCGCCGTCCAGATGTTATTTCTGGTCGTCTTCTATTTCACCCAGAAAATAAATCTCGTCTTACTCAGCGTCCGTAAAAAAAGTTCACATCTCTCCCCAGTCAGCGAGGGCGGCTAGCGACAACATTCCAGAAACAACGAAATTGTTAGATAGAAAATCCTGTCTGCGGTTTACTGCTCGCTGTAGAAGTTAGAACTATATTACCACGGCGAACGGCAAGTTTCTTATCAACACCCAGGCACGCCAAATTACACAGGCGGTTTCAGGTGCGTGCTCAAATAAACGTCACCCCGGTCCGACGTGTGTGCTGTGTTGAACTCCGGAACCACAGAGCTAATCCACGCTGGACTGTAAACGGCGCGATCCAGTCTTCAACAAAAAAAAACGAGATGGAGTGACTCTCCCTCCTCCCTCCGGTCCCCGCGCCCTCTCTATACAAAAGACCAAGCCTGTACGGATCCGTTTACACTCACAACACCAAGGGACTCTCACTAAAGTATCCCGAAAACCACAGCGGAAATAGTAGCTGCTATCCCTCTCTTCCCCTCAAGCGGAAGAATCCGGAATTCACCTGCAGCCAGAAACCGTCTTTGTTTAAAGTTTAAATTAAAAGTCAATAGTTTTGCGCCCATATGCGTTTGAATACGGAAGTGAAATTGGCCGAACCTGACCTCACCACATATCTGTTCTATATTTATGACAAGGAAAATGTAGACTGAGAATCGTACCCTTTGACTCGGAGACGGTCAGTTAAATCGGCGAGACAGTTTTCGAGGAAGAAAGCGGCTAATCGAAGCGTGCGTGACCGTGCCGTCGCCTCCAGGGTTAACTCGACGCTTTATGGTACAATAGTGACCATTGTTCCAATAATGTTTGAAACATAATCCTTGGCACAGCTCGGTGGCCCCCCTTTCTGATTTCGTAAATCTTCTGGATGAATACTACAGGCTAGCAGTCTGCCAAATGCTTTATCAAGACTACTTAACAAAACACTATAGATCCTTTTAATGCTTGGGGACGTTTTAATGAGGGAAGGAAAAAGTTCTGCCATGTTTCTGATCATTTATCTGATTTGAGTTGTATTAGCATTAAAAACATAATGGCTACAGTAAATTATGGGTCTGGGCTGATGAGAGCAACTCAGTATAAATTGAAGACGGTGCAGAGTTCAGACTGCTGTGTCAAGGTCAAAACATGAACTCTGTAGAGGGAGAGAGAGAGAGGGAGGGAGGGGAGAGAGGGAGGGAGGGAGGGAACCCTATTTTTCAGGACAATATGTTTGTTGTTAATCTAGCTGGACCATGGATTACATGGATTACAAGGGATTGAGAGGATATAAGAATGGTTCAATATGATCTAAACAATAATACAAAAATATCAAACATATAAAACATGCACATTATACAACGATTGTTCATGAGCTTCATCCTGTTTATCTAACGTTTTCTTTTCCTCCATACAATGTTGATGCATGTTGGAGACCCTGAACTAGAAATCCCAATCAGGAGAGATGAAGAGCAGTGTGAAGCGAAACGGACCAATATTAATATTCAGCTCTGAAACTGATTAGAATCGCATCGCTCAGTTACTGAGTCACCATGCCAACCGCTGGCAGCTGTCACCATGACGTATTGCACTCCTTAAAACTCACAACCCTGTGAGGTATGAGGGTGAGTGTGTGTGTGGGGTGTGAGTGTGTGTGTCAGAGGGGGGCGATGTGTGTGTGTTTGAGTGGCCGTGCCAGACCATGCCAGAGCCAAGGTCATGGTCATACCATCTGTCACCCCCCTAGTCTGTCAGCCCAACCTATCTATCTAGGGTCACCTTTATCTAGTCACCTCTATCTAGTCACCTCTATCTAGGGTCACCTTTATCTAGGGTCACCTTTATCTAGGGTCACCTTTATCTAGTCACCTCTATCTAGTCACCTCTATCTAGGGTCACCTTTATCTAGGGTCACCTTTATCTAGGGTCACCTTTATCTAGGGTCACCTTTATCTAGGGTCACCTTCATCTAGGGTCACCTTTATCTAGGGTCACCTTCATCTAGGGTCACCTTCATCTAGGGTCACCTTTATCTAGGGTCACCTTCATCTAGGGTCACCTTTATCTAGGGTCACCTTCATCTAGGGTCACCTTCATCTAGGGTCACCTTTATCTAGGGTCACCTTTATCTAGGGTCACCTCTATCTAGGGTCACCTTTATCTAGGGTCACCTCTATCTAGGGTCACCTTCATCTAGGGTCACCTTTATCTAGTCACCTCTATCTAGGGTCACCTCTATCTAGGGTCACCTTTATCTAGGGTCACCTTTATCTAGGGTCACCTTTATCTAGGGTCACCTCTATCTAGGGTCACCTCTATCTAGGGTCACCTTTATCTAGGGTCACCTCTATCTAGGGTCACCTTCATCTAGGGTCACCTTTATCTAGTCACCTCTATCTAGGGTCACCTCTATCTAGGGTCACCTTTATCTAGGGTCACCTTTATCTAGGGTCACCTTTATCTAGGGTCACCTCTATCTAGGGTCACCTTTATCTAGGGTCACCTTTATCTAGTCACCTCTATCTAGGGTCACCTTTATCTAGTCACCTTTATCTAGGGTCACCTTTATCTAGTCACCTCTATCTAGGGTCACCTTTATCTAGTCACCTTCATCTAGGGTCACCTTCATCTAGGGTCACCTTTATCTAGTCACCTCTATCTAGGGTCACCTTTATCTAGTCACCTTTATCTAGGGTCACCTTTATCTAGGGTCACCTTTATCTAGGGTCACCTCTATCTAGGGTCACCTTCATCTAGGGTCACCTCTATCTAGGGTCACCTTCATCTAGGGTCACCTTCATCTAGGGTCACCTTCATCTAGGGTCACCTCCATCTCTATCTAGGGAAAGCTGACATCAAGTAACACACACACACACAAAGACAGCCTGTTCCAATAAACACAAGATATTCGATCAAGTAAGGTCCATTAGACAAGATGTCTGTGTGTGTCCTGCTGCAGCTACAAGTCACCTGAACCAAGAGAAAAGACATTTAGCACAGAGTAACAATATCTTTATCCCAGCCGCTGAGGCTGAACATTTAGGCAGTTATTAAATCATCCTCTTGCATGGCTGGTTTTCCCACAGTAAATAGCGCTAACATCCTCATCATCTATCACAGAACCAGCAACCTCGACAGGTCAAGACAACACAAAGCGATCAGTGTGTTTCAATTACGTTCCTAAATTCACTAAGGCCCAGTTTCTCAGACATGGATTAACCCTAGTCCTGCACTAAAAACGTTTCAATGGAGATATTGTTTGAATTATTCTCTTAAAAAAGGCCTGCAGCCATATATGTTCGTCCTTAAGCACCTGGGAAGCACCTGGGAAGCACCTGGGAAGCACCTGGGAAGCACCTGGGAAGCACCTGGGAAGCACCTGGGAAGCACCTGGGAAGCACCTGGGAAGCACCTGGGAAGCACCTGGGAAGCACCTGGGAAGCACCTGGGAAGCACCTGGGAAGCACCTGGGCTGTTAATCCGAACTCAGAAGAGTGTGTACGGATGCTTAACGGGCCTTTGTGTGACAGAAACATTTTGAGCACGTCAAACTGTGCAGATCCACACACACACACACGTGAATGTTCTGAAAGTGGAGCTCACGGAGTTCAATCACATTCTAACTAAATCCCAGAAGGAACTCACAGGTTCCTCCAGAATCACCTGGAGTTTCTTCCGCGGATAAAACGACCTTTCAGACGGCTTGCTTTGTCAGACAGCCTCCGGAGAGCCGCCATCTGATCTAAAGAACCTGCCTATTAGCTGCGTAATGTAATTATGTTCAGGTGAATTAATTGTGCGTCAGAGCGTGGAGTGAGGAAAGCCGCGCGATGCTGCGCGCCCATTAGCTACAGTATCTGTGTGCCACAATGATTAAAACGGAACTAATTTCCTTAATCCTTGAAATCACAATGCCCTGGAATTACACTCACTTCATTACTGGGTTTGTGGCTGGTTGACACCTAATAACAGGCTCTGTGAAGCAGAACAATCCAATATAAAGTTTATGAATGTTTAATCAGTCTTTCAGATAACCTTCCTGTGATGAAAAATGACGTTTTTCATCTTGTGGAGATATTACTGAACTCAGAACGGACTTCATCAAACACACTCAGCTTTATATTAAAGCTAATATGCTACACAGTGCTTGGAATGTTATGTGATATGGCAAAAAGGTTTGTTTGTGTGATACTGTTAGAACTGCAGGACGGTCTACACGCTCTACTTGTAGGCTATGTCTTGGGGTTAGAAACTACAGGTTTTGGTGATTAGTTCTTTTAAATAATATATAGGCCTACATATTTTACCCCAAAAATTTGGAATACGTAGCTTACTTTTCCTAAAGCTGTTGGGCGCCTCCTACTGACCAGCACTCGTAATTTACAGCGCGTGGTTCACGTACACTCGACTGAGCGTGTATGGAAGCAAATCAGTGACATCATTCTGTACATTTTAAAAATTCAATATTAAGTAGGCCCTATTTAATGCCTTTTAAAATTCAAAACATGTCACTGATTGGCTTCCATAGGCGTAGCCTAGAACTTTCCCGAAGCGCTGTCTGTGTTCTCAAATACTTTAGGAGTTGATCTGCCAAATGGTTTTGCGATCGGTTGTGAGTCAGATGGCTGAGCGGTTAGAGAATCGGAAGGTTGCCGGTTCGATTCCCGGCCGTGCAATTTGACGTTGTGTCCTTGGGCAAGGCACTTCACCCTACTTGCCTCGGGGGGGGGAATGTCCCTGTACATACTGTAAGTCGCTCTGGATAAGAGCGTCTGCTAAATGACTACATGTAAATGTAATGGTTGTGATGCGGAGGAAATATTACTAAATAGTTTAGGGCGGTTTTGTGAGGAAGTGCCGACCAAATCAAAACTATGGACACAGTGTACCACAACCAACCAGCAGGTGGCAGTGTAAGATAACCCCTGAAAATACACCCTGGTGCTGCGGCGGAATCTGAACAAATACTGAACATAGGCCTATATTTGGTTGAAATGATGTAAGTAGTCTAGTTGCTTAGACGTGGGTGTACTCAGTCCCTGGACTAGTGTTTGTACTCCAACACTGTATAAACGACTCTGGATTAAACGTCTTCTAATCCACCGCAAGCTATGTAAACCGTACATGAACCTGAACCTGACATATGAACCAGATTCACGCCGGCGAACACGTATGGTTGCTATGGATACCTGCGTTCAATTTGTCTCAATGTCACCCAGTGTTACTGTTTGACTGAGGTCAGGAGACATAATACACACACATTCTCTCTCAAATCACACACACACACACGTGTTCTAGTGAGAGGTGTTTAGAGAGGGTCTGTCAGCTCTGAGTGTTTATGATGAGGGCACCTGTACCTTGTGTGTATATATATGTGAGTGTATATGTGTGTGTGTGTGTCCACCAGCCTGTGTACCTCCCTGTCTCTCGTCCCTGCGGAGGAGTGGATCTACAGCTGGTTCCCACTTCCTGTTCTGCGGCGCCACAGCCTAAAGGTTCCCCCCCCCCGGTTCTGCTCTATGTTCTCACGCTGAGAACCACAGGATTCCTCTACCCCAGGGTGCCTCCCCCACCCCCCAACCCCTCGTCACGGCAACCATCGCCAGGAACATTCGTGATCCTGGGGCTAAGCTCCCCCAGGACTGAGTCCAATCCCTCCAAGTCCTCAGAAACTGAGATGGCACCTGGAACGTGATTGGCTGGGAGACTGAGATGGCACCTGGAACGTGATTGGCTGGGAGACTGAGATGGCACCTGATCATCAGTGACATAATGAGCTGTTTGACTTAGTAAAGATAGAGAAAGAGGAGAAAAGAGAGAGAGATTGAAGACAGATAGGGGAGAGGAAGGAAGAGAGATAGGAGAGATGTAAGAGAGACAGGGAAGAGAGACCTTTCACATGTCCTGCGTGTTGTGGATGACGCACTCATCACATGTATACGTGTTGACCAGCTGTTCCCAGCACGATCTTCAGGCGCTGGGAATCTGGAACGTTCTCAAAGAGCTCTCTCTGACCTCTACCCCTCTTCATCATCCCTCCTCTAAACCCTCCATCCTTCCTTCTACTCTGTTCATCATCCCTCCCCCCTCTGTCACCTCGTAACCCCGCCCCCCCGCCCGCGTCACCTCGTCCATGCCCCGTGGGACTCTGTGATTGGGCACACATAATCCACTTCCTCCTGGGTGTCACAAGGTCATGGGTCAGGGTTCCCCTCTCACTGTTTCCTGGGAGGATCTGGGCGATGTGAACCTCTGCACAGTGTCACACACACACACATGCTATCACACACACACATACTGTCACACACACACAGTGTCAGAAAAACAAACACAAACGTACACACTGTAACACACACACCCACTGCGCTACACACACTGTGCTACACTCACAGACACACACCCTTGGCCCAGTTCTCATGCTGCTGGCTCCCTGGACACTCCTCCGCCCCCACATGCAGTCCCCCAGGCGGTCACCCCGCCTGGCGGTCACCCCGCCTGGGCCTGCTACAACCCCGGCCCCAGGCTTCAGTCTGGCCTTGCTGGGCCTGTGTGAGCCCGGCTGAGGGGAGGGTGGACGGGCAGGTGCAGGGCGGAGGGGCGGGGCATGGCTGGGGGGCGGGGCATGGCTGGGGGGACGGGCAGGTGCAGGGCGGAGGGGCGGGGCATGGCTGGGGGGACGGGCAGGTGCAGGGCGGAGGGGCGGGGCATGGCTGGGGGGACGGGCAGGTGCAGGGCGGAGGGGCGGGGCATGGCTGGGGGGAGGGGCAGAGGGTTGGGGGAGGGGCAGAGGGTTGGGGGAGGGGGGAGGGGCAGAGGGTTGGGAGGGGGGAGGGGGGAGGGGCAGAGGGTTGGGGGAGGGGGAGGCAGAGCTGGGGGGGGGGGGGGGGGGCTCCACAGCCTACAAACCTGGTTCTGTCAGCACCCATCACCCACACTTGGAAGGACTCGGTGTGTGTGTGTGTGTGTTGCACTGGAGTAGCCCTGAGCTCCCTTGCTCATGCACACACTGTACTGTCACATGACCAGAAGTCTGCACACGTACAGCTCAGCGGTTACAGCTTCCTCCCTCTTCTCATGTGTGCGTGTGTGTGAGTGATCTTCATCACCAAGCACCCTGCTGTTATGGGAATAAGACATGACCATATGGTATTATGGGATGTTATAAGATCTTCACCATCCTGATCAGAAGAGATTCTGAAGAGATCAACGGTCTGGACCAGGTGACCCTCCTTACTGCTCTTCTTCAACCTGGAGGAGTAGCCATCATGACACATACACACACACGAATACATACTTGCACCGTGTGCATTAAGTAAATAACACGCGCATACCTATATTGACCCCAGTTAACCTTTACTGTCATACACGACTGACGTAGAAACCACAGCAGTCACGTGGTTTTGTTGTTTATGTATTCCTCTATCACAACCAAATACACAACTGCCTTTATGAATCATTTATAAACGCTAGCTTTAAAGACAGACAAATATTGGCAAATATTGACAAATATCTCTATCGCTCTACGGGTGACCTACATTCTCGTACTTGATTCTATCCCGTCATGTGTAATTTCTCTGCAGAACGCCGACCGTTTCACCCGTGCACGGCGACATCCCACTGCTGCTGCTGAGAACGCGCATCTGCACGGCGCCGTCCGCTATACAACCAACACCAACCCGAGAGAATCAATGACTGCACGAGAGAAGACGTTCCTCAGCGGAGATAGGACATATTCAAAACACTGACAACCGGCCAGGGAACCCGTGCGTCACGACTACAAGAACAGAACCGCCTCCGGTATGTTACCAAGACGATGCTATTCGCACCTTCTTACTGTCATGTGATGTTTCACCTAGTTAGGTGAAATCAAAGGACAAAGCGAGCGTCTTTTGTTCTTTAACATTGGTATAAATCGTCGTTCGGGAAGGTATTCGGTGACAAGTGCAATTTAGGCTTTAAGCACTGTAACAGCGCTCTGAATCCTCCTTGTGTTCCTAACGGATTAGACTATACCGGATGAAGTGTACATTGTTTGTGTAGATGACATCCCCGGTGACCCAACACCAAAGCCTCCGGGAGCGGTCAATTGTTCTGACTCCGAGGGTCATCATGTCAAGACAGGGAACACGTGCCAATCACGGTCTACCGTACCACCCTTTAAACAATCTGACATTGTCTAATACGCCTGCTAGTAGGCTACTATTGGATACGGGTTTATCATAATAAATAGTTGGGTGCACCTTGCTCGTGTTGCCAGTGGAACACATGCTCCGGTATCCTCAGAGTTAGGGAAGTTCAACCCCCGCGACAGACTTGGGCAAGTTTGGAAACCCGATAGGGGGGTGCAGTATGCGCAGTTGATGCACCACGGCTAAAAATAACCATCTCTCACTGAACCCTGGCGCGTATACACCAGGCAAACGGAATGAACGAGCGCCAATAAGAACTTTTTTTAATTTCGTGGTAAGATGTCCCTTTCTCGTTTTCTAACTGATTCAGCCTTTCAGTAATAACAGCCTGGTGTTTTGTACGTTTGACGCTTTGCGACAAAAGTTTCTAAGCCGTTGAAAGTCCCGCTGTGTTAAAAGAACGCTGAACTGACCAGACTTATTATTGAGACAGTATTTTGTAGTTGTCTATTTTGTTTGATAGATTTAGCAGAGTTTAGGCTAAAACATTTTTTTAAGAGCATGTCGTGTTTTACACTTGAGAAATTATTCACTAGTTTGTTTTTATAACAAATCATCTCTTGAATATTTCTGCCGTTGGAAGCACGAGCTAAAGCAGACCCATTTACTCTGTGTGTTGTTGTGTGTACGGTAACGTACAGCGACAAGAAAGGTGTTGAGTTGATGCTGACGTGAGGTGGCAAAAGAGTGTTTACAGCAGCGTAAGGATGACAGGTGTGTTAACAGTAACAACTGGCAGCGAGCAGGTAACATGAGGGGACAGACACGTGTTTATTCAGCTGGTGATGAGCTCACTGAGCTAGGTACAGGCCGCAGGTTCAAATCCCCCTGTACCGTTAGGATAAAGGCATCTGCTAAATGAGCACATTGTTGTTTTAAGTTCAGGTTGGTTGAGGGCCATTTCTCTGGGCGTATTTGAAGCCCTCTGTGACATTGCTTTTAAAAGGGCTTTAGCCTACAAATTCAATTAGATTTGATTGTGATTGTTATTATTCAATGGTGGCCAGTAGTTCAACAAAGCACCCTGGGGTTAAAGGTGAAAAACTGTCTGTACAGTCAGGTCGTCAGTCAGGTCATCAACCTGACACTCTTAAATATCACTGCAGGTTGTCAGGAATGACACCTGGACATTGTAACGTCAATAACTGCAGAACTCAACACTTACAGGGAGATGTTGTCTTTCACCAAGCTTCTGGCCTGCCTTTCTGTCTGTCTACCTGTCTGTCTCTCTACCCCCCTACCTGTTTGTCTGTTCTTCACTCAAACCCTTGAATCAGTAGTCATCTTTTGCCTCACGAGGACTGGCCAGTGGTTTAAACTGACAAGATTCTGTCCACTGACGTCTCTCCTTCCCACCCCATGCCCCTCCCCCTAGGCTTGCGTGGACCAATCGTGTGGCATGGCGCTCTCCTTCTGTGGTAACGATGTGAATAAAAGTGCTTACGGGGTGGAGAAGGGCGTGCTGAACAACGGCTGCTTCGTCGACGCCCTCAACCTGGTCCCTCATGTCTTCCTCCTCTTCATCACCTTCCCCATCCTCTTCATCGGTACGCTCAGATGGGTTACCATGGCATCACAACCTACAATATATGTCTCTGTGTCCGCACACACACACACACACACACACACACACACACACACACACACACAGGGGTAAAGGCAGATCATTAGACAGTGTTGGGCTGTGTTTCTCAGTCGGGTTGGGTATCGTTTAGAGGTTTTGCCCGGTGCATTTTGCCCAACCCTATTTCTCAAGTATTTGATGTGGATGTTGTGTTCCCCCTCTACCTGCTGTGCTCCGGTACCTGCTGTGCTCCTGTACCTGCCTGGCTGCTGTGTCCCTCCTGTACCTGCCTGGCTGCTGTGTCCCTCCTGTACCTGCCTGGCTGCTGTGTCCCAGGCTGGGGCAGTCAGAGCTCCAAGGTCCAGATCCACCACAACACATGGCTCCACTTCCCTGGACACAACCTGCGCTGGGTCCTCACCTTCTCCCTGCTCTTCATCCACGTGTGCGAGATCGCCGAGGGCATCGTGTCCAACAAGTAAGATCAAGAGATCACAGGTTCAATTCCCTCTCTCTCCTGTATGTCGCTTTGGAACAAAGTGCCTGCTAAAAGAACACATGATTAGGATTCATTAATAATAAGACATATTTCAGTATCAGCACTGTACAACACATGACACATATGAATACAACCTCTTCCTCGCTTTGTAAAGAACTGTGAGGATTTAGGGTGGGTATTATAATAATAATAATAATGATGTATTTTAGATAACAAGTAAACTGTAAACAAATAACTTGTCTTATCTCTGTGTGTTTTCCTGTCTCCTGTCAGTGAGATGCGCACTAACCACCTGCACCTGTTCATGCCTGCGTTCATGGGCTTCATAGCGGCCACAACCTCTCTGGTGTACTACCACAACATAGAGACCTCCAACTTCCCCAAGCTACTGCTGGGTAAGACACACACACACACACGCTAACACACACATGCTAACACACACACACACACACGCTAACACACACACGCTAACACACACACGCTAACACACACACACACACGCTAACACACACACGCTAACACACACACGCTAACACACACACACGCTAACACACACACACGCTAACACACACATGCTAACACACACACACACGCTAACACACACACGCTAACACACACACGCTAACACACACACGCTAACACACACACACACTAACACACACACGCTAACACACACACGCTAACACACACACGCTAACACACACACGCTAACACACACACACACGTCCTATCTGTTACCAGTGACTCTCCCTCCTGCCTCCCCAGCCCTGTTCATCTACTGGGTCCTGGCCTTCATCACCAAGTCCATTAAGCTGTGGAAGTTTGCCGAGCTGGGCATCAGCATCCAGCACCTGCGCTTCTGCATCACGGCGCTGCTGGTGCTCCTGTATGGCCTGCTCATGGCTGTGGAGGTCAACGTCATCAGGGTCAGGGTGAGTCGGCACTTCCTGGTTCGAAGGCCGTACGGTGGCGGAAACAGGAAGTAGGTTGTCGAGTGTTTCTTCGGAAAGGTGTGGAGCTGTGGGATCAGTTTGTTAAACATGTTTGTGTGTCTAACCGTGTGTGTGTGTGTGTATCCTCTCGTGTGTGTGTGTGTGTGCAGAAGTACGTGTTCTTCTCAAACCCCCAGAAGGTGAAGCCACCAGAGGACCTCCAGGACCTGGGGGTCCGTTTCCTGCAGCCCTTCGTCAACCTGCTGTCCAAGGCCACCTACTGGTGGATGAACCAGCTGGTGGTGGGGGCTCACACCAGGCCCATCGAGCTGAAGAAGATCGGCAAGCTGCCCATCGCCATGAGGGCCCTCACCAACTACCTCCGACTGAAGGACGTGTACGAGGAGCAGAGGGTGAGGAGGGGGTGAGGAGGGGGGAGGAGCAGAGGGTGAGGAGGGGGTGAGGAGGGGGGAGGAGCAGAGGGTGAGGAGGGGGGGAGGAGGGGGGAGGAGAGGGGAGGAGGGGGGAGGAGAGGGGGAGGAACAGAAGATGAGGAGGGGATGAGGAAGGGGGAAGGAGCAGAGGGTGAGGAGGGGGGAGGAGTAGAGAGGAGGATGGGGGAGGAGCAGAGAGGAGGAGGGGGTGAGGAGCAGAGAGGAGGAGGGTGGGCCCTAACCAATAACTTCAGACTGAAGGGGGTGGGCTTTGATGAAAGCGTGAGGAGTGTGTTTGGGTGGAGAGGAAGTTGATCATTCTTCCCCCCCAGAGGGCGGAGGAGCCGGAGCGAGCCCCCTCCATGTGGAGGTCCATGTACCAGGCGTTCGGCCGGCCGATCCTCCTCAGCAGCACCTTCCGCTACCTGGCCGACCTGCTGGGCTTCGCTGGGCCGCTCTGCATCTCTGGCATCGTCAGCAACCTGGCCAACCAGACCGTCAGCACGCGCTCAGAGCAGGTCTGGGGAGGGTGGAGGGGGTATTAGCACGGGTGTGTGTGGTGGGGTGAGGTGTGTGTGTGTGTGTGTGTGGGGAGTGGGGTGGAGTGTGTGTTTGTGTTTCAGTGGAATGTGGTGAGCTTGCTACATTGCAGGAGGTGTTATGTATTTGATCTGCTGCACACAGTGTCTCTCACACAGTAAATCCTCACACACACAGAAAGATGATATGAGCTGGAGTGTTTCTGTGCTGTAGAGCGCAGATGACTGGAGCTCTCTGTCATCTCTGCCCCGCTCACACATCACAACTACGTCAGACACATCGCGTGAAGCTGGCGCCTGCTAATTAGCATGCACACACACACATATACACACACACAACACACAACACACACACATTCTCTCTCTCTCTCTCTCTCTCTCTCTCTCTCTCTCTCTCTCTCTCTCTCTCTCTCTCTCTCTCTCTGTATGTGTATCTCTCTCTCTCACACACACACTCAGTGACCTCAATGTCTGCCTGTCTTCAAGTTGTCACCTCTGGAATTCTGGGTGGTCGAGTCTGACCAATCATGACTCACTTCCACTGTGATGTCACTGAGGCGTTGGCGACAGGACAGATCCGTGCTAGTTGCCACGTCAACACAGACAGGGCTAACGAGATTAGCCAATTTTGTTATCAGGCATCACCCTTCACACCTACACAGTGTGTGTGTGTGTCTGTAAGTGTGTGTGTGTTGTGTTGGGAAAGGGTGAGGGGGTGGCGCCCTGCAGAGCAGACGTACATTTATAAGTGACATGGAAAATTCCCGAGTCATTCTGTCAGCATCTGTCCAGAACACACCAGGCCTGGTGTTTGTCACAGCCTGCCCTAACCCTGCCACATCTGTGTGTGTGTGTGTTTGTATGGTGCGTGTGTGTGTGTAATATAATATTGGAATAATATATATAATTTTATCAATTTATTTGAACCTGGTGACGTCTTGGTGTCACTGAGCTACACACTGTGTGTGTGTGTGTGTGGTGTGTGTGTGTGTGGTGTGTGTGTGTGTGTGGTGTGTGTGTGTGTGTGTGTGTGTGTGTGTGTGTGTGGTGTGTGTGTGGTGTGTGTGTGGTGTGTGTGTGTGTGGTGTGTGTGTGTGTGGTGTGTGTGGTGTGTGTGTGTGGTGTGTGTGTGGTGTGTGTGGTGTGTGTGTGTGTGGTGTGTGTGTGTGTGTGTGTGTGTGTGTGGTGTGTGTGTGTGTGGTGTGTGTGTGTGACAGGACTTTGTAGATGGGATGTACTTCATGCCGGTCACCCAGCTCCTGAGACACAGCTCTGTCCTGGCGGTTCTCCTGTTCCTCGCTCTGGTTCTCCAGAGAACCTTCCTGCAGGCCTCCTACTACGTCACCATAGAGACCGGCATCAACCTCCGCGGTGCCCTGCTGGTGAGTGAAGCCTTCTGGGAAATGTAGGATGACTGGTTGTGTCGTCAGCATGGTTCCTGTGCTGTACTGCTTCAACCACTGAAGCAGATCGAACATTCAGACCATGACCTCTGACCTCTGACCTCTGACTTCTGCCCCCAGGCTATGATCTACAACAAGATCCTGCGGCTGTCCACCTCCAACATGTCCATGGGGGAGATGACTCTGGGCCAGATCAACAACCTGGTCGCCATAGAGACCAACCAGCTCATGTGGTTCCTGTTCCTGTGTCCCAACTTGTGGGCCATGCCTGTACAGGTACACACACACACACACACACAGTACCAGTATATGAACGCTGTTCATAAAGTGTTTATGTGTATCTCTGTGTGTGTGTGTGTGTGTGTGTGTCCAGATCGTGATGGGAGTGATTCTGCTGCACTACCTGATGGGCCGCAGTGCCCTGGTGGGAGCGCTGGTCATCGTGCTGCTGGCGCCTGTCCAGTACCTCATCGCTACCAAGCTGGCCGACACGCAGAAGAGCACCCTGGTCAGTACCCTGTCCCTGTGCCCTGGCCTGGTCAGTACCCTTTCACTGTGCCCTGGCCTGTGTGTGTGTGCTCACGTGTGTGTGTGTGCGTGTGTGTGTGTGTGTGCGTGTGTGTGCGTGCGTGTGTGCTCTCCAGGACCACTCCACAGACCGTCTGAAGAAGACCACAGAGATCCTGAAGGGCATCAAGCTTCTGAAGCTGTACGCCTGGGAGAACATCTTCTGTGACAGTGTGGAGGACACCCGGGGCAAGGAGCTCACCAGCCTGAAGACCTTCGCCCTCTACACCTCCATGTCCAGTAGGACCACACATACACAGGCACACTCACCTGGTCTGCCCTCTACATGCCTAGTCCTATAGTGAGAGCATGACATGATAAATAGAATTTCAATGTTTTTGTAAAGACTGTAAGCATGTCTCTTCTCCTCTCTTCTCTCCAGTCTTCATGAATGCAGCCATCCCCATAGCAGCAGTATTAGCGGTAAGACACATGCTCACCAGAGAAAGACTCTGATCCTCTACTGTCTGTCTACCTCCTGTATCTATACCACTGATCCTCTACTGTCTGTCTACCTGTCTGTCTACCTCCTGTATCTATACCACTGATCCTCTACTGTCTGTCTACCTGTCTGTCTGTGTCTGTCTGTCTGTCTGCCTGTGTCAGACCTTTGTGTCCCATGTCCTCATTGATGACCACTGTCCTGAGCCGTCGAAGGCGTTTGCTGCCCTGGCCCTGTTCCACATCCTGGTCACGCCCCTCTTCCTGCTCTCCACCGTGGTCCGCTTCGCAGTCAAGGCCCTGGTCAGGTGAGAGGCCTGCGGGAGCCTGAACATGAACCACACACACACACCATCTCCCTTCATGTATTGGAAGTGTTCGTGTGTGTGGGTGTGTGTGTGTGTGTAGCGTGCAGAAGCTGGGGGAGTTCCTGGAGAGTGATGAGATCGGTGATGACAGCTGGAGGAACGGGGACATGCCCGTTTCCTTGGAAACGTGCAAGAAGCCTCCTGGGCAGGTGAGAACTACAACTCCCATAAGGCCACAATCACTCTTGAACTACAACTGTTAGATTCATAACAAAGTGTTCTGCTGTGGGAAGACTCTCCAGTTTCATCTGATAAAGTCTATTTTCATGCTGACCCACTGCTGACGAGGCTACAACTGACCCCATCCTGCTACATCCACATTTACTACTGTAACTCAACACTCTTTAACACACAGGCTCTCTCTCTCTCTCTCTCTCTCTCTCTCTCTCTCTCTCTCTCTCTCTCTCTCTCTCTCTCTCTCTCTCTCTCTCTCTCTCTCTCTCTCTCTTTAACACAGATAGAGGGGAGAGGGGAGAGGGGAGAGGGGAGAGGGGGAGGGGGGAGGGGGAGAGGGGAGGGGGGGAGGGGGGGGGGGAGGGGAGGGGAGGAGGGGAGAGGAGAGGAGAGGAGGGGAGAGGGGGGAGAGGAGGGGAGAGAGGGGAGAGGGGAGAGGGGGGAGTGGGGGGAGAGGGGAGGGGAGGGGAGGGAGGGGAGAGGAGAGGAGAGGAGGGGAGAGGGGGGAGAGGAGAGGAGAGGAGGGGAGAGAGGGGAGAGGGGAGAGGGGGGAGGGGGGGAGAGGGGAGAGGGGAGAGGGGAGTCTAAAGTGTCCAGCACGTCCACAGCTGTTCTCTCAGAAGTTTATTTCTGAAAGACTTATCAGATGGAACAGAGTGTGTGCTTGTGTGTGTGTTCTGTGGTTGAGAGGACATGTTTGTTTGGGTGTGTTTATGTTTTTGTGAATTTAAGCCTGTGTGTGTTGAGTTACAGCAGTGAATGTGGATGAAGAAACCATTTGTTCAGTGAGAATGTAAGAGTGTGTGTGTGCGTGTGTGTGTGTGTGTGTGTGTGTGTGTGTGTGTGTGTGTGTGTGTGTGGGAGCAGGGGGGCTCAAGGACAGACCTCCCTCCAGGGTCGTAGAAGATGGAAGAGGGGTAAAGTTGATCGCTCCCTGAAACCTCTTTATTTATCTCTGTATCCCACTGTCCATCCCCACCAGTGTTGGGGGAAGTTACTCAAAAAAGTAATATATTACTTATTAATAGTAGCGAGTTTGACTTTGTAAAGAATTTGCAAGAACATAGAACATTCCAGCTGTGTTTCTCTGTGGAACCTTCGAGGTGTTTGAAGTTTGAAGTGCTGCTTTTGGCAGTAGATAGTATTTTGTTGAGACCCAGTTTGCAGTTCACTTCAATGTTTTTTCCGATATATTCAATGAAAGCGAAATAGTATGAATATTTCCACCCCGAAAACGTACCACGTTCTGCGGTCATGATTGCTGTTGTGTTTGTCTGCAGCGTGAATCAAAGGCAAACAGTCAGGCTACTGCACCCAGGAAGTGTCCTTTAGGCAATAATCTGTATTTATAAGGCTCCTGTGTTGAATTCATGCAATAACTTGGACAATTTACGCAAGTTACTTAAATAAGTAACTGTAATAACATTACTCAATGTAAAAAACTAACGCGTTATATTACTTCATTACTCACCTTAAGTAATAATATTATATAACGCGTTACCCCCAACACTGATCCCCAACTCCTCTACCATCCCCCACCCCCCCTCCCCATCCCCCACCCCTCTACCCCGCCCCCCCCTCCCCACCCCCTCTACCCCACCCCCTCTACCCCACCCCCCCTCTCCATCCCAGACCAAGGCCATCAACAGGAAACAGCCCCTGAGGTACCAGCTGGTGGGCTACGACCCCCCCTCTCGCCGCACCCTGCGGCCCCACGAGTCCGAGGACGTGGCTGTCAAGGTCAGGGGTCGTCGCCGCGGCAACACTTTCAACCAGTCCACACACGTTTTCTCACGCCCCCAACACGTCATAATCCTGATACAACCCTCTCACTCTGACACACACACACACACACACAGGCTGATACACACAGAGGTGACGAACACACGGTCGATGACTCTGAGAACACGTGATTCTCACACACACACACATACACACACTTACACACATACACACACATACACACATACAGGCACGTACATTATCTCTTTCTTTCACACACACACACACACACACACACACACACACACACACACACACACACACACACACACACACAGTCCAACACACACGCAGTCTTTCTCACACACACTCACAATCACACTCAAGTATCAGAATAACCCTCATGTCACATGTTTTTATCTCTTGGATATTGTGTGTGTGGGGGGGGGGTGTGTTTGGGTGTGTGTGTCCATCCTGAGAGGAGCAGTGTGTTGGTGTGTGTGTGTAGTGGTCAGCATCTCGTCTCCAGATTCTCACGAGAAAGCAGAGACCACAGACGCCTCGACCTTTTCTCAGCCCCTCTACTGTGTTTGGGGTTCACTTCCTGTGTGGTCACTTCCTGTGGGAATCCCTGACCACAGCTCTGTTAATTGGTCCTGGGGGCCTGGGGGCTGGAACGAGCCTGGGGGCTGGAACGAGCCTGGGGGCTGGACGGAGGCTGGGGGCTGGAGTGAGGCTGGGGGCTGGAGGGAGGCTGGGGGCTGGAGGGAGGCTGGGGGCTGGAGGAAGGCTGGGGGCTGGAGGGAGGCTGGAGAGAGGTTGTTCCACCCCATCCTACCCTTAAAACGTAGCCCCCCCCCACTCCTTTCTCAGTTCCAGCTGCATCTGTCTAACCCTGTGACAGGTTGAACACTATCTGAGATCGACTACGATGACTGGGGTGGATGTAGAGAGGAGGGAGGATGACAAATCACTATCTTAAATAAACACTTATAACAAGATATAAAAAACACTAGAAGAATGTAAACATTCATATAAAAGAGAGAAGAGAGTGAGGGAGAGGAATAGAGAAAGGGGGGAGAAAGGGAGGGAGAGAGTTGATTTAACTTTCTGTTAATTGTCATCAGCATTAACAGTGTTTTATAGATCCATGTTTTATAGAATTGACCACTGTTCCTGACACCTGACTGCTGTTGTCATGGTGACCTCCACCCACAGGTGAACAACGGATTCTTCACCTGGGGAAGCAACCTTTCCACGCTGTCTGACATTAACATACGTATCCCCACAGGTAACCAGCTTAAACACCTGTGATCTCTTACAAATCACCTGCTATCTCTTACAAATCACCTGGTATCTCCTCCATTTCACCTGGTATCTTGTTAAATCTTCTTACTTCCTGTCCCCAGGTCAGCTGACCATGATGGTGGGCCAGGTGGGTTGTGGGAAGTCCTCGCTGCTCCTCGCCATGCTGGGAGAGATGCAGACCATCAGTGGCAAGGTCTTCTGGAGCAAGTAGGTCACATGACCAGGTCACATGACCAGGCATAGGTCACATGACCAGGCATAGGTCACATGACCAGGCATAGGTCACATGACCAGGCTAGGCATGACCAGGTCCTAGGAGGGGAGGTTCAGTGACTCGTTGGTGCAGGTGCTCCGCTATGGATGTCTGGGGAGGAAGTGACATCATCAATGCTAATCAAAGGCTTCATCAGAGGAAGGAGATCTGTCCTCCATCCTGTTTCATGTCCTGTCCGATCTGTGTCCTCTCCTGTCTGTCTGCCTGCCTGCCTGTGTCTGTCTATCTACCTGTCTGTCTGCCTGTTTGTCTGCCTGTTTCTTATCCTTCTCTCATCCCCTTCTCCCTAACCTGCCTCCCTGTAAATCAACCTCTTTTTCTGCTTTCATCACTCTGTGAGGTCATCACACACGTAACCAATCACCATCCTGCAGCTTGTGTCCATCAGCCAATGAGAGCTGAGAATGGATCTCTGATTAGCATTTCAAGGGAGGCCTGGACAAACAGAGACAGATAAGTTGATAGCCAGGCAGGCAGAATGCTAATGCAGCTAACTCTTGTTGCAGCCTCCTGCTCCAGCTGGCCGCTAGCTGATAACCAGATCTGTGGGAAACCAATCCCTTAAACATGTTTGTTTGGTTTAGTTATGACATCAACCCAAGTTTCCCTCTAAAAGCTTTTTAATCATGAACTAGAATTTAAACAGCACCATTAATCCTGGACAGTGTGATGTCATCAGAAACCACAACTTACATCTGTTGAGGCCTGTTAGGAATGAGCTCGGGGAGGGGTTTGCTGTACAAACCTGGCAACCACTGCTTCTCCTGCTGTGTAATTCCACCAACCTGGCAACCACTCCTGCCCATTCATACTCTGCTATGAACGATGAAACATAGCCTGTTATCTGCCTGAGAGACAGGCTCTCTTCTCTCATGATGGTGGAGGGATGCCCAGGACGACACAGTGAATCCTCTGAAACTGGAACAGATTCCAGTGTGAGTCTGAAGCCCCCATGTGCTGTGAGACTCTTGTGTGTGTGTGTCCTTCATCATGATGAGAGAACATGTGGCCCTCGGGCCTGTACTAACCTCTGCCTTGTACTTGTCTGTGTGCCTGTGTGTGTGTGTGTGCGTGCGTGTGTGTGTGTTTATTTTCTGTCTCTGTGTGTTGTCTTCTTCTGCTAAATCAGACTGCCTGATTGTGAGATGCTCCACGAGGGGAATATAAGGTACTTCCTGTCTGGTGACAACTTCCTGTTTACTTCCTGTATTATACATGTGATATTTGTAGTGCATTTGTAACAACAGCTACTCTCAAACTGCACTGAACATTAGCATTACAGTATAGTATATACTGCAGCATGTGAGAACAAATCATAAATTGGTGGTTTATACTAGAAGGGACCTTTTTAAGGAAGATAATCATAGATAAATGTAATAAATATAAACAGCATTTCAATACTCCTACCCAGTGTGAGCCTGATTCTGCCCACACACACGTACTGGACACAGGACATGCTCCTGGGAGCACACACACACACACTCTTGAGAGGGCGGGGGGTGTGGAAGGGAGCTGACTAACTGCTTGCCGTGACTTTGCCAGCTGGTCTGAGGGGGAGGAGCCTGTTGAAGACATCAGGAGGTACAGGTGTCTGCTTCCTGTTACCTGGTGCCGTGATCCCTAACCCCCAAACATCACTACCTGTCAGTTCCCTAACATCCTCTTCCTTCTACTCTTCTCTCCATCCCTCTCTCCCTCCTCCCCTCTCCATCCCTCTCTCTGTCGTCATGGTGATCATGATTGCTGTCACACTGAAAGTGTTTTGGTTTGTTTTTTTCTTCAGTCCACAGCCTCACACCTTGTCTCTCCTCCTCTCTCTTTCTCTCCCCTCCCCTCCTCTCTTTCTCTCCCCTCTCCTCTCTTTCTCTCCCCTCCTCTCCTCCTCTCCATCCCTCCTTCATGCTGGTGATCGTTGTGTGTGTCTTGGCTTGCTGGATGGTCTGTGTAGGTGTGCTGGGAGTCTGTAGAGAGGACAGATTTAGCAGTTAGCACTCTTCGCTAAGCTAGCGTCCACAAGTGGAAGTCATCTGTGGGAACAATGCCACAAACAGAACAAAGAACCTGGTTTTAGAACCATGTTATAGAACCATGTTATAGAACCATGTTATAGAACCATGTTATAAAACCATGTTGCGTCTGTTCTCCAGTCCTGACATGACGCCCTAACTGGACTCCCTGCTGCTGTTGTTTGTTGTTGTTGTTTTTTGTTGTTGTTGTTGTTGTCCTGCCGTGGTTCATCTCCATACTCCGTCTCCCTCCAGATCTGCTGGTCTTCTCCACGCCTGTCTCCTCTCTTCAGCTCACCTTCTCTCTGTTCTGCCTCTATTTCCCACCATGCATCAGTAAGAACAGGTACTCTGTGGCCTACGCTACCCAGAAGTCCTGGCTGCTGAATGCCACCGTGGAGGACAACATCACCTTCGGCAGCCCCTTCAACAAGCAGAGGTGTGTGTGTGTGAGTGAGGCTCTCTACAGCTCCCAGTAACATGTGTTGGTGTTAAGGTGTTGGTGTGTGTGATCTGCCCCCAGGTACAAGGCTGTGATAGACGCCTGCTCTCTGCAGCCAGACATCGACCTGCTGCCGTTCGGAGACCAGACAGAGATCGGAGAGAGGGTAACCTGCTCTTCATCCTGTCTGTCATCCTCCTCCTCCTGACACCTTAAACACTGTCATGATCTGTGTGTGTGTCTGTGTGTGTGTGTGTGTTCCAGGGCATCAACCTGAGTGGAGGGCAGAGACAGAGGATCTGTGTGGCCAGAGCTCTGTACCAGAACACCAACCTGGTCTTCCTGGTCAGTCAGCAGCATGTAGGGTTAGGGTTAGATCCAAGGGTTGTTGTGTCGTAGGGAAGGCCCACATCAGGCTGGCTTGGGTTTCTGTTTCCTAGCGACATCATTTCCTGTTTACCACGCTCTTTGTAATTGGATTTTGAGCACACGCCTCTGACATCACCTGATCGCCATGGGTACAGGCTGTACACGCTGCTGTCACACACACACCCAGCTAGAACATCGAGCATCATCAGATATGACACCATGTCTGCTTGATTATTGTCTCTCTCCTCCCTCCCTCCCTCCCTCCCTCTCCTTCTCCCCTTCTCATACACCCTCCCCTTCTCCCCCTCTCCTACACCCTCCCCTTCTCTCCCTCCCTCCCCTTCTCCCCCTCTCCTCCCTACCTCCCCTTCTCCCCTTCTCATACACCCTCCCCTTCTCCCCCTCTCCTCCCTCCCTCTCCTTCTCCCCCTCTCCTCCGTACCTCCCCTTCTCCCCCTCTCATACACCCTCTCCTTCTCCCCCTCTCCTACACCCTCCCCCATCTCCCCCCCATCTCTAGGACGACCCGTTCTCTGCGCTGGACATCCACCTGAGTGACCACCTGATGCAGGAAGGCATCTTGAAGTTCCTGCAGGATGACAAGCGCACCGTGGTGCTGGTCACCCACAAGCTGCAATATCTCATCCACGCTGACTGGGTTAGCACACACACACACACTCACACACACACTCAGTAGGCATGTGTCAGTGTGTGTGTAACAGCAGTGTGTGTGTGTGCAGATCATTGCGATGAAGGATGGCAGTGTTCTGCGGGAGGGCACCCTGAAGGACATCCAGACTCATGACGTGCAGCTGTACGAGCACTGGAAGACCCTCATGAACCGCCAGGACACCGAGCTAGAGAAGGTCATGGAGTTAACATGCTGTTAGCGTGGAGTTAGCATGCTGTTAGCGTGTAGTTAGCCTACTGTTAGCGTGTAGTCACGGTGCTGTCGTTGCCATGGTAACAGGACCCAGAGCCGGACTGCCAGACGGCCCTGGAGAGGAAGACTCTCAGACGAGCGTTCTACTCCAGAGAAGCCAAGAACCAGATAGATGACGAGGACGAAGGTGACTTCCCGTCCTCCTCCCCCCTATCCCCCCTCCCCCCCTCCTCTCCCCTTCTGTTCTCCAAGATGACCTGTTCTACTGTACACCCTCCTCCCTCCCCTCTCTCCCCTCTCTCTCTGCCTCTCTCCAGAGGAGGAAGAGGAGGAGGAGGATGATGACAGCATGTCCACCACCACTAACAGGCGCTCTAAGATCCCGTGGGGGGTGTGTTGGCGCTACCTGTCGTCCGGAGGCTTCTTCATGGTCTTCCTCATGGTGTTCTCCAAACTGCTCAAGCACTCCGTCATGGTCGCCATCGACTACTGGCTGGTGGCCTGGACCTCCGCTGACAAGACCAACAGCAACCGCGCGGTCAGAGACTCCGGCCCTGGGAACCTCACCGGGAATCGCACCCTGTCCTTCGCTACCGAGGAAGAGAAGGTGAGTCCAAGGTTAAAGGTCAGGGGTCAGGTTAACACAATGAAAGTCAGTGATATTAGACACTGTAGTTGTTGTGTGTGTGTGTGCAGCTGGACCAGTACTACATGCCCGTGTTCATCATCCTGTGTGTGTGTGTGTGTGTGTGCAGCTGGACCAGTACCACATGCCCGTGTTCATCATCCTGTGTGTGTGTGTGTGTGTGTGTGTGTGTGCAGCTGGACCAGTACCACATGCCCTGTGTTCATCATCCTGTGTGTGTGTGTGTGTGTGTGCAGCTGGACCAGTACCACATGCCCGTGTTCATCATCCTGTGTGTGTGTGTGTGTGTGTGGCAGCTGACCAGTACCACATGCCCGTGTTCATCATCCTGTGTGGCGCAGGCATCCTCCTCTGCCTCGTCACCTCTCTGTCTGTGGGAGTTCCTGGGTGTCTGCTGCCACCAAACATGCCACCACAAACCTGCTCAACAAGGATCATCCACGCCCCCATCAGGTACACACACACAGGCCCAGACACACACAACCTGCTCAACAAGATCATCCACGCCCCCATCAGGTACACACACACACGCCCGACACACACAACCTGCTCAACAAGATTCATCCCACGCCCCCATCATGTACACACACACAAGCCCAGACACACACAACCTGCTCAACAAGATCATCCACGCGCCCCCATCAGGTACACACACACAGCCCAGACACCACACAAACCTGCTCAACAAGATCATCCACGCCCCCATCAGGTACACACACACAGCCCAGACACACACACACAGCCCAGACACACACAGCCCAGACACACACACACACACAGCCCAGACACACACAGCCCAGACACACACACACAGCCCAGACACACACACACAGCCCAGACACACACACACAGCCCAGACACACACACACAGCCCAGACACACACACAAAGCCCAGACACACACACACAGCCCAGACACACACACACAGCCCAGACACACACACACAGCCCAGACACACACAGCCCAGACACACACACACAGCCCACACACACACAGCCCAGACACACACACACAGCCCAGACACACACACACAGCCCAGACACACACACACACACAGCCCAGACACACACAGCCCAGACACACACACACAGCCCAGACACACACAGCCCAGACACACACACACAGCCCAGACACACACACACAGCCCAGACACACACACACAGCCCAGACACACACACACAGCCCAGACACACACACACAGCCCAGACACACACACACAGCCCAGACACACACACACACACACGCATGTCCACTCAAGTTGAGCGTCTTGCTGTCATGCTGTGTCCTCAGGTTCTTTGACATCACTCCTCTGGGACAGATCCTCAACAGGTTCTCAGCCGACACCAACATCATCGACCAGGTGAGACTCCCTAGTCCCTGTACTAGACCAGGACCTAGTCCCTGTACTAGATCCAGTCCTGTACTAACCCTAGACCTTCCTCCCCCAGCACATCCCCCCCACCCTGGAGTCTCTGACACGCTCCTCCCTGCTGTGTCTGTCGGCCATCGGGGTCATCGCCTTCGTGACCCCGGTCTCCCTGGTCGCCCTCGTGCCCCTGGCCGTCACCTTCTACTTCATCCAGAAGTACTTCCGAGTCGCCTCCAAGTAAGGGCCTGTGTGTGTGCACCATGTTGCCAGTGTTCCAAGGTAAGATAACACAGTTTCCAGAAGGGTGAAGTTCCCTATTTCTCCCCCCTCCCAGGGACCTCCAGGATCTGGATGACTCCACCCAGCTGCCTCTGCTCTGCCACTTCTCAGAGACAGCTGAGGGGCTGACCACCATCCGGGCCTTCAGGTCTCACACACACACACACACACATGGCACACACACGCTGGCACACACACATGGCACACACACACACTCTACCCCTAACCGTAAGTATAAACTGGGTCTAAGACAGACAGATACACACTTAACATTCACATGATGACACTCGCCAGTTATAAGTTTAATCATTTAAATATACATAGACTTTCTCCCATATTAAATACCCCAGCTTCCCCCCTCATCCCTCCCCCTTCTGCTCTCCTCCTTTCACTTCTTCAGCTCTGCATCCCCCTCTCCCCAGAGGGCGTCTCTCTCTTAAGGACGTGCTCATATAAACAGTTAGAAGAACCTTCCCCTCTAGTTTCCAGCTGCAGGATAATCCAACATTATGGGAGTCAGGTGACTGAGCAGTTAGGGAATCAGGACTAGTAATCAGAAGGTTGCAGGTTCGATTCCCGGCCGTGTCAATTGACGTTGTGTCCTTGGGCAAGGCACTTCACCCTACTTGCCTCGGGGGGAATGTCCCTGTACTTACTGTAAGTCGCTCTGGATAAGAGCGTCTGCTAAATGACTAAATGTAAATGTAAATTATACAGCTCTCAAGGCCTCATCCTGTCCTCATCCTGTCCTCCTCTTCAGCCTGTCCTCTTTCTGGTCATCCTAACTACATGTCTGTCTCCCTCCCTGCCTGTCTCTCTCCCTGCCTGTCTCTCTCCCTGCCTGTCTCCCACCCTGCCTGCCTGTCTGTGTCTCCAGACACGAGGCTCGGTTCAAGCAGAGGATGCTGGAGCTGACAGACACCAACAACACAGCCTACCTGTTCCTCTCTGCTGCCAACCGCTGGCTGGAGGTCCGCACTGTGAGTCCCCCTGACGCCTCACCTGACGCCTCACCTGACGCCTCACACCTGACACCTCACCTGACGCCTCACCTGACGCCTCACACCTGACACCTCACCTGACGCCTCACCTGACGCCTCACACCTGACACCTCACCTGACGCCTCACCTGACACCTCACCTGATGCCTCACCTGACACCTGACACCTCACACCTGACACCTCACACCTGACACCTCACCTGACACCTCACACCTGACACCTCACCTGACGCCTCACCTGACACCTCACCTGACACCTCACCTGACACCTCACCTGACACCTCACACCTGACACCTCACCTGACGCCTCACACCTGACACCTCACACCTGACACCTCACCTGACGCCTCACCTGACACCTCACCTGACACCTCACACCTGACACCTCACCTGACGCCTCACACCTGACACCTCACACCTGACACCTCACCTGACGCCTCACCTGACACCTCACCTGACACCTCACACCTGACACCTCACACCTGACACCTCACCTGACACCTCACACCTGACGCCTCACCTGACGCCTCACACCTGACACCTCACCTGACACCTCACACCTGACGCCTCACACCTGACACCTCACACCTCACACCTGACACCTCACCTGACACCTCACCTGACACCTGACACCTCACCTGACACCTCACCTGACGCCTCACACCTGACACCTCACACCTGACACCTCACACCTGACACCTCACACCTGACACCTCACCTATTTTTATTTCAGGAAAGCAATAATTTGACTCCCATCCTCCCCCCCCCCCTCCCCCTCCCCCCCCCCTCCAGGACTACCTGGGGGCAGTGATCGTGCTGACAGCAGCCATCGCCTCCATCTGGAGCAGCATTCCCTCCGGAGGCCTGGTGGGGCTGGGCCTCACCTACGCCCTGACGGTCAGCTCACCACTACACCATCACCACTACACCATCACCACTACACCATCAGCACACCACTACACCATCAGCTCACCACTACACCATCAGCTCACCACTACACCATCAGCTCACCACTACACCATCAGCTCACCATCCCTCTTTGTGTGTGTGTGTGTCAGGGGGGATCTCAGGGAGGTGTATGTGTGTGTGTGTGTCAGGGGGGATCTCAGGGAGGTGTGTGTGTGTGTGTCAGGGGGGATCTCAGGAAGGTGTGTGTGTGTGTGTGTGTGTGTGTCAGGGGGGATCTCAGGAAGGTGTGTGTGTGTGTGTGTCAGGGGGATCACAGGGAGGTGTGTGTGTGTGTGTGTGTGTGTGTCAGGGGGGATCTCAGGAAGGTGTGTGTGTGTGTGTGTGTCAGGGGGGATCTCAGGGAGGTGTGTGTGTGTCAGGGGGGATCTCAGGAAGGTGTGTGTGTGTGTGTGTGTCAGGGGGGATCTCAGGGAGGTGTGTGTGTGTGTGTCAGGGGGGATCTCAGGGAGGTGTGTGTGTGTGTGTGTGTCAGGGGGAGCACAGGGAGCCTTGTATGGTCTGGGAGAAGCAGAGTGTTTAACAAGGCAGTGTTACTGGACACACAGTGTTACATGCGGTCACGGCACCAGCATCACTGTGTGTGTCCCTCTTAAACATGACAAGGGACACACATAAACACTCTGGAGTCTTTTAAGAGGGGGAGTGTGTGTTAGGGAGACACCGCCTGTCTGTCTTTTGTTAGCAAGCACATTCTTACTTTCATCTCTTCACTTCATCTTACTCCCTCCCTCCACTCCTCTCCAACCAGGTGACTAACTATCTGAACTGGGTGGTGAGGAACCTGGCAGATCTGGAGGTGCAGATGGCAGCAGTGAAGAAGGTGAACAGTTTCCTGACAACGCCGTCTGAGGACTACGAGGGATCCATGGGTAATGGAGTTTTTCCTCTGAAATACTGACTCATCTCCCATGAGCCTTAGCATCTCCAGCAGTGGTCAGGACCAGAGTCTTGGTATTGGGGTCAGTCCCTGGTCCTGGTGCTGGGGAAATCATTTTCTTGTTTTCTTTATTCACAAGTCTATCCATCTCTCTCTCTCTGTCTCTCTCTGTGTGTGTCTCTCTCTCTCTCTCTCTCTCTGTCTCTCTCTGTGTGTCTCTCTCTCTCTCTCTCTCTCTCTCTCTCTCTCTCTCTCTCTCTCTCTCTCTCTCTCTCTCTCTCTCCCTCTCTCCCCCAGGTGTGTCTCAGGTCCCTGAGGACTGGCCCAGCCAGGGGGAGATCAAGATCCAGAACCTGTGTGTTCGTTACGACCCCCAGCTGAAGCCTGTCCTCAAACACGTCAACGCGTACATCAACCCTGGCCAGAAGGTAGCTCACACCTCCCTGCGGGGGGTGGGGGCGGGGCGGGGTGGGGGCGGGGGTGGGGTGGGGGTGGAGGCTGTAGGCGGGGCTACCTCCCTCTGTGTGAGGCTGTAGGCGGGGCTACCTCCCTCTGTGTGAGGCTGTAGGCGGGGCTACCTCCCTCTGCGTGAGGCTGTAGGCGGGGCTACCTCCCTCTGCGTGAGGCTGTAGGCGGGGCTACCTCCCTCTGTGTGTTACCAGTTCCAGAAAGTTGGAACTGGTAACACACACGCTCTCCTCACACACACACTCTCCTCACACACACACTCCCCTCACACACACGCTCTCCTCACACACACACTCTCCTCACACACACGCTCTCCTCACACACACGCTCTCCTCACACACACACTCTCCTCACACACACACTCTCCTCACACACACGCTCTCCTCACACACACTCTCTCCTCACACACACACGCTCTCCTCACACACACACTCTCCTCACACACACGCTAGCTTCACACACACGCTAGCTTCACACGGTCCTGTCACCCCCCCTCCTCCTGTGTGTGTTAAGAGGTGTGTTGTCATGTGTGTATGGATCTGATGTCCTATGTAGGTTGTTCTGTTATGCATGTGTCTCATAACACCCTTTCTATCCCTCTACCTCACTATCCTCCTCTCTAGCTCACTATCTCTCTATATATATCCCTCTCTCTCTATCCCTCTCTACCTCACTATCCTCCTCTCTACCTCACTATCCTCCTCTCTACCTCACTATCCTCCTCTCTACCTCACTATCCTCCTCTCTAGCTCACTATCCTCCTCTCTACCTCACTATCCTCCTCTCTACCTCACTATCCTCCTCTCTAGCTCACTATCTCTCTATATATATCCCTCTCTCTCTATCCCTCTCTACCTCACTATCCTCCTCTACCTCACTATCTCCTCTCTACCTCACTATCCTCCTCTCTACCTCACTATCCTCCTCTCTAGCTCACTATCCTCCTCTCTACCTCACTATCCTCCTCTCTACCTCACTATCCTCCTCTCTACCTCACTATCTCTCTATATATATCCCTCTCTCTCTATCCCTCTCTACCTCACTATCCTCCTCTCTACCTCACTATCCTCCATCTCTACCTCACTATCCTCCTCTCTACCTCACTATCCTCCTCTCTACCTCACTATCTCTCTATATATATCCCTCTCTCTCTATCCCTCTCTACCTCACTATCCTCCTCTCTAGCTCACTATCCTCCTCTCTACCCACTATCCTCCTCTCTACCTCACTATCCCTCCTCTCTACTCTCACTATCCTCCTCTCTATATCCCTATCTCTCTCTATATACCTCTCTACCTCACATCCTCCTCTCTAATCCTCATCTCTCTATATCCCTCTCTACTCACTATCCCTCTCTCTATATATCCCTCTCTACCTCACTATCCTCCTCTCTATATCCCTATCTCTCTATATATCCCTCTCTACCTCACTATCCTCCTCTCTACCTCACTATCCTCCTCCTCTATATCCCTATCTCTCTCTATATATCCCTATCTCTCTATATATCCCTCTCTACCTCACTATCCTCCTCTCTATATCCCTATCTCTCTCTATATATCCCTATCTCTCTATATATCCCTCTCTACCTCACTATCCTCCTCTCTATATCCCTATCTCTCTCTATATATCCCTCTATATATATATATATCCCTCTCCCTCTATCCCTCTCTCTTTCTATCATCTCTACACTTCTCTTTATCCCTCTCTATTCCACCCTCTCTTTCTCTCCCCTCCCTTTCTGTTAATCTCTCTTCATCAAGAGAACAGCTTATTTATCAACATCCCCCTGGGTTTGTTTTTTTTCTGGGGGGTTGAGGGGAGGACTGAGGGGAGGGAGAGAGGATGGGGTGAGGGGAGGACTGAGTGGAGGGAGGGAGGATGGGGTGAGGGGAGGACTGAGGGGAGGGAGGGAGGATGGGGTGAGGGGCGGACTGAGGGGAGGGAGGGAGGATGGGGTGAGGGGAGGACTGAGGGGAGGGAGGAGGATGGGGTGAGGGGAGGACTGAGGGGAGGGAGGGAGGATGGGGTGAGGGGAGGACTGAGGGGAGGGAGGGAGGATGGGGTGAGGAGAGGGAGGACTGAGGGGAGGGAGGGAGGATGGGGTGAGGGGAGGGGAGGACTGAGGGGAGGGAGGGAGGATGGGGTGAGGGGAGGGGAGGGGAGGACTGAGGGGAGGGAGGGAGGATGGGGTGAGGAGAGGGGAGGACTGAGGGGAGGGAGGGAGGATGGGGTGAGGGGAGGGGAGGACTGAGGGGAGGGAGGGAGGATGGGGTGAGGGGAGGGGAGGAGAGCAAGACAGCCTGCCTACTGGAAGAGTACTCCACTGAGATCACAATGTTTATGAAAGATTAAAAATCACTCACTTAATATATTCTCTCTCTCCCTCCATACCTCTCTCCCTCCTTCCTCCCCTCCTCTCCCCCTCTCCTTCCCTCCTCCTCTCCCCTCCCCTCCTCCTCCCCTCCTCCTCCCCTCCTCCTCCCCTCCTCCTCCCCTCCTCTCTCCTCCCCTCTCCAGGTTGGGATATGTGGGCGAACAGGAAGTGGGAAGTCCTCCCTGTCTCTGGCCTTCTTCAACATGGTGGATATGTTTGAAGGTATGTCTCTCTCTCTCTCTCTTCATCTCTCTCCCCCCTCCAGTTCTGGCTCTGGGGCTCTGTATGACTGCCTGCAGCCACACCTGGCTGAGAGGGGCCTGAGGAGAGAGGTCTGCAGTTGGACACTTCTTGTGTCAAGTGAGATGGTCCTAGCTCCCTCCCCAGGTCCTAGCTCCCTCCCCAGGTCCTAGCTCCCTCCCCAGGTCCTAGCTGCCTCCCCAGGTCCTAGCTCCCTCCCCAGGTCCTAGCTCCCTCCCCAGGTCCTAGCTGCCTCCCCAGGTCCTAGCTCCCTCCCCAGGGTCCTAGCTCCCTCCCCAGGTCCTAGCTCCCTCCCCAGGTCCTAGCTGCCTCCCCAGGTCCTAGCTCCCTCCCCAGGTCCTAGCTCCCTACTAGCCCCTTCAGCCAAACACAACAAGCACTCGTCCCTCTTAAACACCACAGCTCAAACAGCTCAAACCAAAACACACTTTATGTGCAGGACACGTGTCTTGTGAGTGTGTCTGTGTGACACCAGCCAGAAATGTAGAACAGCGATGTCTCTCCATGGTCTGCCTGTGTGTGTATGTGTGTGTGTGTGTGTGCCTGTGTGTGTGTGTGTGTGCTCACTCTTATGCTAAGTTCCTCCTTAAAGACTTCAGAGTCACAGTAAAGTATTTTTCAAGGATGCTGTTTCTTTCTGAACTTTACTTCACTTTTCCTCCCCCCCATCCCCACCTCCCCCAGGGAAGATCATCATCGATGACATCGACATCTGTAGTCTCCCTCTCCAGACTCTCAGATCCCGTCTGTCCATCATCCTGCAGGACCCAGTGCTGTTCAGTGGGTCTATACGGTACATGCACACACACACACACACACACACACACACACACACACAGAGGCGTTTCCTGTGTTTAGTAATACAAACAGATAAGGACAAGAACAATAAACAGAGACTTCCTCCTGTCAGAGATACCACCCTCCCTGGAGGCCTGTTACTAACCTTGCATCAAACACACCTCCCTTCATTTGCAACAACAACAACATTATCCCCCCCACTCTCTGCTGCTCATGCAGCAGAGCAGCAGACACACACACACTCATACACACACTCATACACACTCATACACACACACTCATACCCACACACACACTCACTCACTCACTCACTACTCTACTAATCTGAGCTACACAGTAGGAATAATGTGATGATGATAATGGATTCATTTAGGGGGAGTTGAACCTGTTAACTCTTGATCCGCAGGCAGAGGCTCCTCTGCTGAGCTAAAACATCCCATAACATCATTAGAGTACAGTGGAGTGCACTAGAGTAGAGTAGATCTCTTAGTTGGCAGTGAGTTAGGACTGGCTCAGATAACTGCTTCTGTGTTTGTTATGAGAGAGAGAGAGAGCTTGTCCTGTTTGTTTAGACAGAGCTTGTATTTCCATGAAGAAGACAGATGCTCCACCAGCCAGTTAGTTGCCCGGGCGATGTTGACATGAAGGGACAGAGGTCTCAGACGACTGATTCTTACAATAACTGTAACCGAAAGAGGGGCAGTTAAGGGGGGCCACTGTTTATCTATGGCAGTGCTAGTGCTAACATAGGCCCGTGTTGGCAGCGCTATTGCTAACATATGCCATTGTTTATCTATGGCAGCGCTGGTGCTAACATGGTCCAGTGTTTGTCTATAGCAGTGCTTGTGCTAAGCTAGGCGATGTTTATGAATGGCAACACAAATGCTAACTTAGTCCACAGTTGGCAGTGCTAATGCTAACTTAGGACTCCATCTATGGCAGCGCTAGTGCTAACCTAACCCATTGTTTATCTAGAGAGAGACCGAGAGTTGTGTGTGTGTGTGTGTGTGTGAGAGAGAGAGAGAGAGAGAGAGAAAAGAGAGACAGAGGGGGAGGGGTCAGAGGGTCGAGGGTTCCCTGTGCTCTGAGGGAGTCAGGAGGAAGGAGACCAGCCAAATACTCTGACATTACCTCTTATGGTCATCCTCTCTCTCTCTCTCTCTCTCTCTCTCTGTCTCTCTCTCTCTCTCTCTCTGTCTCTCTCTCTCTCTGTCTCTCTCTGTCTCTCTCTCTCTCTCTCTCTCTCTGTCTCTCTCTCTCTGTCTCTCTCTCTCTCTCTGTCTCTCTCTCTCTCCCCTCCTCCCGCTCCCTCTCTCTCTCTCTCTCTCTCTCTCTCTCTCTCTCTGTCTCTCTCTCTCTCCCCTCCTCCCGCTCCCTCTCTCTCTTGTGACTCTTCAGTTGGAGCACATTAGATGAAAGAGGGATCTGTCCTGTGAGACTCAGTGACCAGAGATGTGAGAGATGTCCTCACAGCTGTGAGACTGTCCTCTGGTCCTGACCCAGACAGACTGTCCTCTGGTCCTGACCCAGACAGACTGTCCTCTGGTCCTGACCCAGGTTCTCTCTCCTGTCTGCAGGTTCAACCTGGACCCTGAGCGCACCTGTACAGACGACCGCCTGTGGGAGGCTCTGGAGATCGCCCAGTTGAAGAACATGGTGAAAGCCCTGCCTGGGGGCCTGGGTACGGTGTGTGTGTGTGTGTGTGTGTGTGTGTGTACTGTTCAACATGTTGACTGTTAAGTTTGGACGCCAAACAGAAGAAGAATATATCCTAATATGAATGTGTGTGTGTAGACGCGGTGGTGACAGAGGGAGGGGAGAACTTCAGTGTGGGCCAGAGGCAGCTGTTCTGTCTGGCCCGAGCCTTCGTCAGGAAGAGCAGCATCCTTATCATGGATGAGGCCACCGCCTCCATCGACATGGCAACCGTGAGCTCACTTCCTGTCGCTAGCCTAGGCTGAGATGATTACAATCATCAATTGTGGGACCAGCAGTTACCTGTTATTTCAAGTTCTGCTCTCTCTCTCTCTCTCTCTCTCTCTCTCTCTGCTCTCTCTCTCTGCTCTCTCTCTCTCTGCTCTCTCTCTCTGCTCTCTCTCTGCTCTCTCTCTCTGCTCTCTCTCTGCTCTCTCTCTCTGCTCTCTCTCTCTGCTCTCTCCCCCTCAGGAGAATATCCTGCAGAAGGTCGTCATGACGGCGTTCGCTGACCGGACAGTGGTCACCATCGCAGTAAGTCTGGCATCACACGCTGTCTAGGTTTGCAGACAGGTGGGTGGAGAGACACTCTGTAGAGAGGAGTGTGGTCTCTCTCTCTACATCAGTCACTACAGAGAGGACAGGGCAGCACAGTGGTTTGGCTTTCTGATTCTCCAGACTTCCTACGTCCTCTTCCCTCACTCCAGTCTCTCTCCTGCCTCCAGTCTCTCCTCTCACTGCTGTCTTTCTGTCTCTCGCCTGTCCTCCCCTCTCTCTTCCTCTGTCTTCCCTCTTCTCTCTCTCCTGAAGTCTACTGGAGTTCTGCTCAGGACTCTTCTTGATGCATTTAGTATCTCTGAACCTTATTACCTCCCTGACTTCTTCTTTCTCGTTTCCCTTCCTTGTCCTTGTCTTTCTTTCATAATTTTTCCTCTCTTTCTCTCCAACCTGTTCTGGACCCTCTGTGCATCTGAATCCTGTCCTGTTGTATTCCTTTCCCTCCTTTCCCTCCTTTCCCTCCCTCCCTCTCTCCCTCCCTCCCTCCCTCCCTCCCTCCCTCCTTGCCTGTCTCCTCTCTCCTCCCTCCCTGTCATCCCCTCTCCCTCCCTCCTTCCGGCTCTGTCACCCCAGCACCTGGTGTCCTCCATTGTGGAGGCGGAGCAGGTTCTGGTGTTCTCCAATGGGATCTTAGTGGAGTGTGACTCTGCCAATCAGCTGCTAGCTCAGCAGGACAGCCTCTTCAGTGAGTTAGTGAGGACCAACAAGTAGTCGCGGCCCCGCCTCCCAGGTTGCCATGGCGACCATGCACCGGTTGGTACCGCCTGCATGCAGCTGTCTAGTGTGGTGGTGGTGGGGGGGAGGGGGGAGGGGGGAGGGGGGGGTCTGAACGCATGAAGTAACAGGTGTTCCATTCTATCAGGCCAAGATCAGGTCTGATTGGTATCAGCCATGGTGTGTGTGTGTCTGTGGTTATTTCTCCTGTAGTAACCATGGGAACCATGGTGTGTGTAATCGTCTCTCCTGTGGTAACCATGCTGTGTGTGTGTGGTCTCCCCCAGCACCGGGTGCACACCATCCTGACGGCAGACCTGGTGATTGTGATGAAGCGAGGGAACATTCTGGAGTCCGGCCGGCCGGAGGAACTGCTGGAGCAGGAGGACGGCATGTTCGCCTCCTTCGTCCGTGCCGACATGTAGCCCCGCCCCCTGCATGGAGGCCACGCCCACTGCATGGAGGCTCCTCCCCCTCGCATAGAGGCTCCGCCCAACACATCAATACGACTGCTCATCCAGACGACAATCAGATCTGCTGTTAAAGCCTTTTTGACTGTGGGATTGATCAATAGACTGATTGATTGGTTGATTGGTCGACATTTTGAGGTACTTTAAGGGCTGTGGTAGTTTTATATGCATAAGTCTTTACTGTATTTGTTTTTAAATGACATCTAATCTAGTTATATATGTAAACATATTCTTGTATATCTAACCTGTGATCTGAGCTGTTGAAATGTGCAGGAGTGTGTGGTTTTGTGTTCTATTGGGTTCTGTAATGTTCTGTAAGGTTCTGCTGGGTTCTGTAAGGTTCTGCTGGGTTCTGTTGTCAACACCAGGACTGAGACAGCCAATCACACAGTCCGTACAGACCCTCACTGATGACTTCACCCAATGAGTGATCAGTACTGTTATTGATTAGGGAAGACTCCACCCTCCTCCTCTCTGTCTCTCTCTCTCTGTCTCTCTCTGTCTCTCTGTCTCTCTCTCTGTCTCTCTCTTGTCTCTCTCTTGTCTCTCTCTGTCTCTCTCTCTGTTCCTTCATCTTCTAACCACTTCTTGTGAACACCCAGCTGAGGGTTAACACAGGCCATGTACTACGAGTCACACTCACACACCCCAGGCCCAGTGTCTTGTCACTGTCCTGCTGAAACCAATCTACACTGTCCTGCCAAACCAGTGTTACCCTTAACACCTCTGCTATGCTTGTGTCCTCCCCCCAAGAGAGACAGAGGTGAAGGGGGGGGGGTTGGTCAAGGTTAAGGCAAAACAAGGAAACTGAGTTAGTCTGATCCCAGATCAGATATTTCCCCCTGAGTTAACCCTTTAGTTGTTTGGATGAAACCTTTAAACCTGCCTGCTGCTGTTCAAGGTGTTCTGGCTTGAGTTACTGCTGTAGTGACTGTTATTTCAATCACAATATTACACACTCTCTACAAACCCTCGCCCTTTAACTATGCAAACTGTCACTTGCATTTTAACTTAATTTCACTCTCACTGTTTGTGCTACTTTTTTCCTCCTGAGAATGCACATTTTGTTTAATGATTAAGGTTATCATAGATAAGTGTCTGTCTTAAGTGTATACTTGATATCATAACTATCCTCGGTATTTTCAATCAACTTTCAGTCAACTCGAATATCAAAACATTATAGCGTGCCTACCTTTTATACACTTGAAATGTTAATAAAAAAGGCTTTGAGTGAAAAGCGTCTCTATCGCTGATTGTGCATCACATAATCATCTGAAGGAGCCCCGGTCTTTATGGAACTTTTAATTGCTTAATAGCGACATCTTCTGGTTATACCGTATACGGTATATAACCGTATAATGGCCGCAATACAGTTCATAATATATATTAACAAGGCAAACGGTTTGTAACGGATACTAAGACCCTGAATTAACTTCTTAGAACTGTCAGTTCAGTAGAGTACATCGGTGTTATTTTATACGTATTTTTCCACATTTTCATTTGTGAACAGATGCTGGGTAGAGTGACCCAATTATAAAACACATGACCATCGGATGTTGTTAGTATTTCACTTACAATAGCCAACAAACTAACGCAAAAACAAAAATACGTTAAAAGGAATAAATGCAGGACTTTAAAGTTCGTTGAACCGAGGAGCGGCACCCGCCCAGGACAGTTCGCCTACGTCAACAGAAGTTGGGATGCGCCCTGCTCGAGCAGAAACATTCCCTGTCCGGTTTTCCCTCAGAACAATTTATTGGAAGTGACATTTGAGGAGTCCGAAGGCAGACGTTCCCAGAAAACGTTCAAACAGCAAATATTTTCCAGGTGAAACGTCAAACATTGAAGGTCTTCCTTAAAAAGTCATGGTCCAGCGAAGGTGACAGAATTACGCACGACGCAGAGACTTGGGACAACTTTTAACTTCCATCGCAAATGCGCTGAGATGTACAGAAGATGTTGGCGAGAAAGAGTATAATCCCGGAGGAGTTCGGCGTGCCGGGCCTCGCGTCGCGGATTCACCGCAAACCCGTGTTCAGAGACCGGGTCAACAAAGCCCGCTTCATCGCCAAGAGCGGCTCCTGCAACTTGGCGCACAAGAACATCCGCGAGCAAGGTCGCTTTCTGCAGGACGTGTTCACCACTCTCGTGGACCTGAAATGGCGCTTCACGCTCGTGATCTTCACCATGACATTCCTGTGCAGCTGGCTTCTGTTCGCCATGGTCTGGTGGCTCTTGGCCTTCGCGCACGGAGACCTGGACAGCAAAGCCAGCGTGGAACAGTGCGTCTCAAACGTGAAGTAAGTGACGATGAACTAACTAACAAAGGAAACGGATCGTTACTGTAGATGATTGTTAACTTCCAAGTACTTTATTCCAGGTTTAAAGTTAACGTAAAATTACACACTGTCTGAACGCACATCCTTGGTTGAATCGGCCTTGTGCTCGAGACAGAAGTTGCCATTGTAGCTATGCTGCAGTGTACTGGTCCATGATTAGGACAGTAATGTAGATGTAGCTATGCTGCAGTGTACTGGTCCATGATTATGGCAGTAATGTAGATGTAGCTATGCTGCAGTGTACTGGTCCATGATTAGGACAGTAATGTAGATGTGATACTAGACTGTTGTCTCACCAGAGGGCAAGCAGAGAGGTGGTGATGTGGAGACCATTACTGTTTCATCTGACCTAGGCTCTCCCTCTCCTCCTCCCTCTCCTCTCCTCCTCCCTCTCCTCTCATCCTCCCTCCCTCTCCTCTCCTCCTCCCTCTCCTGTCCTCCTCTCCTCTCCTCCTCCCTCTCCTGTCCTCCTCCCTCTCCTGTCCTCCTCCCTCTCCTGTCCTCCTCCCTCTCCTCTCCTCCTCCCTCTCCTCTCCTCCTCCCTCTCCTGTCCTCCTCTCTCTCCTGTCCTCCTCCCTCTCCTCTCCTCCTCCCTCTCCTCTCCTCCTCCCTCTCCTCCTCCCTCTCCTGTCCTCCTCCCTCTCCTCTCCTCCTCCCTCTCCTGTCCTCCTCCCTCTCCTGTCCTCCTCCCTCTCCTCTCCTCCTCCCTCTCCTCTCCTCCTCCCTCTCCTGTCCTCCTCTCCTCCTCCCTCTCCTCCTCTCCTCTCCTCCTCCCTCTCCTCCTCCCTCTCCTGTCCTCCTCCCTCTCCTCTCCTCCTCTCTCTCCTCTCCTCCTCCCTCTCCCCTCTTCTTTCTTTCCTCCCCATCCCACTTTCTCTCCGCAATCAATGGATTCCATCTTCCTCTCCCACCCCTTGTAAACGACTTCAACATGAACTTCCCCCGTCTATCCTCAATCCCTCCTCCACCCCAACCCTCACCCCCGTCTTCCCTGCTCCACCCCCCCTCCATCCATCCATCGCCCTATCCCCCCACCACCCCCCCCCCTCTACCCATCCCACCACCCCCCTCCTCTCCTCATCCCCCCCTCCTCTATCCCCCCACCACCCTCCTCCTCTCCTCCACCCCCCAGGTCCTTCACCTCCGCCTTCCTCTTCTCCATCGAGGTCCAGGTCACCATCGGCTTCGGCGGCCGCATGATCACGGAGCACTGCCCGGACGCCATCGCGGTGCTCATCCTGCAGAACATCGCAGGCCTCATCATCAACGCCATCATGCTGGGCTGCATCTTCATGAAGACCGCCCAGTCCCACCGCCGCGCCGAGACGCTCATCTTCAGCCGGCACGCCGTCATCGCCGTGAGGAACAACCGGCTGTGCTTCATGATCCGCATCGGGGACCTGAGGAAGAGCATGATCATCGGGGCGGCAGTGCGGCTGCAGGTGGTGAGGAGGACCACCACGCCGGAGGGGGAGATCATCCCCATCCACCAGATCGACGTGCAGACGGAGGGAGACGTGGCCTGCAACAGCGTCTTCCTGCTGGCGCCGCTCATCATCTGTCACGTGATCGACAAGAACAGGTGAGGGGAGAGGGGTACTGAGGACAGAGACAGAGACAGGTGAGGGGAGAGGGGTACTGAGGACAGACACAGAGACAGGTGAGGGGGAGAGGGGTACTGAGGACAGACACAGAGACAGGTGAGAGGAGAGGGGTACTGAGGACAGACACAGAGACAGGTGAGGGGAGAGGGGTACTGAGGACAGACACAGAGACAGGTGAGGGGAGAGGGGTACTGAGGACAGACACAGAGACAGGTGAGGGGAGAGGGGTACTGAGGACAGACACAGAGACAGGTGAGAGGAGAGGGGTACTGAGGACAGACACAGAGACAGGTGAGAGGAGAGGGGTACTGAGGACAGACACAGAGACAGGTGAGAGGAGAGGGGTACTGAGGACAGACACAGAGACAGGTGAGAGGAGAGGGGTACTGAGGACAGACACAGAGACAGGTGAGAGGAGAGGGGTACTGAGGACAGACACAGAGACAGGTGAGGGGAGAGGGGTACTGAGGACAGACACAGAGACAGGTGAGGGGAGAGGGGTACTGAGGACAGACACAGAGACAGGTGAGAGGAGAGGGGTACTGAGGACAGACACAGAGACAGGTGAGGGGAGAGGGGTACTGAGGACAGACACAGAGACAGGTGAGAGGAGAGGGGTACTGAGGACAGACACAGAGACAGGTGAGGGGAGAGGGGTACTGAGGACAGACACAGAGACAGGTGAGGGGAGAGGGGTACTGAGGACAGACACAGAGACAGGTGAGGGGAGAGGGGTACTGAGGACAGACACGAGATGTGTACAGAGACAGTGGAGAGGAGAGGTACATGACAGACACAGGTGAGAGAGAAGAGAGCGAAAGGAGAGAGATGAAGATGTAATTTACACACGAGCATGATCCAGTGATTGATCCAGTGATCAATCACTGGATCAATCAGGGCATGATCCCTCCCTCCCTCCAGTCCCCTGTACGACCTGTCGGCCATGGAGCTGCAGTGCAGTGACCTGGAGGTGATCGTGATCCTGGAGGGCGTGGTGGAGACCACGGGCATCACCACACAGGCGCGCACCTCCTACGTCACCGAGGAGATCCAGTGGGGCCACCGCTTCGTTCCCATAGTGACGGAGGAGGACGGCGTGTACTCGGTGGACTACTCCAAGTTCGGGAACACGGTGAAGGTGGCGACGCCGCGCTGCAGCGCCCGCGAGCTGGACGACAAGCCGTCCATCCTCATCCAGACGCTGCAGAAGAGCGAGCTGTCGCACCAGAACTCGCTACGCAAACGCAACTCCATGAGGCGCAACAACTCCATCAGGAAAGGCGGGGCCTCGGCCGGAGGGGGTGGGGCCATGAGGAGGAATAACTCTGCCCTCGCTGTACCAAAGGTGCAGTTTGAGGGCATGCAGAGTGTGGCGGTCACATGACACCAACACCGGCTTCTCTTCCTGTTTGGGTGCTGGGGAGTTCCCAGCATGCACCTCTCTGGCCCTGCGGATGCAGGTTGTGTTCTCACCACTCCTGGTCTAGTAGTTTAGTACTTTAATATGTAACCACACAACCTGTGAAACACTAATCCATATTTATGTTGAATAGTCTTTGTGCTTTTCACCCTGTCTCGTCTGAACAATGCTGTACTGCAGTCTGAAAAGATGGTATTGTAGCTGGAGATCGATGGTAGTATAGGTAGCGAGTTTCGCGTTTCCTTGCATTGCTTTGAAGCGTCTGAATTCTATACACATCATCAAACTCAAGACAAATGTTTGATTTCATTCTGTTTAATGTCTCAGTGACCGAAAAAGATGTTGCATTCCAACATGAAAATATATAGTTTCAAGTGCCTCAAATACTGATTTTTCTACCCGCTCCGATGTCCTTGTTTACTACTTTCTTTCTTTTTTATTAGAGCTAGGCTTTTGAGTTTTGTTATTTTTTCTTAAACTGTAAGCTTACACAATAAATTAAACTTATTGAACAATTGTTCCGTGCTTGGTCTTGACTATTTTCATGTTCCACTTGAACCGCTCTACCTCTCACCTAACGTTACTGGACGAGGCTACAGGCTAACTGCTAACAGACGCTACCTCACCTGCGGTAGGATATCTTCTCTTCGTTTGACCAAATCAGGCTTTTGTTAAACTGTTTCAAATGTGCGTGAATGTGAAGTAGTAAGTTAGCCAAATGTATGAGACAAATTAATTATATGAATGAACCAGTACGCCTTAATGTAGGCTACCTGCTGAATATTTAATGTTGAGACGGGTTTCATGTTGGCTTGCTAGCCAGATGATGTGTGGCTCGTGCGCTTAGTACAAGCGGGGTAGACTTAGCTAAGCTACATTACTGCCGAAAATTGCACAAAATAAGGAAATATTTTGAGTCAAGTGAACAAGAGTTGGTTTTGTAAATTGAAGTTGAGATACTATGTTGGCAGAATATCGGTGTAGTTGGCTGTACTGCTGGACAGACCTACGAGGCTCTGACCCGACAATAACTACATGCAGTTAGTCCGTTCAAAGCAGGCCTTGGTAGCTAGTGACATTAATATTCATAGTACGTTCAAATGTATTTATTTAGTTGAATGGATCTGTATTGGCTTTGTAACGATTATAACATTGTCAGTTGTGTCAACTAGTATTTGTTCCGTCAAACATCCTTCAGAAGTTTCTTAAAATCATCAAGAAAAACGGTCAATGTCGCCATCTAGTGGCAGACATGAACAGCGTGTGATTTGAACTCCCCTGTCGATTTACCAAGTGTAGAGGCACTAGGCTACTTGTCGGGGGGGGGGAGGGGGGTATTGAATGTGGGTTATATCCTGATTTAGCTGTGAACACTAATATTCATATAATCACAAACGCAATTGTGTGTATTACAAAAGTGCAATCTTTATTCAATCAAATATTTACACAATATATATTTAATGATTTAGGATTTCTCCTCCCTGGTGAGGGGAGGGCTACAGTTACAACCAGCCACACCAGGACAACCAAGACTTCGATTGCAGTAAGGAACGTCCACCCAGGACCAGGTCTAGCTAGTCACGGTAGGCTACTCAAACACGGCTCGCTGGCACTGGAACCCACACTGGTCACCGGCTCAAATTAAAGTTCAAGTTTGGGACGCCAAATGGCAAGAAGAATCCCACAGTTTTCTAATCCCGGCCCTAACTTTCTCCAGGATACAGACTACCCCTCCTACCACAGGAGCTTAACTCCCGACCATCTATGTTCATCGCCGGCAGCCCCAGATAACTGCGAGACTCGGCGTCGTTACAGTTTGTAGCAGACGGGGAAAACAAATTAAATGAAGCATGGAGACTTGAGGCGCTTGGGGTATTAAGCCCGTGCGAACGCGTTTAGCTTCTATCTGAAATAACTCATGTTCGTGCTGCCGATATTATTTGTGAGATATTAATGTATTTCTAGAGAGTGCAGCACAAGATGTATTCAATATATTGCAGTTTAGCTAGCGGACTTTCATTGTTGAAAGTCAACATTGTTGAACACTGTTCATTGTTCCGGGTTTCCATCTAAACTAATCTCCTATCCGCGGGGATGTACACACTGGAGGGGATCTCCGTAGATTCGTCCATCCTTCCACATGTAGATCAGTGCGGCCAACGTTACTCTATGGAGGGCATGTTCACGTCCCAGCATGCATTGCAAAACCGATAACGTAGATAATATTTTACTAAAGTTGAATTAAAACACACTGTTGTGTATCATATAAGTAAACTAACATTATAACCGTTGACAGATACACTTATGGCGACTCAGGTCTGTAACTGAACAGTTTTACGTTTTAAACCGTCTCTTTGTCCAGTACGTCTTTAAGTGTGGTCCTCTGGGTTTGTAGATGTTAAATCAGCTTTGCGCAGTGGCAGTATCGTAGCCTATGAGGTTTATCCGAGGCGCGATTATTGCTAGTTGAAAACTTTACCCAATACCCCGCCGTGACGACTTGAAATATAGTCGGCATTGGCAATTTTTGACGGTCTCTAAGGAGACTGATCTTCTTGTTCAAAATAATATCATGAGTAGGTTTGGTAAGATTGAGCAGAGTCAATATAATCTAATGTTTCGAACTGGTTGTCAAATTTACAAAAAATGTAAGGATAGTATCAGAATGGAAATGAAAGGATAGTATCAGGATCAGTATAAATGCATCTTTGGTGTAAGCCTACTGTTGATTGTTAGATGTTATTGTATCGTGTCATATATCTTCTGTTCTTATTAAACGGCACTTACCCTTTTTGTCTGTAATTGCGTAGTAACTTTAGCATACCTAATTAAAAATTAATTGCACGTTTGTTGTCCTATGTTGCTTGTTTGTGTGACCTGTATAAAGTAATATCTGTTCTTCAGTTAAACATTGATCTCACTAACCAATCGAAGAAGCGATGGCCATTTTTACCGTAAGTAGGTTACTTTACCCTATTATGTAGTTCACGTTTGTGCTTCTTATTACACAACATGTAGCTAACATTGTTTTATTTTTATTATACGCTGTTGCTTGTCAATTAGGATACGCATAATGTTAAACTTTATTCATACATCATTCGATTTTATGATGTCAACGGTATTCATCTACGCATTGTTTCTAGCCGTTACGGTAAACTTATAACACCCAGCCTGACATCCGTAACCTCGTCAGCGGGCTGCCTTGCTGTCTTGCTAATGTAATATATCACGACGTAGACTACTTGTAAAAAAGCTGTGTTTAGTAGTGTGCAGACTGGGCAGGGATCTCTAAAGCGATGTGCTGGAACTAGCAGAATCTGCTTGCCATCTAGTTAGCTAATTATTCGAGACTAGTACCTCTACATTCCTTCAATAGCCTACTCCAAGTGCTACAAACTAGCGCCCCCTCGGCCATCACTGACCTGTGAGCGAGAATGACCGAAAGGAAACGCAATTTATCTGACGTGGAGGATGTGCGAGACGGCGAAGTGTCCGGGTCAAAGAAATTCAAGGATGGAACCGGTAAAAAGAGACACATTGCGGCGTTGGTCTTGGCAAGAGGAGGTAGTAAAGGAATTCCCCTTAAGAATATAAAAATGCTGGCCGGGGTCCCGCTAGTGGGCTGGGTGCTGAGAGCTGCGGTGGACTCCAACATGTTTGACAGGTTAGCATGGCAGACGTGTTTACATATTTAATATGACAACCCAGTTCCTCCAGCATAACGTTTATGACTATATGACTGCATAACATGCTGATGATTACTCAATATTATTATGGATTGTGTAGCTGTCTGTTTTGTTGTGGCAGACAGGAAAGACCCTTGTATCAAGCTAGCAGCTAGCAGCTAGCTAACTAGTCAGCAGCTCTATCTACGCTAGCTGTGTGTAATGCATCTTAGAGGCTAGCCTAGCGTTAGCCTAGCTGTGATTGAAGGCAGGAAGACCGGCTACGTGGAACACGTGTCGTCCTTGACATGTTGTTGTGAGCATTATGTGACCAATTGTTGTACAATTCAATTCAATTAATACAAATACTCTTCCAATGAGGGAATGTTATATATTGGCCAGCAGATGGTGCCCTTTTCTTCTTGGTCTTTTGGGCTTGCCGTATATGTTTGCAGTATCAGTCAGACCCCCCCCCCCCCCCCTCCCTTCTCCCAATAGTATAAGAAACTTGCACACTTCTCCTAATATATTAAATATTGCTCTAATTAATCGTCAAACCCCCCTTCTCCTCTCCCTCCTCCTCCCCTCCCTCCTTGCCCCCTGCAGTGTGTGGGTGTCGACAGACCATGATGAGATAGAGAAGGTGGCGCGGGCGTGGGGGGCGCAGGTGCACCGCCGGAGCCCCGAGGTGTCCCAAGACTCCTCCAGCTCCCTGGACACCATCCAGGAGTTCAGCCGCCTCAACCCTGGTAATCTGACCATGACCCTGATTATATAACCCTGCTACTGTCACCCTGACCCTGGTTATATAACCCTGACCCTGGTTATATAACCCTGGTACTGTCACCCTGACCCTGGTTATATAACCCTGACCCTGGTTATATAACCCTGGTACTGTCACCCTGACCCTGGTTATATAACCCTGACCCTGGTTATATAACCCTGGTACTGTCACCATGACCCTGGTTATATAACCCTGGTACTGTCACCATGACCCTGGTTATATAACCCTGACCCTGGTTATATAACCCTGGTACTGTAACCCTGACCCTGGTAATGCTACTATGTACATCGTGTATTCATGCTGCCCTTTGATCCAAAGTGACTTGCTTGTGTGTGTGTGAGACTCAGCTTTCAGTGCTAACTCAGATACAGACAGACAGACAGACAGACAGGCAGGCAGGCAGGCAGGCAGGCAGGCAGGCAGGCAGACAGGCAGACAGGATTCTAGATTCTAACAGTCACACCCTCTTCTCCATCCAGAGCCTCGCCCAGCTAGACACACACCCTACCAGGATGCAGGCTGTCTACAACACACACTATGCACACACAACAAGACACAGGAACAGGTTAGAAGATATTGTTAAAAATGTTGTACCCCGGGGGATAATAAAGATTGCCTTTCCTTACCTTACCTATGCTGACTACTGAGCAAGCAGGCCATCTGTGTGTGTGTGTGTGGCACACGCCAACGTTTCCCTGTGCGTGTGCACGCGTGTTTACCTGTGTTCTCTCTCCTCCCCAGAGATGGATGTGATCTGCAACATCCAGGCCACGTCGCCCTGCCTGCACCCCTCCCACCTGCAGGAGGCGCTGCAGCTCATCACGCTGAAGGACTTCCAGTCTGTGTTCTCTGTGGTGCGGAGACACCAGTTCAGATGGCAGGAGGGGAAGAAGGGAGGTGTGTTCAGGCTGATCTGATCCTCCTGCTGGTCTCTCCAGTCTGTAGCATGCTGTACTTACCTGCTGGTCTCTCCAGTCTGTAGCACGCTGTACTTACCTGCTGGTCTCTCGTCAGTCTGTAGCATGCTGTACTTACCTGCTGGTCTCTCCAGTCTGTAGCATGCTGTACTTACCTGCTGGTCTCTCCAGTCTGTAGCATGCTGTACTTACCTGCTGGTCTCTCCAGTCTGTAGCATGCCGTACTTACCTTATGGACTTGCATGTAACTTTGTATTCCTTTAGCATATGCTTTCATTGAAAGAGACATACATAGCAGAAACCTTGTGAGGACTTGTGAATCTGGAGGGGGGAGGAGAGGGGAGGGGCTGAGTAAATGCCAGTATTTACATGTCAAAGACATGCTGCTTCTCCCATCATGCATTGCAATACAGATTTACTTACTTTCGTACATACATTTTAAAGCTTAACAAAACTCATAACTGCTAAATAACTGAATGCACACATTGTAACTAATATCTTCTAACCTGGCTCTGTCTTAGAGCTGTAATGGATGAGTTTGGTTGTAAACCGTGTCTGGGTCTGGGGTTTGGTGTGGTGTGGTCACGTGGCTGGCAGCTAGTACTGTTATCTTTGCGCAGTGGCAGTATCGTAGCCTATGAGGTTTATCCGAGGCGTGATTATTGCTAGTTGAAAACTTTACCCAATACCCCGCCGTGACGACTTGAAATATAGTCGGCATTGGCAATTTTTGGAGGTCTCTATGGAGACCAATCTCTCTGTTTAAATCAATGATTGGAAATTGTTAGTAGTAACTTGTGTTCTGATGTCATTTCTGCAATCTGCTGTTGAGAATAATTGCATGTTTTGAAGTGTAGTCAGGTTAGAGTTACATATGAACCTGGAAAACAATGTACTGATCCCCTCCTCCTCCCCCCCCCTCCTCCTCCCCAGCGGGCGTGTCCACCCGGCCCCTGAACCTGGACCCGGCCTGCAGGCCGCGCAGGCAGGACTGGGACGGGGAGCTGTGTGAGAACGGCTCCTTCTACTTCGCCACCAGAGAACTCATCCAACAGGGGCTGTTACAGGTAGCTAGGCAACCTCCAGGGACTGTTACAGGTAGCTAGGCAACCTCCAGGGACTGTTACAGGAAGCTAGGCAACCTCCAGGGGCTGTTACAGGTAGCTAGGCAACCTCCAGGGTCTGTTACAGGTAGCTAGGCAACCTCCAGGGGCTGTTACAGTTAGCTAGGCAACCAGCAGGGGCTGTTGAAGGTATCTAGCAACCAGTAGGACTGTTACAGGTAGCTAAGCAACCAGAGACCTCACACAGCAAGGTTTTAGGGTAGTAAGAGCACCATGTTTCACTTTCCTTCCCTGTCTCCTCCCCTGCCTGCTCTGCTCTCCTCCCCCTCCTCCCAGGGGGGTAAGATGGCCTACTATGAGATGCTACCAGAGTTCAGCGTGGACATCGACGTGGACATAGACTGGCCCGTGGCAGAGCAGAGGGTACTCCGGTGAGGAAGAGAAACAGGAAGTGACATCATGTATCCCAGACTATCACATTCTAAGCACTTACTCGTCATATTTCCTCACCTGGTTGTGTGTGTGTGTGTAATGTGTGTGTGTAATGTGTGTGTGTAATGTGTGTGTGTGTGTGTCCAGGTTCGGCTACTTCGGCCGGGCCCAGCCCGAGGTGGTGCGGCTGCTGCTGTGTGTGGTGTGTGGGGGTCTGACAGACGGCCAGGTGCTGCTGTCTGCCTCGGGGGAGGAGATGCTCTCCTTCAGCACCAGAGACACCAGGGGGATACGCATGCTGCAGGAGGAGGGTGTGGAGGTAACACACAGGGGGGTGGGGCTGAGTAAATGCCAGTATTTACATGTCAAAGACATGCTGCTTCTCCCATCATGCATTGCAATACAGATTTACTTACTTTCGTACATACATTTTAAAGTTTAACAAAACTCACAACTGCTAAATAACTGAATGCACACATTGTAACTAATATCTTCTAACCTGGCTCTGTCTTAGAGCTGTAATGGATGAGTTTGGTTGTAAACTGTTTCTGGGTCTGGGGTTTGGTGTGGTGTGGTCACGTGGCTGGCAGCCAGTCCTGTTATCTTTGCGCAGTGGCAGTATCGTAGCCTATGAGGTTTATCCGAGGCGTGATTATTGCTAGTTGAAAACTTTACCCAATACCCCGCCGTGACGACTTGAAATATAGTCGGCATTGGCAATTTTTTGAGGTCTCTTTGGAGACCAATCTCTCTGTTGAAATCAATGATTGGAAATTGACCTCCTCTATCATCCCCCACTCCTCCTCTAGAGGTAGTAAGCTGCTGTTCCCCCTCCGTCCTGCAGGTGGTGCTGTTGAGCTCCGTGGAGGAGCCCCTGTCCAGCGCTCTGTGTGAGCGTCTGACCCAGAGGACAGGCTGTCCGGTCAGGCAGCTGGGCGCAGACGTGCAGGCCGACGTCAGGGCCATGATGGCCAAGAGGGGCCTGGGCTGGAACGAGGTGGCTTACCTGGGTGAGCAGCCCTGCACAGCACTGACCTCACATGCAGCCCTGCACTGCACTGACCTCACATGCAGCCCTGCACTGCACTGACCTCACATGCAGCCCTGCACTGACCTCACATGCAGCCCTGCACTGCACTGACCTCACATGCAGCCCTGCACAGCACTGACCTCACATGCAGCCCTGCACTGCACTGACCTCACATGCAGCCCTGCACTGCACTGACCTCACATGCAGATGGACAGGAATTCAGACATTTGCTCAATAATTAGTTACTGTTGTTTTTGGTACAGTGGTACTTGCTTTGAGGAGATGTGGTTGAATCTGATGTTTCAGTTTTTGAGGATTTGAGAGATAACAGCCTCTCTGTGATCTGAGTCAAACTGTCAGAATCAAACCACTTAAAATCAAAGTTTGAATCTCACTATTTTCTCTCTCCTCTCCCCAGGTAATGATGAGCAGGATGTGACCTGCCTGACCCTGGCTGGTCTGAGTGCAGTACCTCTTCACGCCCCCACAGAGGCGCTGAACGCTGCCAAGTACTCGTGCCACAGCGGGGGGGGCCGGGGAGCCCTGAGGGAGTTTGCAGAACACATCCTGCTGCTGAAGAAGAAGGCCAAGGCCCAGCTGGAGCAGGACCGCATCAACAGACACAACTTCTGACCCGGTGCACATCCACACCACATCCACACACACCTTCTGACCCGGAACCACATCCACACCACATCCACACCACATCCACACACACCTTCTGACCCGGAACCACATCCACATCCACACACACACCTTCTGACCCGGAACCACATCCACACCACATCCACACCACATCCACACACACCTTCTGACCCGGAACCACATCCACATCCACACACACACCTTCTGATCGGTGCACATCCACACCACATCCACACACACCTTCTGACCCGGTGCACATCCACACACACCTTCTGACCCGGAATCACATCCACACACACCTTCTGACCCGGTGCACATCCACACACACCTTCTGACCCGGTGCACATCCACACACACCTTCTGACCCGGAATCACATCCACACACACCTTCTGACCCGGTGCACATCCACACACACCTTCTGACCCGGTGCACATCCACACACACCTTCTGACCCGGTGCACATACACACACACCTTGTGGAACCAGAACCTTACCTGGGGGAGTTCTGGTTCTAAATGAGGGTTCCGACTCAGAAGCGACGAGACAAGTTTTGATTCTAAACTGTCAGATGTGTAGCGTGTGTGTGGAACAGGCAGACAGGAGTTCTAAACTGTTAGAACATCGTTCTGTTCTCCGTCCTGGTCCAGCTTTCAAACCTCCTCCAGGTGGAATCTCTCTGAGGGTCTGACTCTGGGGGTTGAGACTAAAAGGTAAACACAAAGAATAAGATATACTTTCATATATCATGTGTATGAGGGAGGGAGTGGTACTTTGCTACTTATTAGAAACATTATGATTGACTGAGATGTAATTTCTAGTGTTAGTCGTTCTGATTGTTTATCTTGGAAGTATTTGTATGGCTTATGTTTGTCATGTGCCTGCATTATTATACAACTAAATAATCTGATGGAATGTGAATAATCAGATTCAAATGAAATAAAAAATGATGTCCAAGACTTCTGACCATGTGAAGTCTCACATTGTCAGTAATGTAATCAAAGGTTTTTTGATTAACCTTACTGTAGCTGCATGTAGGTGCCACCAGAGGGCAGTATTGCCCCTCTTTACTGTAAGAGAAGGAGCCAGTCTGATCAGGAAGTAGACAGATTTATTTTGTCATTTTTTAATATATATTTTTTTAATAAGTCATCAATCTTCCACGAAGTAGACAGATCTTCACTTGTTGCTTTCTTTCTTTGGGACAATGTTGTGTGACTGATTACAAGTGATTTCCAAACCTTGTCAAACTAATTGTTATGCTATTTATATAATTGATAAAAGATATATAATTGATTAACAATAAGTTTCAAACTCAATAACAATGTCTTACTGATTGTAAAAGAAAAACAAATTTAAACAAGGATTTAAACTGTGATATGATAGTGAGCAACAGTTGTCACAACAAAAAGTGACAATGGATTTAACATGAGAATATTTGTAATTATTTAGTTAATTAAGAATTACAACACATGTTTGTCTAAAAATAAAACAAATGATATTTGACCTCAAAAAGGATGTTCTTGTTTGAGGACATTAATCGGTAAATTCAAATTTAGTGAATTTGATGACTGGATGAATACTTTATTAAGTTCACTAACTTGTTCTGCAAGGTTTATAAGTGAGTGACGCACTATTTCTGTGTGGGAACAAATGTGAATTGTCTGGCATGCTGCAGATCTTTTCAAACAGGTTCACAACCTTCTTTCTGTCTGGCTTCCTGTTCTTCAACATGTGGTACATGCCCCCACATTGCTGAACTATCTGTCGTAGATGAGGTTCACTTGATATGATAAAGTTACTCTCAGTCATACCAGACCGTTCCAGGTTCTCTCCGTGGGTGAAGAGCACGATCGTTCTCTCTCTGATCTTACTATGTAAGGCTGTTTCCAGTTTCTCCAAAATATCTCTCTCACCATCTGTGAACCTGCCAACCTGCATCACCAGCAGGTACACACATGGACCTGTCTGGCACAGTTCTCTGCATTTATTAAGATTTAATTCACCATCAATGTTCTCATCGAAGAAATCTGGATTGTCGATGATCGACACCTGAGTTCCATGTATCTCAGTGAGAGCGTACATACAGTGTGTAGTGACTGGCAGGGAGCTGGCCTGAGAGGGAAAGACTTCTTGTCCCAGGATGGTGTTGCCACATGCACTCTTCCCAGCACCTGTCTGTCCCAGCAGCACCATGTTCAGGGTGCGTCCAGGTGTAGGGACAGGGTGAACCTGCTGTCTGCCACTGTATAGGTCTGGTGGAATAACACAGGCGAAAACTAGTTAGCACATGTCCTGTATCTTTGTATAAACAGGTCAAATATAGCCTGACCATTTCTTCCACATCTCACTTCTCATCTCAATGACAGGTATGTTTCCATAGTTACCGTTCGGTGTGTTGCCCCAACTCCAACCAGATCTGGAGTCAGGGTAACTCTGATTGGTAGAGTCTGGTGAAATAACAAACAAGAAGTCTTGTTAAAAATATGTATAACCTATTTAATCTACACTTCACATGTCTCATCAAACTAACTCCTGTGTCTTCTAAGAACACAACCTAAAACTTGAATAATACAGTTGAATACTTTCTCACAGTACACAGGTTTATGGTTAAGTACTTTACTGCTAGTGTGTACTCTCCAGTAGTAATACATGTTAGACTTACTATGTATTCTTGTCTGGCCTGCTTCCCCTCCATGGTTCTTGCTAGAAGTGAAAAGTGTATAATTGTGAGGAGGCTTTTTCCTGATACAACACAGGTACAGGTCCTTATAACTGTTAGTAGTTCTGCATAGTTGCTTCACAACTCTTAGAATAATAGCTTTTTCAATGTATTTTTTACATTTTACTAAATACACAAATTAGCATTCACAAGGGCAAGTTATTGAGCAAGTGAAAAACTTGGTTCATCATACAACAGTATAAATTACAGATATATTTGTATGTAAATAATTTGGTTTTACATGTTACAGTCGGCATTTCTTCTTTTCTCCAACAGGTCAACTCTTCTCTTAACAGCATTCTCAGGGTTAAAGTTGAATCCAAGTGGTTTACAGTTTCCGTTTGACCATGTCTTCTTTAGAGTTACCAGATCATCTTCAGAATAAATGTTGTGTTGAGGTAACCTTTGCTTCACTTGTTGATAAACCCGGTCTGGTATCAGCACGTCAGTATTCCTTGCTATCTCCTCACCATACATCTCCTCTATCTTCCCTATTCTCTCTCTCATCCCCTCCTCTGTAGCCTCCATGTCCTGCAGCAGCAGCAGGAACACATGAGGTCCTGGGTGGCACAGGGCCATGCAGTCTAGAACATTCTGGTCTGGAGTTTCTTCATCAAACAAGTCAGGAGTTGTGATCACAGTAAAACGTTCATTTTCTCTTTGCTCACACTTGCCAAAGGTTGTGATCAATTTTTCTTGATTGTCTTTCAGGATTTGGTTTGATATTCTCTTCTGATATTGTTCTGGCCCTACCAGAACCACAGTAGTGTGATTTGCATTCCCACCTGAACAAAACAATAGGGCTGTTGAAACACTAAGTACACTTACAGTGGGTTAACATGCACAGTGTTTTGAAAGTAGGTCTTATTGTGTTTATTAAAGAATGGTAAAACATACCTTGATGCATTTTTCTGTGAGGGTATGCGACGATCTGAAGACTAAACAGAGATCAGAGAAATCACACCAAGTCTCAGAGAGATGATTTCTGGGTCTGAGCAAGTCTGAGTCATGAAATCAGGATGTTTGTTTCTTATATAGTTAAGGAGGAGGGACTGGAATATTAGCCACTCACATGTGGGTGCCACCCACCCAGAACATGGTCAGTATATAAGTACACACTGCATGCCTTGTCTTCAACAGTGCAACAGACCTCCCTTTCCACAGTCAGGATGGGTTGCAGAAACTCTATTCCAGCAGGTGATAATCTTATCAACTTTTTATGAAAACACTGCATGATGATATCCTCTTTATCCTTTAGTGAAGCATTAGGGACTCTGAATGGCACAAACATGTAATTATGTGCTATCTGTCAATTTAGTAAAAACAGTATGTAATATTTGATGTAATGTCATCTTTGATCGATGTAAAGTCTAATGTTTTAGTTGTTAATGAAGATAGATAATATTGGGCTACAATAAATGTGCACTTTCAGATGTTATGGATCAAACATTTTGTCTTTTTTATTTTGCAGGCCAACCTCTGAGAATTGTGATGATTGGAAAAACCGGAGTGGGAAAAAGTGCAGTGGGAAACACGATTCTCGGAAAACAAGTTTTTATATCTTGTCCCAGTAGCATTTCAGTGACTGATACTTGTCAGAAACAGTCAGTTACTGAGAACAGGCAGATAGAGGTGGTGGACACACCAGGGATTTTAGATACAGCAAAAGGAGCTGAGGAGATAAAAAAGGAGATAGTGAGATGTGTTCAGCTGTCCTGTCCAGGTCCTCACGTGTTCCTGCTGGTGCTGCAGATTGGAAGATTCACCAGGGAGGAGGAGAACTCAGTGAAGGCTCTGGAGGAGCTGTTTGGACCTGAGGCTTCCAACTACATGATCGTGCTGTTCACTCATGGGGAAGAACTAGAAGGTCACACAATACAAAACTACGTGCACAGCGGCAGTCCGAAGCTCAGAGAGGTGATCCAGCGCTGTGGCAGCAGATTCCATGTGTTTGACAACACAGGACACAAAAGCAGACGTCAAGTCGTTCGATTGATCAAGATGATTGACAACATGGTGGCAGCGAACGGGGGTGCGTGCTACACTGATGACATGTACAGAGAGGTGGAGGGAACAATGGATCACCAGGCTGGGAGAACGATGCAACAGCAAAATCCTGGGATAGAATTAGCTCAAAATACTGATTTCTTATTCCTTCCTTCTCTCTTCGAAAGAGTCAACATGTTTCAGATGATTCTTGAATTAGGTGAAAGGATACATGAGCAGAATAGAGGCCATAGACAGCCTTTTAATGAAGGTTAAGAGGCCTTAGACGGCCTTTTAATGAAGGTTAAGAGGCTTTGCCTTATGGCTTTTGTTATGTATCAATTTCAGCATTAATGTTTGATTTGCATATGTATTAATCTGAATGGATGGATTATGTGTTCTCTTCATTGTGTTTACTTCCCTAATAATTTCTCCTGATTAATATGACTTCAACGAATAGTACAAACAAAAGGTATGTGTGTGAGTAAGTCTAATCCTGTGACAGCTGAAGTCACTCTTCTTATAGAAGGCTGTAAAGACAATGATTGGGATGTCCAGTTGGTTCACTTATTCTAAACAAATGCCATTCCTGTAAATCGTTTGTATAAACTACTACTACTACTGAGTGACAAAAAATAAATTGTATATCCTGAAAACAGGTTTCAAACAATAAGTTCTTAAATCATTAAATCATTCACAATCTATTAACTTCTTATAGCAGCATATTAACTGCCAGTACATTGATTACAATACAATACATTTATAAACAGTCATAGAAAAGTTGTAGTTTTAGTCTTTTTTATGTACATTTACTCACTTCTTCTGATAGGCCTGCATACTTTTCACATAGGTCTACTTTGACTTGCGTGGTTGTACTTGCTTAAGGACCACTGCCTGCAGTGTGGCAGCGGCAACTGTCAAAGAACCATCAACCAATCAGCATGAGGAACTGTTTAAAGATGATCATCAAACCCGAAACTTCAGGAAGAATTTTAAAAAAAGACCACAAAGAATCTCTCCAAAAACACGTATGTAAAAACGTGTTTCCATAAGAAAGAATTTCCCAGTCCATTTACTAAGTCTTTATCTCCTTTCCCTAAGTCATTCTGTAATTCTGCTTAATTGATGTTATTTATAATTCACAGTAAAGGTGTTTCATATTTAGTTGTTGACAATGACATTGAAGTAGTTTTCTGTTACAGTAAACGCCACAGGCGGGATGGTTTCCATTACAAGAACAACCTGTTCATCTTCTCGTGTGAAAGACTAAGATAAGGTCGGTCTAACATGACACTCCTGGGTTTTGATGCCACATAGTTCAACATTATCTAACATGTTTACAATGTGTATGTCGGCCAACAGTTATTCATGTTTTTATCCGAAGCGGCGTACAAAACTGCCTATACTAAGTGCAGCAGATAAACAAGGACTAGAACTACACAGTTTTAACAGTGTTACATTAGTTCAGGCTGGAAGACTCAGTAATGAGCTAACAACAATCACTGTATTAACAATACAGACACACTTGTCCCTCAGGTGTGAGCTAACCTGACAGACAAGTTTGTTCAGTTTGACTTGTTCTTCTTCTGGCCACAAGGAGGACAGGTATGAATAGCTTTATATTCACTTTGGCTTTTTACTAAAACATAAATCAGTGTGAAACATAACTATAAGCAATGTCACAGGTGGCCAATGAACACCGACTGTAAGAAATCTCATAGATAATTCCTGCAGTTCACGGCTTCTTAACCCTTGTGCTGCCTTCGGGTCACATGACCCAAAGGTTCATAACGAACCATCGTTGTGTTTACCCAATTTTACCCAATACAAAAACAAATAAAAATAATTTTCTTTTAACCTTTGCGGTTAAATGTGGGGGGTCTGAGACAGCCCAACGGTTAAAAGAAAATGCTTCACTTTGTTTTTGTATGAGGTAAATTTGTCGCAATACGATGGTGGGTCACAATAACCCGAAGATAACACAAGGGTTAAACAACATCCACATTCTCAGCGTTCTACCTCCCCCTACAGGCTGACATGTGAAAAGGGGAGGGGAGGGGAGGGGAGAGGGGAGGGGGGAGGGGAGAAGAGGGGGGGAGGGGAGAGGAGGGGAGAAGAGGGGGGGAGAAGAGGGAAGGGGAGGGGAGAAGAGGGGGGGAGAGGAGAGGAGAGGAGGGGAGAAGAGGGGGGGAGAAGAGGGAAGGGGAGGGGAGAAGAGGGGGGGAGAGGAGAGGAGGGGAGAAGAGGGGGGGAGAAGAGGGAAGGGGAGGGGAGAAGAGGGGGGGAGAGGAGAGGAGAGGAGGGGAGAAGAGGGGGGGAGAAGAGGGAAGGGGAGCTCAGCTGGACAGTAAAGTGAGGAGCGGGGAGGCAATTTGAGAATTGATTGAAACAGGATGGAGGGATATCGAGGTTGCTGGTAGTCAGAAGACTGTGTACTCATGACATGGAATAGGATCCAGGTGCAGAGATGAGGAGAGAGGTTATTGAAGATGATAGATCAGAGATGGAGGTATAGAGGGATGAATAGATAAGAAGGAGGTGGAGGACGAGGAGGAGAGAGGATGATGGTGAGGATGAAAAGGAGGAAGGTTTCATGGAAATTAGATCAAACCGTTTTCAACATGTTGTGCAGGTGAAGGAAATGGCATTATTAACATCTTTGAAGAAAGCAAAGTCTGGAAAAACTAATCTGGATAGAGAACTGTTGTTGTGATGATGTCAGTATCCATTTCACATTTCGATCCAAATTTGATGAACAACAGCGCTAATCTTTATGAATGTTCCACATGTTACATTTCTCCAATCAACAGCAGGTCTCTCAGTATGTCAATGTTACCATCCTAAGAGGGATTCCTTCCCTGGAAAGAATACTAATTCAATACTGGGAGAGGGTGGGAGAGAGAGAGAGAAAGAGAAGGAGGGAAAGGAGAGAGAAGGAGAAACAGGGTGGGAGAGAGATACCTGAGAGAAAGATGATGTAGCCAGACAGGGATGTCAGAGGAGACAGTGATGAAGAGAGATAATGATCGATAGACGACAGCAAGAAAGAAAAGAAAAGAAAAAAGTAGAGAAGCAAGATCAGGAGTCAGACCAGGATACTTGCACCCCCCCCCCCGCGCTCCACACACTCACGCACACTCACACACACACACCCTCACACACACACTCACGCACACACACACACCACATTTTGCCTGGATTCAGGAGCTGGTTCAGAGAGTGTGAGTATGTACATGTTCATATGTGTGTGAGTGACAACAGCAGAAGAGGAGAAAACAAGCGTCTCCTCCAGGGCTCCTCCCGCCTGGGTGGAGCCTCCGTCGTCTCTATAACATCAACACTACTTCAGCCAGCCTGACCTTTCTGCCTCGCCACCCTTAATTGGGAGGGCTTTTAGTTTTTGCTGTGTGTGTGTGTGTTGATCGCAGATTCTTTTTCAACGTCAGTTTTTTCTTTTCATCCGGAGGAGGCTGAACTGTGCTGACATTTACAACTGAATTGACTGGAGGAATAATAGTGTGACAGGAATTGGCAGACGGCCGTTAGAAATGTCAACTGACATTTTTTAGGGATGGATGCTTTCACTCTACTCATACTGGCGTAACACTAACATGGGGAGTTATGTCGTTCAAGTTTGAACTGTAGATGTTTAACTGTGAAGCCACATGCTTCTGACTGCAGTGCCTGGGGATGAGAGCGCTTATGTTAGGTGCATCAAATCAGGTGCATTTCCACTGAAAAATATGTTTTTGACATGTATTTATAATACTATTAGTAGGGCCTATATCTAATATAACTTCCACCTCTCCTCCTCCTCTTCCTTCCTCTCCTTCCTCTCCTTCCCCTCCTCTTCCTCCCCCCTCTCCTCTCGCTGCACGTGTGAGTGTGTTGACACCCTCGTGTCTCCAGGTTGTTTAGAAACAGGAGTGTTGAAACCCTCCTGGCCCGGAGCCCCCCTGGCCCCGGAGCCCCCCTGGCCCCGGAGCCCCCCTGGCCCCGAGCCCCCCTGGCCCCGGAGCCCCCCTGGCCCCGAGCCCCCCTGGCCCCGAGCCCCCCTGGCCCCGGAGCCCCCCTGGCCCCAAGCCCCCCTGGCCCCGGAGCCCCCCTGGCCCCGGAGCCCCCCTGGCCTCGAGCCCCCCTGGCCCCGAGCCCCCCTGGCTGCTGTGGAGCCCCTGCCTGTCCAAACACACCCCAGCAGGCCGGCCTTCTGTAAACACAGCCTGGAGCGATGGCTACAACACGGGACGGCCCAGTGATTTATAACAAACACACCCCCGTGTCCCCCTGCTCTGTGGGGGCCAGCCGAGCAGTTGGAGGGGGCGTTTGGTTTGTGTCGTCAGGAGAGGGAGAGTCGTGTGACTGCTTCATGTGTTGTCTGATGCTGGTTTCCATGCCTGCAGCTCTACCGTCGGTTGCTTGGTCAGTTGTACCTGTGTGTGTGTGTGTGTGTTATCTCTAAACACACACCCTAGACGTGTGTGTGTGTGATGGATGATGACAGCTGTTATTGTCACTGAGATGACTGGTGGGACAGGCCCACAGAAGCTGGTAATGCCAAGATTAATGGGCTCAGAGTGTGTGTGTGTGTTTGGTGTGTGTGTTTTGTGTGTGTGTGATGTCAGGTCAGTCTATTATGGAGCTGTCATCACAGCTCTCAGTGGCCTTTGGCAGAGTCCCTCTCTCTCTCCCCACTCCCTCCCCCGTGTATGGTGAACCAAGGAGCCTGCCAGATGTGTTGATACTATGCTGTTTGTGTGTCTGTGTGTGTGTGTCCGTGTGTCTGTGTGTGTGTGTGTGTGATATTACATCACAGTAGTAGTCTGAATTACAGATGAGCTGGCTTGATTACAGTGCTTCTGAAGTGTGTGTGTGTGTATATACACGTTCACATAATCAGTTGATGAGCTTGAGTGTAGTACTTAATCACAATCATAGAGAGAGAGAAACCTTTACTACAATGTTCTCTCTCTCTCTTTCTCTCTCTGTCTCTCTTTCTCTCTCTCTTCCTAAATGATTTCTCTCACTCTCAAAGTTTGACTTCTTAGCTATGAAATTCCATTACTGCCAATGGCTCGTCACCATGGTTACCCAGTTCCGGTCTCCCCCAGTTGTGATGCAAGGGTTTGCTGTCTGGCTGGGTCTGAACCGGTTTGGACCAGTCTGACTAGGTCTGGCTGGGTCTGGGTCTGGGTTGGGAATAGATGGTACTGGACTGGCTGAACCACCTGCCCAACTTACTGTAACTTTGAAGTGGAGACGTGAGGACCATGTAGACTAGAGGAGACGTGAGGACCATGTAGACTAGAGGAGACGTGAGGACCATGTAGACTAGTGGAGATGTGAGGACCATGTAGACTAGTGGAGACGTGAGGACCATGTAGACTAGAGGAGACGTGAGGACCATGTAGACTAGAGGAGACGTGAGGACCATGTAGACTAGAGGAGACGTGAGGACCATGTAGACTAGAGGAGACGTGAGGACCATGTAGACTAGTGGAGATGTGAGGACCATGTAGACTAGTGGAGACGTGAGGACCATGTAGACTAGAGGAGACGTGAGGACCATGTAGACTAGAGGAGACGTGAGGACCATGTAGACTAGTGGAGACGTGAGGACCATGTAGACTAGTGGAGACGTGAGGACCATGTAGACTAGTGGAGCTTTCTGGGATCATGATTCCAGGAATATCCTGGGTTCCTCAGAGTGTCTCTCACCTTGCCTAGAGACAGGACAACTGCGGTTGCGACTCAGCAGAAATATTCACTGTACTCACTCACTCACTCACTCCCATTTGCTGGTCCTGACCCACCCCCACCTGAACACACACACCTGTCCAACACTGGTCTGTACGTCCATCTAAGAAACATGACTCACTGACCAAAACATCAATTATTTACTCCACTGCTGTTGCGAGACCTTCTATTATAGATGAGTCTGACCTGATACACTTGAATACACACACACACACATATGAAACACTGACCACACACACACACATATGAAACACTGACCACACACACACACATATGAAACACTGACCACACACACACACATATGAAACACTGACCACACACACACACACACATATGAAACACTGACCACACACCACTTCTCTCCCCCTCTCTGCGTTGTGGTAGAACAGTGTTCTGATGTAACGATGTTGGCCTGTCCACCAGAGGAAGGACTGGACAACATCACACCTGACCGGATATGAAGCCGTACTGTCATCAGAGCCAGTAACCACAGCTGGAGGAGAGGGGACTTTATATCATCATATTATAGAAGAGGAAAGGTGTAGCTCAGTGGTTAGAGCACGTCACTGCAGGTCGAGAGGTTGCAGGTTCAAATCCCACTTTGTACATCTCTCTGGATAAAGTCCCCCTGCTCTATAATGTCTTAGCTCGCAGGTTTTGTAAAGGCGACATGGTTAAAGAGAAAGAGAGTGACAGAGGAGGAGAGACAAGGACAGTGGGAGAGAGAGGAGACAAGGACATTGGGAGAGAGAGGAGACAAGGACATTGGGAGAGAGAGGAGGGAGAGGGGCAGATAGGGAGATGAGCTTGAGTGTGTGTGTGTCATACTGCAGCATCAGACTGCTGGACCTGCAGGTAGAGCTCTGCAGCAGTGTGTGTGTGTGTGCAATAGTTACTATAGTTTCTCCTCTGGCACAGTTGATGTATTATTCATCTTTTGTTTACAGAGGGGATGTTTCAGAACGAGAGTGTCCACAGACATGTCTGCAGACACTTCCTGTAACACAGATGATGAATCCACAGCCCTGGAACACCTTGCTGAGTACATGAAGACATAAACACCTCGTCTCTCCCGTCTCCAGGCAGTTCAGCGCTGGTATTCTACTGTTTATCCTCTGTCTAGTGGTATTCCACCTCTCCTCCCTCGATGCGAGGGGGGGAGGAGAGGGGAGGACTATCTCTGTGTCCTGAAGATGATGTTATAAACAGAGTCATAATTAATGATTGACAGGTTCACTGGTCAACATCCCCAAACAGAGAGAGGAAGGAGGGAAACGAGAGAGAGAGAGAGAGAGAGCGAGAGAGAGAGAGAGAGAGAGAGAGAGAGGGAAACAATAAGAGGACGAGACAGAGAGAGAGAGACATAAAGATGGACTAAGAGAGAGAGATAGTTGTATCTGGTACAATGACAAGCAGCAGAATGCGTTAGTGACAGTGGACTGCAGTAAACAGTGAGCAATACATCACTGTCATCTCTGTGATATTAGACAAGGCAGCCGACACGCTGAGGTCTGGCCTCAGCGGTGAGCAGGAGCAGGAGGAGGAGCAGGAGGAGCAGGGAGCAGGAGGAGGAGGACGCGTGCTGGAGGCGTCTGGGTAGTTGGAGGTGTGGAGTTGTGTCGGTGTTTGTGTCGTGAGCTGGAAAGGGTTGTGCTGTTTTCTCTCTTTCTGTAGGGTTTGAACTCTTCACTTTTTCCTTTCTATCTCCCTCTCTCCATCTCTCCCTCCCTCCATCTCTCTCTCCATCTCTCCATCTCTCTCTCTCTCTCTCTCTGTCTCACTGTCTCTGAGCCGTGGGCAATTAGATGAAAATGCATCCTGAAGCAGAAAGAGCTTTGAGGTGTGTGTGTGTGTGCGCGCGCTCGTTTATGTGTGTGTGTGCGCGCGCGCTCGTTTGTGAGCGTTGTGTGTGTGACGAGCGCGCGCACACACAAACACAAACACAAACGCGCGCACACACACACACAAACGAGCGCGCGCGCTCGTTTGTGAGCGTTGTGTGTGTGACGAGCGCGCGCACACACAAACACAAACACAAACGCGCGCACACACACACACAAACGAGCGCGCGCGCTCGTTTGTGTGTGTGTGTGTCTGGAGACTCTCACAGGTCATAGCAGGAAGCTTCAGTGTGTGTTTACACTTTATCCAGGAAATCCCAAATACAGACCTCTCTCTCTGTGCACACACACACAACCTCACACACACTCTCACCTAAACATAAATCATTTAGCCTGGGTACTCTCTTCTAACATATACACACATACACACACAACCTCACACACACATTCTCACACACCACTTACAGTATATGGGTGTCTTGTGGATGTGTGTGTGTGGCTCTGCTCCACCATATGGCTGCAGCAGCTCTCTCAGGTCAAGGAGAGTCAGCACACACACACACACACACACACATGAGCATCCTTCACTAAGTCATTCAGAGATCTGACTGGGGTGCTCCCATGTGACAGGGATTAGACACACACACTTCTGCCCACTCCACACACACACACACACACACACACTATAACGGCATTCAAGGGCAGCTGAAGGCCAGATAAAAAAATATTTAAATGATGGATGCAGTTCAACTACCAGTTCAACTACCAGTTCAACTACCACACAAACACAACCTCTCACAAATATATACATATGCAAAAAGACACATAAGCAGTTACCAGCTGCTTTACTCCCTCCTTCTCCTCCCTCTTTCTCCTCCCCTCCCTCTCCTCCCTCCCTCTCCCTCCTCTCGTTCTCTCCGTCTCTCCAGTGCTCAGAGTGGTGGAATACCTGGCAGAAGGCAGTGTGCCCTCTTGCTCTCCTACTCTGTTCTCTCCCTCGCTCCTCTCCCTCGCTCCTCTCTCTTGCTCCTCTCCCTCGCTCCTCTCTCTTGCTCCTCTCCCTCGCTCCTCTCTCTCGCTCCTCTCCCTCGCTCCTCTCCCTCGCTCCTCTCCCTCGCTCCTCTCCCTCGCTCCTCTCCCTCGCTCCGCTCCCTCGCTCCTCTCCCTCGCTCCTCTCCCTCGCTCCTCTCTCTCGCTCCTCTCTCTCGCTCCTCTCCCTCGCTCCTCTCTCTCGCTCCTCTCCCTCGCTCCTCTCCCTCGCTCCTCTCCCTCGCTCCTCTCCCTCGCTTCTCTCTTCTACTGTACGAGTTGAAGCTGCAGCA
>CM042874.1:427545-447545 GCA_023658055.1 Thaleichthys pacificus | reverse complement strand
ATTTATTTGCTCAGATCAACAAGCTTCTAGCCGCCTGCTGATGCTCCCAAACCTAGCAGCCCTTTAATGGTTTCATCTTCAGGGGGGGCGTGGGGAGGTGGTCTAGGTTTACCCCCTAGACCACCAGCCAGGACACACAGACCATAATACTCCATTGTCACAGGAGATGGGTGGAGAGGGGCTGGGAGGAGGGTGCATGTTGTGTAACTCTCAGGGTCTGGGTGATTCAGGCACATCCTCACGCTACAGGATACAGGGGACCCTCTTCCCTCCCTCCCCCCTTCACTCCCTCCCTCCCTCCTCCCTCTTCCTCTGAGCAGCGTGATCCATCTCTCTTCTGTTGGTCCTTAGAGAGAGATCGACCCAGATCCAGATGCACTTGGACTACACACAGCATGTTTTACATGACAACACACACATAAACACACTCGAACACGTGCCCACAAACACAAATGCATAAACACACACACATAAACAATCAAACACGCATATACACACCCATACATGCACACATAAACACACACACATACACACGCCCACATGGATCCTCATCTGTTCTGTCTCCTGAGCCGGGCCAGGCGTGTTCTGCGGCGCGGAGGAGACGTCATCAGCTCTCTGCTGCTCTCCTCAACACACTTCCTGCCCCCACGTAACTACGGCAACACGTCCCAGGGCCTGCCCGTGACCCCTGACCTGCCCGTTTGACAGTTTAATTACATCATCAGGCTTCCTGTCAGGGGTCAACAGGAGCAGTGACTCAGGAAGAAACAGGAAGTTAAATTGAAATGTAGTTTGTTAATTGAAAACTGCCCTTCATTATCGCCAGGCTCTAACTGGATAGGAGCGTGAAGGCTGCTGTTGCTGGGGGCAGTTCTGGTGTGTGTGTTCTGGTGTGTGTGTTCTGGTGTGTGTGTTCTGGTGTGTGTGTTCTGGTGTGTGTGTTCTGGTGTGTGTGTTCTGGTGCGTAAGTGTTGGTTCTGACCCCAGTGTGTGTGTCTCCCCAGGCGCTGCTGATGAGGAGCGTGAGGAGAGGAGAGGAGGGGGCACCTCAGGCAGCAGCCCAGCTGAAGCTGCTCTACCTGGGCCATCTCAGCACCGCGCTGGGCCTGCTGGTCTGGGAGGACCACACCTGCTGCTGCTAGCCCACCCAGGACCTGCTAGCGCACCCAGGACCTGTACCTACCTCCTGCTCCCCCCCTCCCCTCTACATCTGGCCCCGCCCCTGGCCCCGCCCCGGCTCCTCCCCCCCATGTGGACTGGAGGTGACCATGAACCATCGCTGGTCCTCCCACTTCCTGGCGGTCGTCTTCCTGCTGCTCTCCTCCGCAGGTCAGAGGTCACGAACCTTCAACCCCCATCCCTCCTCCGTTAGCATGGTCCACTAGCAGGCCCAGCTAGCATGGCTATTCCCTTCTCTAACCCTCCAATCTGAACATGAGTTATTCCTACGTGGGTGTCTGGCTGCGATGCTGCCAAATCACTTCCTCCAGGTAATCCCGTTTAAAGGTCGGTTGGGAAAGTTCTTGATCCAGTCCCTGAAAATCTGTGATTCCTGAAGCCAATCAGAGGTCTCTCCCAGCCATGGGCCAGCTTCCTAATTGGTCAGTTGTGTTTCCCCCAGCTGGCTGATCTGGGGTCAGGGTGCGGGGCTCTGAGGGCTCATGGTGCCCCCAGCTGGCTGATCTGGGGTCAGGGTGCGGGGCTCTGAGGGCTCATGATGCCCCCAGCTGGCTGATCTGGGGTCAGGGTGCGGGGCTCTGAGGGCTCATGATGCCCCCAGCTGGCTGATCTGGGGTCAGGGTGCGGGGCTCTGAGGGCTCATGATGTCCCCAGCTGGCTGATCTGGGGTCAGGGTGCGGGGCTCTGAGGGCTCATGGTGCCCCCAGCTGGCTGATCTGGGGTCAGGGTGCGGGGCTCTGAGGGCTCATGATGCCCCCAGCGTTCCACACCCTGGGTCCAATCTAAACAACAAACACACTCTTCCTTCCAAGTCATGGTTCCTGACAAGCCTCACAGGGAGGAAGGAGGTGTAAAAGCTGTACTGGAATAGCCCTTGTGTGTGCGTGGGTCCATGTTGGCACCACGTACAGTAGAGTCTGACGCCGTCATCAGCCAGGTCGGACAGGAGGTGTCGATGACTGAGAATGAGCTGGTGTTGCATCTGACGACACTGTGAGGTCCTGTGTGTGGGAGACAGTGTGGGAGTGTGTATGAGCATGTGTGTGTGTGAGTTTGTCAGACTAGAGGAGTCAGATTAGAGGAGTCAGACTAGAGGAGTCAGACTAGAGGAGTCAGATTAGAGGAGTCAGACTAGAGGAGTCAGACTTGAGGAGTCAGACTTGAGGAGTCATAGTAGAGGAGTCGGACTAGAGGAGTCAGACTTGAGGAGTCAGACTAGAGGAGTCAGACTAGAGGAGTCAGACTAGAGGAGTCAGACTTGAGGAGTCAGACTAGAGGAGTCAGACTAGAGGAGTCAGAGTGAGCTCACCATGTTCATTACCCTCCTCCCTCCCTCCCCCTCCTCCCCCTCCTCCCCTCCCTCTCTTTCTTGTTCCTGACTCTCATCTATATGGAAATGGCAACGTGTCCAAGATGAGCTTCTGTGTTGGTGTGATAGTGAGTGAGTGAGTGTGTGTAAGTGTGATAGCAGAGGGTAGTCCAGCTGAGTCTATACTCAGAGGAGGCCTCTGCTTTGGGTCAGCCAATCACAAAGGATGTGTGTGTGTGTCTGTGTGTGTCTGTGTGTGTCTGTGTGTATGTGTGTCTGTGTATGGGACTAATAAGCAGTCACACCTGATTGAAGAACTGGACTTTTTTGCAGTTTGCATAAAACTTTAGCATAAAGCTTCCCTCCCTCCCTCCCTCCCTCCCTCCCTCCCTCCCTCCCTGCCTTCCTTCCTCCCTGCCTTCCTTCCTCCCTGCCTCCCTCCCTCCCCCTCCCTCCCTGCCTCCCTGCCTCCCTGCCTCCCTGCCTCCCTGCCTCCCTCCCTGCCTCCCGCAGTACTAACTCCATGTGCATCTCTCCACAGCCCTCTCTGCTCACTTCAGGGTGTGTGAGCCGTACTCCGACCACAAGGGGCGCTACCACTTTGGTTTCCACTGCCCTCGCCTTTCAGACAACAAGACCTACATGTTCTGCTGTCACCATAACAACACGATCTTCAAGTACTGCTGCAACGACACAGAGTTCCAGACCGCCATGCAGATGAACCTGACCACCGGAGACGACGGCTTCGCACACAAGTAAACCATCTTCTGTTCTCTTCCCTTCTATTCTATTTTATTCTGCTATGTTCTATTCCTTTCTGTTTTGTCATGCTCTGTTATGAGATATTGTGCTTTTTCATATTCTGTGTTACTGTGTTCTATTTTCTCCTGCTCCATGAAACAGCAGTCGTGCACTCAGAACCACTCAGGAACTGTTTTCAGACGTTTCCAGGAAAGGATTCACCCTGTTAGTAAACAAACAGCCACAAGCTTTTAAAAGCATCAGGAGCACTCTGCTCCCCCAGTTCCCACACTTCCTGGAGCCTCTCTGCCCGGGAGGATCTCCCTGAGAAGGAAGGGTTCTTCCTTATAGATAACTTTTATGCATTTTTTCATGCTTTCTTGGGCAGTTTTAACAGACAAATACTATGTGCTAAAGTAGATTTGTCTGATATCAGTACTTTACTTCACAATGTAACCTCCAACCTTAAAAAAATAATTTACAACAAATACTTTACAAAATACTTTACCAAATATGTTACCAAATACTTTACCAAATACTTTACCAAATACTTTACCAAATACTTTACAAAAAATACTTTACAAAAAATACTTTACAAAAATACTTTTCAAAAATACTTTTCAAAAAATACTTTTCACAAAAAAAAGACAGACAGGCAGGCAGACCTTGTTTAAACATCATTGCCGGTATTTGTGTGTGATGTCAACTCTCAAATAGCGATCTGTACTTTCTCTTCTTCACACACACACACACAGTACTTGCTGCCAAAGCAATCTCAGACACTGATGAAATTCAATTACAGCACTTGGGCTGTTCTTCCCCCCCACCCCCGACCTCACTGTCTAATAGGATCAATTGATTGTATCAGGGACATATTAGTGTCTGTTTACAGAGAACACAGAGAGGACCGCTTCTGGACTGTCTCTTCGGAGGGGGGGGGGGGGGGGGAGAGGTAGGGGAGGAGGGGGAGGAGGGGGATAGTCTGTTTGGAGAGGTGGAGAAGTGTGGACTTTGTCATTTTGGAAAGTTTTCAGACAATGTACTCTCTCTCCCTCCCCCTCACTAACTACACCGCCCTTACTCTCTCTCTCTCTCTCTCTCTCTCTCTCTCTCTCTCTCTCTCTCTCTCTCTCTCTCTCTCTCTCTCTCTCTCTCTCTCTCTCTCCCCCTCTCCCCCTCACTAACTACACCGCCCTTACTCTCTCTCTCTCCCCTCCCCCTCCTCCCCCCTCAGTAACTACACCGCCCTGGTGGGGGTGTGGATCTACGGGTTCTTCGTCATGGTCCTGCTGGCGCTGGACTTCCTCTACTACTCTGCCATCAACTACGAGGTGTGCCGGGCCTGGCTGCAGCGCTGGGGTCTGGGGGGCCGCTGGCTGAAGCAGGCCCGGAGCCAGTGGCACTGCCCCCCCGCCCCCCAGCCCCCCTCTGGGGAGGCTCAGCGGCGCGGGGCTGGGCCCCCCGTACCCACCCCAGGCCCCCCACCACCACCACAGCCTGGGAGAGGAGGCCCCGCCCCCGCCCCCCTCCCCTCACGGCCTCCTCACCTCCAGCGCCTGGTGAGTCAGGGTCTGTTTCTACTCTGCTACTGTACGAGACAGCCTAACCTCATCTGTGGTCTCCTAGGAGCGTTCAGGATCTCCTCATCTCGTCCATCTGTCTTAGTTAGACAACACTAATATGACAACTGTCACACCTGCCAGGAGAGAGAGTGTGTGTGTGTGTGTGTGACCCCATCTCCTGGCAGACAGGTGGGAGCCACATGGACCCCATCATGTCCAATTTCATGGTTTGCAGCCCCAACCAATTACACACAAACACACACACAGACACCTGCTGTACCAGCCTTTCCTTCCATAGCAGGTGGCTGGTGTTCAGAGTGTGTGTGTGTTTTGTTTGTGTGTGTGTGTAAAGTGAGAACTCTGGCAGCATGTAGTGTTTCTGTCTTCCTTCAGGCTTGTCTTTTAAAAGAGACAACCTGCATCACCACCACCATTTATGTTCTTGAACCAACCGGGCCGTTTTCATGTACTGGTTCATATTAGCATAGTGCTAACCAGGGTAGCAGTGATAAATGGATGTGTTTTGGCACAGATACGTCCAACAAGAGAAGCAGCCAAGGAGAGAAGAGGAGGAGAGGAGGAGCCAGAGAAGAGGAGGAGAGGAGGAGCCTGGGGAGAGGAGGAGGAGAGAAGAGGAGGAGAGGAGGAGCCAGGGGAGAGGAGGAGGAGAGAAGAGGAGGAGAGGAGGAGCCTGGGGAGAGGAGGAGGAGAGAAGAGGAGGAGAGGAGGAGCCTGGGGAGAGGAGGAGATAAAGATCACGCCCTGGACAAGACACCTCCTCCTTCTGGATCTCAAACCTCCTGCTACCCAGCTGCCCTCTCTCTTATCCCCTCCAACCTGGACCGACCTCCACACACACACACACACACAGTGCTGCTCTGGGGCCAGCCCAATGCGTTCTAGCTGGAGGTGAAGTTATTTATACTGGATCATGAATATTTTATAGATGTGAAGTGGAGCGAGGCACATTCTGGAGGCTGCCACAGGTGGAGAGGAGGAACAGGTTTACCAGGCTGACCTCTGTGACTCTGGAGGAGGAACAGGTTTACCAGGCTGACCTCTGTGACTCTGGAGGAGGAACAGGTTTACCAGGCTGACCTCTGTGACTCTGGAGGAGGAACAGGTTTACCAGGCTGACCTCTGTGACTCTGGAGGAGGAACAGGTTTACCAGGCTGACCTCTGTGACTCTGGTCTGCTGGACCCTGGAGAGAACATGAGCGCTCTGACTCTGCTGAGCTGGTGGACGCTGTCATGCAGAGATACAGATTCTCCATGTTTTCTGTCAACTGTTGACTGAAGCCGTCTGTCTGAGGGCCACAGAGCCGTCTGTCTGAGGGCCACAGAGCCGTCTGTCTGAGGGCCACAGAGCCGTCTGTCTGAGGGCCACAGAGCCGTCTGTCTGAGGGCCACAGAGCCGTCTGTCTGAGGGCCACAGAGCCGTTTGCCTGAGGGCCTCAGAGCGTCTGTCTGAGGGCCTCCCCTGTTTCATACACTCTGTCTGTTTCTCATAATGTGTTCCGTTAGCAGGAAACTTGTGTCTGTTTCTACAGTCAAACTACAAGAGCAGAGAGGAACATCCATGAGAAGTATCTTCAGTCTAACTAATGTTTTGATTTAGACACTAGATAAAGTAAAAATGAAGTAATATACAGTACATTATCTGAGCACTTTAAGTGGGGTTTTAGAATTAGCACTTCTAATGAAGGTAGTAAAGAATGTTGTGCCACAGTGGGGTGTTAAACAGTGCTCTGTCTCTGCAGTGACGACCCCCCTGTGCTGTTACTGCAGCCCACTATGTCCCCCCCTGTGCTGTTACTGCAGCCCACTATGACCCCCCCTGTGCTGTTACTGCCGTCCACTATGACCCCCCCTGTGCTGTTAATGCAGTCCACTATGACCCCCCTGTGCTGTTACTGCAGCCCACTATGACCCCCCTGTGCTGTTACTGCAGTCCCACTATGACCCCCCTGTGCTGTTACTGCAGTCCACTATGACCCCCCCTGTGCTGTTACTGCAGCCCACTATGACCCCCCTGTGCTGTTACTGCAGTCCACTATGACCCCCTGGCTACTGCAGTCCACTACCCCCCTGTGCTGTTACTGCAGCCCACTATGACCCCCCCTGTGCTGTTACTGCAGCCCACTATGACCCCCCCTGTGCTGTTACTGCAGCCCACTATGACCCCCCCTGTGCTGTTACTGCAGCCCACTATGACCCCCCCTGTGCTGTTACTGCAGTCCACTATGACCCCCCCTGTGCTGTTACTGCAGCCCACTATGACCCCCCCTGTGCTGTTACTGCAGTCCACTATGACCCCCCCTGTGCTGTTACTGCAGTCCACTATGACCCCCCCTGTGCTGTTACTGCAGCCCACTATGACCCCCCCTGTGCTGTTACTGCAGTCCACTAGAGTCGTGTTCTTACCGTGCTGTACAGTAGAATACAGTGGTGCAGTTCCAGTTATCTACACTGTCCCATCAGTACCTGATAACATAGACGTGTCTGTCCCTTAATGATGATGTCACCAGTGAGCAGATTAGTATTGTTGTGGTCAGAACAGTCCAGTACTACAGTCTGTCCCTTAATGATGATGTCACCAGTGAGCAGATTAGTATCGTTGTGGTCAGAACAGTCCAGTACTACAGTCTGTCCCTTAATGATGATGTCACCAGTGAGCAGATTAGTATTGTTGTGGTCAGAACAGTCCAGTACTACAGTCTGTCCCTTAATGATGATGTCACCAGTGAGCAGATTAGTATCGTTGTGGTCAGAACAGTCCAGTACTACAGTCTGTCCCTTAATGATGATGTCACCAGTGAGCAGATTAGTATTATTGTGGTCAGAACAGTCCAGTACTACAGTCTGTCCCTTAATGATGATGTCACCAGTGAGCAGATTTGTGACTAAGTGGTAGGTATGGTGGATGTGATTGCACTGTTCACAACCAGGAAAAAATAAAGATTTCTATTTTGCAGTGTGTTCAAAGGTGTCTTGGTCTGTGCCTGTCTGTCTACCTGCCTGTCTGTCTGTCTACCTGCCTGTCTGTCTACCTCGGGGTTAATGAACCACCAGGATGCAGCTGGGACACGCCCTCTGCTGTCCTGACCCAGGTCACCATGGCGGCCGTGATTGACAGGCGCTACAGTTCTGTGCTCTAATTGGTTGTGAGGGTGAAAGGTGTGTCTGGAGCAACACTACCTACACAGACATGTGCCCTTACTGGAACTCACCCACATACACGCACACGCACACGCACACACACACACACACACACACACACATAGCGGAAATAAATACACACATACACACAAACACGCACATTCAAAGAAATATACACAAATATCTGTTGAACTGAAGGACGAATAAAAGTGAAGAGAGAACAGGGTATGAGGAATGGAGAGGGAGGGAGAGAGATTACATGGGAGACTGGGAACTCAGGAAGGACAGGGAGATAAGTGAAGGGAAGAGAGATCGAAGGAGAGATATAAGATAGTAAAATTGAGGATTATATATAGAGAGAGATAGAAAGAGTGATTATGATAATCCATGAAAACTAATCACCACCATTCATCACCCCCGAGATCTCTGGCTCTGGTTCTGCCTGTCTGGTCCTGCGGCCCTCGGTAACAAATCAAACACACCACGTCCATTCATTACAGGCCTATTATTATCCCTTCTAACTCCACCCTGTCGGACACACAGGGAGAAGATATTCCTTAGGTAGTGTTATGCTCATGCTAAACATATTTATCCTCACTGAGGGATTAAACGACATGGAGCTGCTATTGTTAGTTAGCTACACCCTGGAATGACCTGTCGTTTGTTAACTGTAACAGGAAGATATTGTTAGACTCATGGGCGTGTAGGGACACATGACCAGTCATTGTCCTCCTGCTGGAGAAGCTGGTCTCTCACAACTGGTTTTAACTAGACTTGAAAATTACCTTTTTCTACTTTCTCTCTTCTCCTTTCACTTCCCCTCCTCCCTCCCCTCTCCTTTCTTCCCACTCTTATCCTCCACTCCAGAGAACTGTTCATCCCTGAAAGTCTATCATATTCCCATGGCAACCTATCCCATGGCAGCAATTACCCAGACTGCACTGCTCAAGGACAGTGGCCAGTCAGCAGGCTGCAGCTGGGACGAGGCCAGTGGCCAGCCAGCAGGCTGCAGCTGGGACGAGGCCAGTGGCCAGCCAGCAGGCTGCAGCTGGGACGAGGCCAGTGGCCAGCCAGCAGGCTGCATCTGGGACGAGGCCAGTGACCAGCCAGCAGGCTGCAGCTGGGACGAGGCCAGTGTGCCGCTGAAGTGTGGAAGCCCAGAGCAGAACTGGGTGTTTTTAAAAGATAGTGATAAACTTCTGACCTTCTGCAGGGGAACACAAAACACGCAAGACCAAAGAAGAACTTTACCTTGAAGGTAGAGGACATGCAGGGATGGTGATCACATGACTGTCCAAGCCACTGCTGCTTCCTAGGAGAAGTCCATGACCTGCAGATTAGGATGAACTTCTGGTCTTGGGTGAACTTTCTGTCTAGGAGGAAAGTCCTGTTTGGGGGGAACTTCCTGTTTGGGGGGAACTTCTTGTCTTAGGGTAGTCTCCTGTTGGGGGCAACCTTCTGTCTGAGAGCTTAGGAGAAGGATGATTGTTTTCATGACAGCCTTTCAACACGAGAAGAACGTTTCTGATCATTTTTGATCAATGAAGCCTGAATGTCTTGGGGACAGTGAAGTCTGAATGTCTTGGGGACAGTGAAGCCTGAATGTCTTGGGGACTTTGTGTAACAATGCCAAACGATAACCAATACACCAGCCAGAATCACATCAGTCATGATCGATTTCACTTCTCAGAGTAATTCTCCACGCTTTGGTGAAATGTCAAATCCTTTAAAAGTCTACCTTCTGAAAGAGAGAGTATGAGAGAGAGCGAGAGAGAGAGTTCTCTGCAGTTGGCCGTTCTGCTGTCACCTTCAGCAGCTCTGTCCGAGAGGAGAGGGTCCCCTCAGCCATGTGGAGCCCCAGAGAGAGACCTCCTCCTCACCCCCCCTCCCCTCCTCACCCCCTCCTCACCCCCCTCCCTCCTCACCCCCTCCTCACCCCCCTCCTCACCCCCCTCCCCTCCTCACCCCCCTCCCCTCCTCACCCCCCTCCCCTCCTTCACCCCCTCATCACCCCCTCCCTCCTCACCCACCTCCTCGCTCCCCCTCCTCGCCCCCCTCCCTCCTCACAGCACCCCCCTCCTCATCCCCCTCCTCACTCCCCTCCTCACCCCCTCCCCTCCTCACGCCCATCCCCTCCTCCCCTCCTCCTCACCCCCCTCCCCTCCTCACCCCCCTCCCCTCCTCACCCCCCTCCTCACCCTCCTCCTCACCCCCTCCCCTCCTCACCCCCGCTCCCATCCTCAACCCCCTCCCCTCACTCACCCCCCTCCTCATCCCCCTCCTCACCCCCTCCCCTCACTCAACCACCCCCCTCATCCCACTCCAGCACACCCCCTCCTCACCCCTCCCTCCCTTCCTCACCCCCCTCCCTCCTCACCATCCCCTCCTCACCCTCTGCTCCTCGACCCCCCTCACCTCCTCACCCCCCTCCCCTCCTCACACCCCCTCACCTCATCCCCCTCCTCACCCCCCCCCTCCTCGCCCCCCCTCCTCATCCCCCCTCAACTCACTCCCCCTCGCTCATCCCCTCCTCACCCTCCTCCTCACCCCCCTCCCCTCCTCACCCCCCTTCCCCTCCGCACCCCCACTCCTCAGCCCCCTCCTCACCTCCTCCTACCGCCCCTCCCCCTCCTCACCCCCTCCCCTCCTCAAGCCCCCCTCCTCACCTCCTCCTCCACCCCCTCCCGCCTCCCCTCAAAAAAAACGCAACCCCCCTCCCCCCTCAACCCCCTCCTCACCCCTCCTCCTTCACCCCCTCCTCCCCCCCCCCTCGTAACCCCCCTTCGGCCGCTCCTAACCGCCCTTGTCTCTTCGCCCGCCTGAACCCCCCGCCGTCCTCTCATACGCAACGTCTCTGAGGGGAAGGAATTATTCCAGCCAATATAATTGTTTTTGGAGATGAAGGTCAAGTATCGATAACAAGTATGGAAAGCTGGTTATTGTTCTCAGCTAGAGTTAAGCCCTTTATCTCTAGCGAGAGAGTGAGAAAGAGAGAGAGGGGAAGAGTGAGAGCCAAAACTAGAGAGAGAGAGAGAGAGAGAGAGGGGAAGAGTGAGAGCCAAAACTAGAGAGAGAGAGAGAGAGAGAGAGAGAGGGAGAGGAAGAGAGAGGAAGAGAGAGTGTGAGGGGGGAGAAAGATAGAGACAGAAAGAGGGACGACAAAGGCAAACTTCCTTTGAACCTAAAAAGTAATTTGTTAAGGGTTAACCTCATCTCTGCAAAACTGCCACAAGTCTTCTACAAGAGCCAGAGGGTCTGTACTGTGAGAGACCTGACCTACACAGCTGAACAAATACTATTACACAACCTGGAACTTCCATCTAGTCCGACTGTATTAATAATCTCTATCCATCCTTTTCACATGCATTCATTATTTACTGTGTGATGTCTGAAGCACAGAGATGCAGTGGAGTCTCCTCCAGGATCGACCCCCTCACCACTCTGAGCAAGGCTCTCCTCCAGGATCGACCCTCTCACCACTCTGAGCAAGGCTCTCCTCCAGGATCAACCCCCTCACCACTCTGAGCAAGGCTCTCCTCCAGGATCGACCCCCTCACCACTCTGAGCAAGGCTCTCCTCCAGGATCGACCCCCTCACCGCTCTGAGCAAGGCTCTCCTCCAGGATCGACCCCCTCACCACTCTGAGCAAGGCTCTCCTCCAGGATCGACCCTCTCACCACTCTGAGCAAGGCTCTCCTCCAGGATCGACCCCCTCACCACTCTGAGCAAGGCTCTCCTCCAGGATCGACCCTCTCACCGCTCTGAGCAAGGCTCTCCTCCAGGATCGACCCCCTCACCACTCTGAGCAAGGCTCTCCTCCAGGATCGACCCCCTCACCGCTCTGAGCAAGGCTCTCCTCCAGGATCGACCCCCTCACCACTCTGAGCAAGGCTCTCCTCCAGGATCGACCGTCTCACCACTCTGAGCAAGGCTCTCCTCCAGGATCGACCCCCTCACCACTCTGAGCAAGGCTCTCCTCCAGGATCGACCCTCTCACCACTCTGAGCAAGGCTCTCCTCCAGGATCGACCCCCTCACCACTCTGAGCAAGGCTCTCCTCCAGGATCGACACAGCAGGGATGCGCTGAAGACTCTCAGACAGCCAGTCCACTCTGACCACCGAAATACTGTTGAACTTTGATTCTTGATTTTCTGCTCCACTTTCTGCACAGTTTGTATGTAGCTCGTCTGTTTATCATGATAAAGGTGTTGGCAATTATTTTTGTAAATGTTTAATAGACTGGCAGCTGAATCTCCTAACAGCTGCACAGCGACTCCACCTTTATTTCCACAACCTTTCATTCATTTAGCCGACGCTTTTATCCACTTCCCTCCCGCTCTCCTCCGATCACACACACAGCTGTAACACATCTGAGAGCATGAGTGAATGAAGCTGCTGTGTATTCATGTCTCTGTTACTGTCAGTACGCACCAAAAGATGCAGGCCGCATCAAAGTGAGAGGTAAGAGAGTGCTTATGACCTGAAAACCTGGTTTGATCCTTGTTCCTGGAGGCAGAGACAGACAGGTAGATCAGAGGTGAAGCAGAGAGGATAGAGACAGACAGGTACATCAGAGGTGAGGCAGAGAGGATAGAGACAGACAGGTAGATCAGAGGTGACTACCAAAGCCTGGCTCAGTCCACACCTTCACACTGGGTTTCAGAAGGTGCAAACTAATATAAAACCGCCTAGACACTCCTTTGAAGTAGGCTAGACTGTCCTTTCAGTATTCCACATCTCTTTCACTCTCCGTTTCTCCCTCTCTCTCTCTCACCCCCTTCTCTCACCCTCCCTTCCCCTCTACCCCCTAATCCTCCTCTCACTATCCCTCCCTCCCTCCCTCTCTCTCTCTCTCTCTCTCTCTCTCTCTCTCACTATCCCTCCCTCCCTCTCTCTCCCTCCCTCCCTCTCTCTCTCTCTCTCTCTCTCTCTCTCTCTCTCTCTCTCCTGTCTGTCTGCTTGTGATCAGTGTCCTGTGGGAAGAACACAAGAAGCTTAATTCAGTAAATCAATCTTCATCAAAGACACCTGTGAGGCTCATTAAGGTTACTTTTTAATACGTTATTTCCTTTGATCTTCTCTTTACAGTAACATGCGTTTACAGACGACTGTGTAGCCTTCCGAGACCTTAGTCCAGTGATCAGTAGCCTAGCCTACTATTCTTTCTTTAATAATTGTATTACAAATAGATACTTTCTCTGCGACTGACACTGGAAGCGAACAGTCTTCCTTCCTGGAACTGCTATTCAGTAGACTATAAATATTTCTCACTAAAAGATAAATGTCACTGTTGAATATTTTTATTGACATGCTAGATTTTTTTTTCTTTTTTTTTGGTCGACAAACATCAGTTTCCACTTGGAGTGGAGGACTGGTCCGCACCACCCTCCCGCAGGAGAGAAGAGCGGCGCTCAGTCGGTGACCCGGAGGATGAAAGCCGCACTGGTTCATTGACTTTCACCACACTCAACCTTTCATCACCTTTGTTTTCTAAAAGGCAGAGAATCGATCTCTGGCTGTGCTAAAGGAAGTGCTGGTGAATGAAAAAGCTTTTTAACCGCGGGGCCGGCTATCCTGTCGAAAAACAGCTTCGTGCCCTTTTGACTTTTCAGTTCCAACCGCAGCAGAGAGCGCACTGTGGCTGCCTAGCTTCTATCAGGGACCATTGCCATGGCAACGTGAATAAAAACAAGAGATCCCACAGTCAACGTTTCCCTGCTTTTTTGGCAGAAGAGCTTTAGTACCACCTACTGGAATGATCACTCAATACACCTAGGCTAGCTCTAACAATATTCCTTGATAAGACGTTCTCGTTCTGAGAATCCAGTAATTTTGTCGGGGAGATTCACTATCACCTGGCAACTGGTTCAATGTGTAGTGTCCTAATTTTCACGTGTCCCTGAATAGGGGATACTGGAAACAAACCTGGCAACCCGCAAGGTTTGAGCGTTGCTACCATGACAACCACCTGTTCCTACCCCAACAGTTTGTTGCTTAATGTTGTAGCTAGCTTGAGGTTTTCTTCGTTAAAATGGAAAACTTACCGGCGTCATTTTACGGGGAAATTGACAAAAGAAACCCCGTAATTTCTGCTTTTGATAGCGACATTAAAGAGTTTATGTCGTTAATGAAACGAGTCAGTAATTTGCCTACCTATGACCACAAATCGTACTCGAGAGGGTGAGAAGATAACTTTAGGACTGTACAGTTCACTTTGGCTCGAGCTGGTTAGCTAGCTAGCTGGTTAGCAGATGTTGCTCTTGTAACCGTCGCTGTGTCTGTGGATGTTTCCAACCAATGTAGCTAACGGCCTCTCTCTTCTCTCTACCACAGAGCCAAAAGTATCTTTGATATATGGAACAAGTACAAACCTCGACTTCCAACCGCCTACTACGAGAACTATATGCTGCATATAGCCGATTTTCTGTTCGAAATAAAGGTGTGAATAACTACAGAATAATTTCAGACTCTACATTTAGGGGGGGGCACAAGGGGTTCCCAGAACTGCCCCTGTATCCACAACGCTTCAGACCAGATAAACGGTGTCTCTCTGCTCAGTTCTACAGGCTGGCGCTGTGGCAGGGCTACGGACGCTACCTGCAGCTGGTCAGTACCAGCAGCATAGCAGACATCCAGGACGTGGAGCACTTCAAGACCTGCTTCTTCCCAGACGGCTTTGACACAGACCAGGCCAAGCTCACTGTGAGGGGCTGAGACTGTGTGTGTGTGCTTAAGTAGAGAGAGAATATGATTACATAATGCTTCTTCACCTTTCTTATCTTCTCCTGTCCTCCTCCTCCCCCTCCTCCTCCTCCTCCTCCTCCTCCTCCTCCTCCTCCTCCTCCTCCTCCCCCTCCTCTCCTGTCCTGTGTGTAGTTCCGGGCATTGCAGGGCTGCTGCCAGTGTTGTTTCCAGCAGGAGCAGGGTGCTAGCCGGTCTGGCCCGCAGGGCGTCCAGAGACTGCTGGCCCTGCTGGGCTTCATCCGGGTGATGATGCAGGCCGCTCTGCCACACGACCACCTCTGCTGGCTCGTCTACAACGGTAGCTCTGCCCCCGGGGGTGGGAGGGGGTACATGAGCTCTGTTAGACTGTCACACTAACCCTCCTAACCACCTCTCTGTCTCTCTCTCTTTCCCTCTTTATCCCTCCCTCCCTTCCTCTCCCCTCCTCTGTCTCCCTCTCTTCTCCAGGCTCCTTGTATATCTACAACATCTGTCGTCACCTGATGTCCATGAACCAAACTGCACAGGTACCAGACCCCCTGGGGGAACTAGAGCATGCACAGCCCAGTAGAACATAGTATAGTGCATATATTAAAATCTGTGGTCGGAGCTTGTCACTTCCTCAACCCCCCCCCCCCCAGACTCTAGAGTATCTGCTGTGGGCGTGTGTGTGTCTGGAGACATCCGTTCCCCTGGCGACCGCTGGCTTCCTGCCCTGGAGGTCCACCCTGTACTGTGCTGTCTGCCACTGCTACTACCACAGCCAGGCTGGCCTGCAGGCCGAGGTGTGTATTTGTGTTTGCAGTGTGTGCGTGTGTTTGCAGTGTGTTTGCAGTGTGTGTGTGTGTGTCCTCACAGCAGCGTTGTGTGCAGGTGTTTGCGCGGGGGGCGCTGGGCAAGGTGAGTGAGCTAGGCAGGCTGGAGGAGATGACCGGCCTTCCTGCCTCCCCAGACACCCAGAGAGCCTACAAGGAAGCCACCATCAAGGTACCTCTAGACTCTCTGTCCCCCTATAGACTCTCTGTCCCCCTATAGACTCTCTGTCCCCCTATAGACTCTCTGTCCCCCTCTAGACTCTCTGACCCCCTCTAGACTCTGTCCCCCTCTAGACTCTCTGACCCCGTCTAGACTCTCTGACCCCCTCTAGACTCTTTGACCCCCTCTAGACTCTCTGTCCCCTTCTAGACTCTCTGACCCCGTCTAGACTCTCTGACCCCCTCTAGACTCTTTGACCCCCTCTAGACTCTCTGTCCCCTTCTAGACTCTCTGACCCCCTCTAGACTCTGTGACCATCTGACTGAAGGTGCATGTATGTGTGTGTGTGCGTGTGTGCAGCTGACAGCCATGGTGTTCAGGCGCTCGGTGTATGAGCCCCGGAGGAAGCCTAAAGGCATGTTCAGGCCCAAACTGAAGAGCACTCTGAAGGAGATCCAGGGGGTATCTAACCTTCTAACCTTGCTGCTACACTTTCCTGTACTGTTGGCAACACTGCCGATAATGATCTTGCAACACGTTACAGATGCCGTGGCCTCGTACAGCGACAGAGCGGGTGCTGGTGGAGGTGTTTGAGGGGGCGGCGGCCCAGCTGCTGGCTGTGCTGGAGGCCCTCGGGGAGCGCCCCCGCCGGCCCCTGCACACAGGCCTGCCTGAGGAGCCCGAGGCTCAGGAGGTGGTCCTGGAGCTGCTGGCTGCTGGGGCCAGTCTGCTGGCCGGTCAGACACACACTCTCTAACACACTCATACACACAGTCACACATACTCTTATACACACACACACACGGGCACTCACGGTGTGTGTGTGTGTGTGTAGGGAAGGGGGGATCTATAGAGAAGGAGCGGGATGAGAGCCTGCCTTCCTGTCTGAGTTCACTCTGCACCTCCTCCTCTCTGCTGGAGCTGGCTGTGGCAGGTCAGTGCTTACCCTGACCCCTGATCCTTAACCTAGTAACCCTGACCATATATTTCAAACCTGACTGTGTGAGTGTGTGTTCCAGGGGAGAACAGAGTGTCTGTGCAGGCAGCAGTGAGCTTCATCAAGCTGCTGTATCGCTACGAACAGTGGGACACGTTCTGTACACTGTCTGACCATCTGCTCAACTTCCTGTCTGTAAGTCACAGAGATACCCTTTACAACTTCCTGTCTGTCAGTCACAGAGATACCCTTTACAACTTCCTGTCTGTCAGTCACAGAGATACCCTTTACTACTTCCTGTTTGTCAGTCACAGAGATACCCTTTACTACTTCCTGTCTGTCAGTCACAGAGATACCCTTTACTACTTCCTGTCTGTCTGTCACAGAGATACCCTTTACTACTTCCTGTTTGTCAGTCACAGAGATACCCTTTACTACTTCCTGTCTGTCAGTCACAGAGATACCCTTTACTACTTCCTGTCTGTCAGTCACAGAGATGGTGTGTGTGTGTGTGTGTGTGTGCAGACCCTGGGGCAGCAGGACTTCAGGGCAGCACAGCTGGATCTGGTTCTGCTGCAGGCCATGGAGCGCCTGCTGTCATCTCACAAACACCTCAACAACAAGGACCAACCTGGTACACACACACACACACACACACACACACACACACACACATACACACACACACACACACACACACACACACACACACACACACACACACACACACACACACACACACACACACTGCTCTGTGTCAGGAGGATGTAGTTCATACCTGTGGTTGGATTCAGGTGTTTGTCTATTTATCTGATTCTTTGTTTCCATGTGTTCATCTGACTGTGTGTGTGTGTGTGCAGAGAAGGACGGGATGGGGGGGTGTATGAGTGATGAGCTGTTGGTCCTGGCTCAGACCCTACACGTGTGTGTGTGTGACTCCAGTCAGGTCAGACCCTCTCCTCCACCTTCCCTGTGTCTGCCTGCGTGTGTGTGAGTGCACGTGTGAGTGCACGTGTGTGTGTGTGTGTGTGTGCTTACCCCCCGTGTGCCCCTGCAGAGGGTGCGGCCTGACGCAGACCTGGTCCTGGACCTGGTGCTGTACCTGTGGGCCAGGTGTAAGCCCGTGTTCCAGACAGCCCAGAACACCACCCACACACACCTCCTGAGGGGCCTGGAGCACCTGGATCAGGTGGGCCCAACACACACACACAGTGGTTATGTGTGTGTTCTTCATGGTTGTGTGTGTGTGTAGTGGGTGAGAGTGCTGTCCTGGCTTGGGGAGGTGGTGTGTGTGTGTTCTTCATGGTTGTGTGTGTGTGTGTGTGTGTAGTGGGTGAGAGTGCTGTCCTGGCTGGGGGAGGTGGTGTGTGTGTGCGGTCTGGGGGAGTGGGATCCTCTGCTGCAGGCAGAGATCACCCTGAGACTGGCCTCTGTCCTGGAGAGCAGCGCCCATGCCACGGAGCCTCCAGCACGGAGCAGGCCCAGGACAGGTACACTCACACTCACACACACGCTCACACTCACTCACACACACAGTCACACTCACACACACACTCACACACACCACAGCAGGTCCTCATGTGTGATCTCTGCTGCAGCCTCCAGCGATGACATCACTGCTCAGGCCCCTCCCACTCAGGAGCGTCTCCAGGCCGTGTGTGTGCTGGTGCAGCGAGGCCTGCAGGGCATCGTCCAGGGCTGGACCGCCATGATGCCTGCCGACGGCAGCGCCATCGCTGACAACGCCTTCCTGCAGGTGCCTCTTCCAGCGCCACACACACAGTTACAGACACACAGTTACAGACACACACAGTTACAGACACACACAGTTACAGACACACAGTTACAGACACACACAGTTACAGACACACACAGTTACAGACACACACAGTTACAGACACACAGTTACAGACACACACAGTTACAGACACACACAGTTACAGACACACACAGTTACAGACACACAGTTACAGACACACACAGTTACAGACACACACAGTTACAGACACACACAGTTACAGACACACAGTTACAGACACACACAGTTACAGACACACACAGTTACAGACACACAAATCTGAAGTCTCCCTGCTCCCCATCTCTCTAAAGGGAACCTGTTCTGTTCCTGTTCTAACCTGCATCTCTCTGGCTTGATAGAAATATAAAAGGATGGCCAGTCGCTCGCCTGCAGGAGAGACAGCAGGAGGAGGAGGAAGAGGAGCAGGGGGAGGAGGAGGAAGAGGGGGAACAGATGGAGGAGAGGAGACAGCAGGAGGAGGAGGAGGAGGAGAGGAGACAGAAGTGTTGAAGAATACCTGCCTGTTTCTTGTTCCTATGGACCAAGTCGTGGAACTTCTGGCTATTCAGCACAGGGTCTCCCTCAAGCTGATCCTCACCTGCCCAGGTACCTGACCGCTTGTGTTAGGATGAGAAAACTGTGACTGCTTTACGAGCTACACAGACTGGGACCACCAAGACCCATATGATCATTTACAGCTTATGTGTGTGTGTGTGTGTGTTCCCCAGCTGAGCTGGAGTGTGGTGACAGTAGGAGGTCTCCGCGGCCCTCTGGTGTGGAGGTACTGGAGACAGCATCACAGAGAGGTGAGTCCTGACCTACCAGACCCCTGCTCCTGGAGATACCCTGCTCCTGGAGATACCCTGCTCCTGGAGATACCCTGCTCCTGGAGATACCCTGCTCCTGGAGATACCCTGCTCCTGGAGAGATACCCTCCTGTAGGTTCACCGTTCTCCAGGAGCAGGGTGGGTCTCCCTGAGAGAGCATGGATTCTGAAACCCCAGGTGTCCCTGTGTGACTCCTGCATCTTAGAGAGCGCCCTGTTGGAGAAGATCAAGAAGAACCGTGTCTCCAGGGCTCTCTTCCTCGTCCAGAAGGCTGTGCTGGCTCACAGGCACCACCAGGACAACAGCGCCACCCGGAGGCTCCTGGAGGTCAGACCAGCACCGCTACTGTACACTACACCCTCAGGAGAACTGACTGTTCTGTCAGTGTCTGGTGTCTTCCTGACTCCCTCCCTGACTCCCCCCCTACCTGACTCACCCCTCCCTGACTTACCCCCTTCCTGACTCTCCCCTCCCTGCCCCCCCCTGTGTTCTGCAGGAAGCGGTGCTGCAGTTGGAGAAGGCAGGGGTGGAGGAGCGGAGAGCAGGGCTGGAGAGGAGGGATGGAGGGATGGAAGAAGAGGAGAGGAAGAACAGGCCTCCCCCTCCTCCCATCCTCCTCTCCCGGACTAATCACTCCATGACCTTCGCCCCCGCCCCCTACGCCCTGGAACAGCAGGTGAGGTGACCACACGCTCACATGGCTACGTTCTGGTGCTGGCTGCCAGTCTGGTTCTGTGTTCTAGGTGTGTTGGTTCTGTGTTCTAGGTGTGTTGGTACTGTATCTATGGT
>CM042874.1:382545-425045 GCA_023658055.1 Thaleichthys pacificus | reverse complement strand
GTGTGTGTGTGTCAGGCCCTGAGGACTCTGAGCCTGTCCTGTGTGGCTGTTCCTGTGATGGAGATGGGGAAGAGGCTGCTGCAGGAGCTGAGTGACATCTCTGCTACGGACCAGGAGACAGACAGGCTGCCCAGGAAAGACCAGGAGACAGACAGGCTGCCCAGGAGAGACCAGGAGACAGACAGGCTGCCCAGGAAAGACCAGGAGACAGACAGGCTGCCCAGGAGAGACCAGGAGACAGACAGGCTGCCCAGGAGAGACCAGGAGACAGACAGGCTGCCCAGGAGAGACCAGGAGACAGACAGGCTGCCCAGGATAGACCAGGAGACAGACAGGCTGCCCAGGAGAGACCAGGAGACAGACAGGCTGCCCAGGAGAGACCAGGAGACAGACAGGCTGCCCAGGAGAGACCAGGAGACTGACAGGCTGCCCAGGAGAGACCAGGAGACAGACAGGCTGCCCAGGAGGGGAGGAGCCGGGGAGGAGGCCAGCGAGCAGCTGAGGGCTCTGGAGGGGAAGAGAGCCAGCTCTGGTACACACACACACACATATACACACACACACATATATACACACACACACACACACAGATGATGTTGTTGGTGTAGCTGTGATGATGATGATGATGTTGGTGTGTAGGCTCTCACAGCCATGAGCTGATAGGCCAGGAAGATCCAGTCCTGCTGTACAGCACCCTGTCCTGCTGCCCCCTGAAGAGCTGCTACAAAGAGGGTAGATGCACACACACACACACACAAACTAAACATAGACACATGCATATGTACAGACACTCAATACAGTCACACACAGACCCATACAGTTCTTCATATATGCCAGTGTATGTATGTGAATATGGAGATGTTTTTAATGTTTGAGACGTAGCCCTGTGTGGGTGTGTGGTGTGCGTGTGGTGTGTGTGTGCTCAGTGATGAAGGTCAAGAGGAAGGCGTGCTTCCTGGAATGTGCGGTGCTGCTGCTGCAGAGGAGCCTGCAGGAGGAGCAGCTGTGTCTGGTGACACAGTGGGGCCAGGACATCTTCACCTGGATCACCAGGTGTGTGAGGGGGGGGGTCTTCACCTGGATCACCAGGTGTGTGAGGGGGGTGTGTGGACAGATGTTTGGAAGTCTGTGTGTCTGTGTGTCTGTGTATGTTTGACTGACTATATCGATGTCTCTCTGTTTGTGTGTATCTCTGTGTGTGTATCCCTGTATGTGTGTGTGTGTGTGTGTGTGTCTGTGTGTATCCAGGAGGGATGAGTGTCTGGCAGGTCCTAAGAAGCTCCAGGAGAGAGGAGGCCTGGGGAAGCTCTCCTCCTGCACAGAGAACAAGGTGTGTCCTGCTGCCCCAACACACCCCACACACCCCTCACACCTGCTGCCCCAACACACCCCACACACCCCTCACACCTGCTGCCCCAACACACCCCACACACCCCTCACACCTGCTGCCCCAACACACCCCACACACCCCTCACACCTGCTGCCCCAACACACCCCACACACCTCTCACACCTGCTGCCCCAACACACCCCACACACCTGCTGCCCCAACACACCCCACACACCTCTCACATCTGCTGCCCCAACACACCCCACACACCCCTCACATTTGCTGCCCCAACACACCCCTCACACCTGCTGCCGCCCCATCACACCCCACCCCCCCACCCCCCGTCACATCCTTCACATCATCTCTCACATCATCTCATCATCTCACATCATCTCCTGCCTGAGAGTGTGTGTGTGTGTTCGTAGAAGAAGTCTGGTTCAATCTGGACAGACAAGAAGAAGAGGGAGTTTCTGCAGAGGAAGCTGCTCAGCGGTCTCAAGACACAGAACACTGACAGGTGAATGTGTGGGTGTGTGGTGTGGGTGTGTGTGTGTTGTGTGTCTAGTACACCCCTTTGCATTTATGTGTATCCCCCAGTATAGGTCCGTGACCTATGACTTTATGCCAGACTTTAACCCTGTTTGTGTGTGTGTATGGTGTGTGTATGGTGTGTGTGTATGGTGTGTGTATGGTGTGTGTGTATGGTGTGTGTATGGTGTGTGTGTATGGTGTGTGTCCAGGGAGAGCAGGGCAGTAGACACCCTGCTGGCCCAGCTGCCCCCCCTGCTGCCTGGTTACCAGCGGCGACGCCGTCTCCGCCAGGTCTGCTCTGAGGAGTGGCTGTGGCGTTGTCATGCCAACCTGAGCATGGGCCTCGCCCACCTGGGCATGCTCAGACACAACCTGGAGCTCAGCCTCGCAGCCAGCTGCCCTTACCGGTACACACACACTCACACACACACACACCGTACACACACCATGCACACACATGTAGTATCCCAGCTTATGGTGTGTTTGTGTGTGTGTTGCAGCTACAGTCAGCTGCCTCCCTCCCTGTTCTCCCTGTACCAGAGTGGGATATTGGTGCAATGGGGCCCCAAGCCCCCCGCTGCCAGCCCCCAGCCCCCCTCTGCCAGCCCCCAGCCTCCCTCTGCCAGCCCCCAGCCTCGACCACGCTCTGCCCCACGAAACCCCCTGCACAGGACCAGGGAGAACGAGCCAGGTGACAGAGAGACACTGAGGGACAGAGTTAGAGATGGAGAGAGAGACATGGACGTACTGGATACTGAGGGTCAGAGTTAGAGATGGAGAGAGAGACATGGACATACTGAATACTGAGGGTTAGAGTTAGAGATGGAGAGAGAGACATGGACATACTGAATACTGAGGGTTAGAGTTAGAGATGGAGAGAGAGACATGGACGTACTGGATACTGAGGGTCAGAGTTAGAGATGGAGAGAGATATAGAGAGCTAAGGAGAGAGAATGTTTTCTCCACCCTAGGTATGACCACCAGTGGGGAGGAGGAGCCAATCACAGCAGAGAGTGAGACGGACTCTCCTCGCATGGCTCAGACCAACCAATCAGATCACAGCGAGCCCTCACGACGCCCCGCCTCCCTGCTGCACGACTCCCTCAGCAAGGCTGTTCTGCACCTCAGAAGGGCTATGGTACACACACACACACCATATACACACACACCATACACACCATACACACACACACACCATACACACACACACACCATACACACACACGTTGTGTACATCTATCCATGTGGGGAATCAGAATTCAGTCCTGGTTAGGTTTAGGTTAGGGGTTAGGGAAAACTGTTTTCCCTAACCTAAACCTTAACCTTACACTTATTACACGGCTCTTCTTAATGCTGTAGAATGCTCCATTCACTTGAATGGGGCTTCCCAACGTTCTGTGGTCAACTATGTTTCCATATTTGAGCGTTGCTATGCATAATTGACCGCTGTCAAGGGAAGTGGGCGTTTTGCCTCGGATTCACGTCTTTCTTAGCACTCCACAAGCAGTCCGGTAACTTATCAACCCCAGCGTGTTGCGTCGCTTGGCAAGTAGCCGTGTATTATCCCTTACTTATACTCTTCTGACCCTGTGTGTGTGTGTGTGTGCTGTGACGGTGTGTGTGTAGGTGCTGGCTCATCGTGGCCGCCACTGGATCAGTCTGCAGAGTGTGTGTGTCAGTGTGTGGGACCAGGCCTGCAGCCTGTCTGCTGTGCTGCACCCCCCCTCCCCCCTGACCCTGGAGCAGCTCCACTCTGCCCTCACCCCGCTCTACGCCCTGGCAGCCGACCTGCTGCTGGACATGATGGACCAGCTGCAGGTCAGCACACAACCCACACACACACACACTTGTTGTGCTCTCTGTCTGACTGCCTCCCTGTGTCCCTCCCTGCCTGTGTGTGTGTGCGTGTGTGTGCATGCGTATGTGTGTGTGTGTGTGTGTGTGTGCAGCTGTGGGTTGTGTATGAGGCTGCCCAGGCCCAGGGCCCGTGGAGGTCCTTCCCCCAGGAGGAGCAGCTGCTGGTGGGGCACGGCTGGCTGAGCCGCCTGCTCCTCCACACCCTGGAGCTGCTGCACCAGCAGGCTCGCTGGGAGACCCTGGCCCACCTGGCCCTGCTGTTCAACACACGCACACGGTACGCACACACACACGCACAAGGTACGCACACGCACACTCACACACACACATGCACACAGTATGCACACACACGCACACACATCAGCCCGACTGATATATCGGCGGTTTTTGTGTTTTTGTTCAAAGGAGGTTTCATATCTTAAGTTTGTATTTTTATACATTTTATTTATCAGAAACTGCATTAACATATTATTTTAGTGAGGAAATAATAACAGGAGTCAGATGGCTGAGCAGTTAGGGAATCGGGCTATTAATCAGAAGGTTGCTGGTTCAATTCCAGGCCATGTCAAATGACGTTGTGTCCTTGGGAAGGCACTTAACCCTACTTGCCTCGGAGAATGTCCCTGTACTTATTCGCTCTGGATAAGAACTTCTGCTAAAAGTGACTAAATATAAACTACAAATAACTACTGTTAGGGAAATCAGTTTGTTTTGTTACGCGTTTCTGGATTTTAAAAATATTTTTTTATATCGGCCGATATCGGAATATCGGATTTTTAAATCACCAAATATTTGTATCGGTATCGGCCTTAAAAATCCTTTATCGGTCGGGCTCTAACACACACACTCACACACACACACACACACTCACACACACACGCACACACACACACACACATGCACTATTACTATTCCTTCCCTAACCCCAACCTTAACCCTAAATCTAAGCCTAAAGGCCTTCGCAGACCGATTAGTGTGAGCGAACAAAAAGCGTGCTGTGTATGGTGTGTGTGTATGGTGTGTGTGTGTATGGTGTGTGTGTATGGTGTGTGTGTATGGTGTGTGTGTATGGTGTATGGTGTGTGTGTGTGTATGGTGTGTCCCAGGGAGCGCTACACCCAGGTCATCACCCCTCTGTTGGTCCACGCCCAGCGGCGCCTGCTGGAGAGGATCAGCCTGTACGGAGGCCCCCCCTCCCCCCAGCCTCACCTGACCAGGACACACCTGCTCACCGGACACCAGGCGAGACACACACACCATTCATACACACACACATCATTCATACACACACATCATTCATACACACACACACCATACAGTAATCTAGAGAAATCGTCTCCCCAGGTGACTTGCAAGAGCTACACAGGACAACAGCTGATGAGCGCATGGACCCCTCATCCTCACCCCAGCAGCCCTCATCCTCACCCCAGCAGCCCTCATCCTCACCCCAGCAGCCCTCATCCTCACCCCAGCACCCCTCATCCTCACCCCAGCACCCCTCATCCTCACCCCAGCACCCCTCATCCTCACCCCAGCACCCCTCATCCTCACCCCAGCAGCCCTGACTTAGAGACCCTGCAGCTGGCCGGTCAGTACACACACACTGTACACACACACCGCACACACACACACAAACATTTTATTTTTGTTTTTTATATGCCTGTGTGTGTGTGTGTGTGTCTGTGTGTGTGTGTGTGTCTGTGTGTGTGTGCCTGTGTGTGTGTGTGTGTGCCTGTGTGTGTGTGTGTGTGTGCCTGTGTGTGCCTGTGTGTGTTTCAGAGGTGCGGCGGGCCATGTGTGTGGTGCGTGTGCCCCTCGATGTGGAGGACTCCCTGCGCTGCTTCAGAGAGGCTGTAGAGCGAGACTGTCACACACACACACACACACACCACACCTTCCAGCACAGCAGGACCCTGCTCACACTGCTGCTGGCTCACACACAGACCTGTGAGTACACACACACTAATATCCACACACACACACAGAGCTGTGGATACACACACAGGTGTTCTTCAAGTTTCTGTATGTTCCTCCCCTCTCTCAGCTGTGTTGGAGGGGAGCCAGGATGGTGGTGGGGGGGCCCAGGGGCCTCAGGGCAGGGTGGAGTTCAGGGGGGCGGTGTCCTCGGCCCCCGGCTCGGCCCCCCCAGACCTGAGCAGAGAGGACTTCCTGGGGTCGCTCTACCGCCCCCCCCTGCCCCCTTCCCACACCCCCAGAGTCATCTCCTCCTACAGCAGCACCATCAGTAAGACCTGCCGCACCTCACGTCCACCTCACTCAGGACACGTCCATCTCACTCAGGACACGTCCAATTCCAATTTTACATCGTCGTCAAAATGAATGCGATATTATCACTAATATTCGATATATCGACCAGCCCTACTCTGCATCCACACCCTCAAACTGCTCACTCAGCATCCACCCTCCTCTCACTGTGCTCCTGGGGGCAGCTCAGGACAAGGATTGGAGCTGGAGTTGTTGTATTTGAATGTGTGTGTGTGTGGCGTGTTTGTGTGGTGTGTGTGTGTTCCAGAGTGGATGGAGGCCCAGGGAGAGGTGTCTCTGAAGTTTCAGGCTCTGCATGAGCTGGGGAACCTCTACTACTACACTGGCAACCACAGGTCAGACACACACACATACGTGCACTCTGGAACACACACACACACGCCACACACACACACACCCCACATATACACACACACGCCCCACACATACACAGACAGCAGACACATCAGCCTTTTTATCAGTTATTGGCATAGTTGTGGAACATCCTTCTGTGTGTGTGCATGCAGGGCGGCGCTGGCTGCGTGGAGCAGGGCTGTGGACGGCTCCCTGCACAGTTCTGGAGTCCTGGACACCTGGGCCGGCCTCGCCTGGCCCGGCCACGCCCACACCCTGAGGCATGCTGGGATACGAGGCTGCCTGCAGGCCGCTGTGCTCACTGCCAAGATCGCTCAGTCAGTTTCCTAGCAACACACACATGTGTTGAATGTGGTATGTGTGTGTGTTATATGTAAGTGTGTGTTTTCACACAGCTGTGCTCTGCTGTTGTCAGGTTCATCCAGACATCTAACATCAGCCAACGGACCCAGACCTGTCTCCTGTCTGCACAACTCTTCAAGGTAACCCACACTCACACACACACACTCACACACTCACTCAGTATACACCCCCCCCCAGGTTGACTGGACCTGCATAACCCCCCTCCCCCAGTGTCTCCTGCAGGCCTCCCTCCCTCACCCCTCCTCAGACCTCCAGTACGCCTCCTACAGCGTGGGGGCGGAGCTTATCCCAGGGGTGGAGCTCTTCTCTGATCCAGGCCACGCCCCCTTGGGTGACACAGTGTCATCACTGGGCTTCCTCTGTCACTGGCTGTACTCTGCTGGAGAACACCTCACGGTACACTCACACTACACACACACACATCACACACTCTCTCACGGTACACTCACACTACACACACCTCACGGTACACTCACACTACACACACACACATCACACACTCTCTCACGGTACACTCACACTACACACACCTCACGGTACACTCACACTACACACACACACATCACACACTCTCTCACGGTACACTCACACTACACACACACACATCACACACTCTCTCACACTACACTCACACTACACACACACACATCACACACTCTCTCACACTACACTCACATCACACTACACACACACTGGCTGTACTCTGCTGGAGAACACCTCACGGTACACTCACACTACACACACACACATCACACACTCTCTCACACTACACTCACACTACACACACACACATCACACACTCTCTCACACTACACTCACACTACACACACCTCACGGTACACTCACACTACACACACACACATCACACACTCTCTCACGGTACACTCACACTACACACACACACATCACACACTCTCTCACACTACACTCACACTACACACACACACATCACACACTCTCTCACACTACACTCACATCACACTACACACACACTGGCTGTACTCTGCTGGAGAACACCTCACGGTACACTCACACTACACACACACACATCACACACTCTCTCACACTACACTCACATCACACTACACACACACATCATGGTCCAGACATGCGTGTGTGTAGTGGCTGGTCTCCAGAGTGCTGCTGTGTTGCAGGTGCTGCCCATGCTGGCTCTCTACCTGCACCTAGTCAGCACGCTCTGCAGAGACACTCACCTCACCATCACAGCAAGGATCCTGAAGGTCTGCCTGCCTGCCTGCCTGCCTGTCTGTGTGTGTGAATGTCTGTGTGTTGCCCAAGTAAATGTTCTAACAAAGCTTTCTGTGTGTGTGTGCTCCAGGTGAGGGTTTTGGCAGAGCTGGGTCTCTTCTGTCAGGCCGTGAGGGAGGCTGTTCTGCTGACGCAGGGAGAGGAGGAGCCACACAAGACTGGGGTAGTCTCTCTGTCTCACACACACACACACACTATCACACACACACTGTCACACCATGGTGTATCACATGAGTGTGTTTGTCTTCATGTGACTCTCAGCCTATCAAGACGTTCAACACCAACAAGACTCTGCTGAACCCTGCCAACCTACAGGTAGTCATGGTTACCACATACTAACATGCAGGTCATGGCTACCACAGATCGTGCCATCATACAGGTAGTCATGGTTACCGTATGTGTGTGTGTGTGTGTGAGCCAGGCGCTGGAGGACCTGGTGAACCGTGGTGTGAGCCCTGAGGCCGGCCTGCTGTACGGAGCCAGACTGGCCCAGCGCCTCCCCCTGGCCCAGGCTCACCTGCTGCTGGCCCTCTGCAGGACCATCCACACCCTGCCGGAGGCCCTGGACACAGGTACACCACCCTGGGGGGAACTAGCCCTGTACACCACCCTGGGGGGGTAACTAGCCCTGTACACCACCCTGGGGGGAACTAGCCCTGTACACCACCCTGGGGGGGTAACCAGCCCTGTACACTTTGCTGGTTCAAACACTTATTGTGTGTGTGTGTGTGTGTGTGTGTCCAGATGTGCTCCAGCCCCGGAGGGCCAAGTTGCTGCGCTCCAGCAGCACCCCCAACCTGCCTCGCCCCCCCCCCTGTGACACAGACAGGAGGAGCAGAGACCCCAAACAGCTGGACCTGCAGATGGAGAACCTGACCCTGGGCCAGGTCAAGGTAGGCTGGGGCCTGGGGGAGGCTGGGGCCTGGGGGAGGCTGGGGCCTGGGGGAGGCTGGGGCCTGGGGGAGGCTGGTAGCTGGGGAGGTGGGGAGGCTGGTAGCTGGGGCCTGGGGGAGGTGGGGAGGCTGGTAGCTGGGGCCTGGAGGAGGTGGGGAGGCTGGTAGCTGGGGCCTGGAGCTACTTCTTCTGATTGCTCCCCCTTCCCTCCTGCAGTCCCTGCTCCTGAGGGAGGCAGGCTGCATGCTGCAATCCCAGCAGCCCCTGGTCTGCACCCCTGGTGACCCAGAGCAGCAGGAGCTACAGGTGGACACTCTGCTGCTGCTGGCAGACCTGCACCTGCAGCTGGGCCAGGCTGCCTCCAGGTAGGAGGGGGGGTGAGGCCAGGCTGCCTCCAGGTAGGAGGGGGGAGGATGTGTGTGTGTGTGTGTGTGTGTATGTGTGAGTCCTGACTCTGCTGCTCCCCCAGTGCAGACATGGCAGTAGCAGCCCTGGAGATGCTCCACACTGCAGCCTCCCCGCCCCCCAGAGGCCCAGCCCCCCCGCCCCCCGGGGGTCCAGCCCCCCCGGCTCCCCACCCTCTGGATACTGCAGGCCTTGGAGTGACCAGGTGCACCATCACTTCCTGTTTACACTCTTCCAACACACACACTCAATACACTGTTGACTGTATGCTACAGATGTTCATGTGTGTGTGTCCATGCAGGACAGTGTGAGGGAGGAGGGAGGGTGCAGGAGTGTAGAGTATTGAGATGTGTCCTCTACACAGGCAGGAGTGTAGAGTATTGAGATGTGTCCTCTACACAGGCAGGAGTGTAGAGTATTGAGATGTGTCCTCTACACAGGCAGGAGTGTAGAGTATTGAGATGTGTCCTCTACACAGGCAGGAGTGTAGAGTATTGAGATGTGTCCTCTACACAGGCAGGAGTGTAGAGTATTGAGATGTGTCCTCTACACAGGCAGGAGTGTAGAGCTATTGAGATGTGTCCTCTACACAGGCAGGAGTGTAGAGCTATTGAGATGTGTCCTCTACACAGGCAGGAGTGTAGACTATTGAGATGTGTCCTCTACACAGGCAGGAGTGTAGACTATTGAGATGTGTCCTCTACACAGGCAGGAGTGTAGACTATTGAGATGTGTCCTCTACACAGGCAGGAGTGTAGAGTATTGAGATGTGTCCTCTACACAGGCAGGAGTGTAGACTATTGAGATGTGTCCTCTACACAGGCAGGAGTGTAGAGTATTGAGATGTGTCCTCTACACAGGCAGGAGTGTAGACTATTGAGATGTGTCCTCTACACAGGCAGGAGTGTAGACTATTGAGATGTGTCCTCTACACAGGCAGGAGTGTAGACTATTGAGATGTGTCCTCTACACAGGCAGGAGTGTAGAGTATTGAGATGTGTCCTCTACACAGGCAGGAGTGTAGAGTATTGAGATGTGTCCTCTACACAGGCAGGAGTGTAGAGTATTGAGATGTGTCCTCTACACAGGCAGGAGTGTAGAGTATTGAGATGTGTCCTCTACACAGGCAGGAGTGAAGGAGGGGGGAAGGTGTCCTCTACACAGGCAGGAGTGTAGAGTATTGAGATGTGTCCTCTACACAGGCAGGAGTGTAGAGTATTGAGATGTGTCCTCTACACAGGCAGGAGTGTAGAGTATTGAGATGTGTCCTCTACACAGGCAGGAGTGTAGAGTATTGAGATGTGTCCTCTACACAGGCAGGAGTGTAGACTATTGAGATGTGTCCTCTACACAGGCAGGAGTGTAGACTATTGAGATGTGTCCTCTACACAGGCAGGAGTGTAGACTATTGAGATGTGTCCTCTACACAGGCAGGAGTGTAGACTATTGAGATGTGTCCTCTACACAGGCAGGAGTGAAGGAGGGAGGGAAGGTGTCCAGCCTTCATCCTGGAACAACAGCCCAGGGGGCGGAGTCTCGTGAGCGTCTAGGCCCCGCCCTCTGGCTGCGCTGCAGACTGGTCCTGCTCCAGAGCTTGCTGACACACACCCCTGGAGCCTCCATCTACACAGGTCTGGAGGGGTGTGTGCAGGGGTGTGTGTGTGCAGGGGTGTGTGTGTGTGTGCAGGGGTGTGTGTGTGAAGGGGTGTGTGTCTGCACTCTTGTTTAACTACCCTTGTAGTTAGTGAAACATGAAAAACTTGTGTGTGTGTGTGTGTGTGAGAGCAGGTGTGGACAGCAGTGTGGAGGCAGCCCGACTGGTGAAGGAGGGTGTTCAGGAGGCGGAGTCCTGGGGAGACCCACACACACACGCTCTGCTTCTCCTGCAGGGGGCGACACTGAGCACACACTCTGGAGACAGCATCACTCTGCTGCAGGTCTCACACACACACACTCACACACCCACACACACATACACCCACTCACACACATGCACACACTCAAACACACACACAATAACATGTTGTGTGTGTGTGTGTGTGTGTGTGTGTAGAAGGCGGTGAGTGTGTTGTCAGGGCAGCCCAGCCTGTGTCCAGGCTCAGTGCTGCTTGTGTCCAGGGCTGCTATTCTGCTGTGGGACCTGGGAGCAGAGGGCCACCTCAGTCTGGCCAGGCACACCCAGAGCCTGCTGCTCACACAGGTAAACACTCACACACACTCACACTCACACACACACACAGCTCCACTGTCCCAGCTGAGGGGTGTGTGTGTTGCCTGTCCCCAGCTGAGGGTGTTTGGGGAGAGCGTGTCGCTGGGGGAGGGAGGCAGAGTTCTCCTGTCCCCAGGTCCCTCCAACATCTACCTTCCCCTTCTGCCCCTGCTCGCTGCCATCACCACGCGCCTGGGTAGGTCTCACACACACACACACACACTGACAGATGAAGTAACGAGATGAAGATGAAGACTACTGTAATCCTCTCTACTGCTCCCCAGGTCTCAACCTGGCAGCCCAGGCACTGACCATGGTGCCCTCAGCCCCCTTCAGCCAGCCCCCGGGCCCCCCCAGCCAGCCCCCAGGCCCCCCCAGCCAGCCCCCGGGCCCCCCCAGCCAGCCCCCCGGCCCCCCCAGCCAGCCCCCCGGCCCCCCCAGCCAGCCCTCGAGCCCCTCCGGCCCCCTGCAGCTGAGCCAGCAGGCTCAGGAGGTGCTCCAGTCGTCCCTGCAGCTGTCCAGGTCCTGCTGTTCCAGGGACCTGCTGCTGGAGACACACATCCTGCACTGTCTGGGTGGGTGGAGGAGGTGGAGGAGGTGGAGGAGGTGGGGGGTGCTCTACCCTCGGACCATCTAACTGTGTGTGTGTGTGTATCCTGTGTGTGTGTGTGAGAAGGCTTGGTGCAGAGGTACCAGATGCTGCTGGGTGACGTCCCAGCCCAGCGTGTGTTAGAGACCTTCCTGGAGTGTCTCCAGCTCTCCCTGCTACACTGCCACTCTCTGCTGTAAGGACAGGCTGGGAGGGAGAGCGCATAGACTGGATACATATATATCCCTGTGTTGTCTGTGTGTGTGTTTCTTACATGTGTGTGTGTGTGCAGGCTGGTGCGTAATTGTTACCAGGAGATGGCGCTGGTGTACCTCCACCTGCACCACAGTAGCTCCGCCTCCCAGCACCCCCAGGACTCCTCCCACTCTGGCAAACAGAAGGTACCTCTCTCCCCTCCTCTCCTTACCTTTCCTCTGCTCTCCTGTCCTCCTCTCCCCTCCTCCCTCTCCTCCCCTTGTCTCCTGTCTCCTGTAACTCCTCCTGTCCTCCTCCCTCTCCTCCCTCTCCTCTCCTGAATCCTGTAACTCCTCCTGTCCTCCTCCCTCTCCTCCCTCTCCTCTCCTGAATCCTGTAACTCCTCCTGTCCTCCTCTCCCCTCCTCCCTCTCCTCTCCTCTCCTGTAACTCCTCCTGTCCTCCTCTCCCCTCATCCCTCTCCTCTCCTGAATCCTGTAACTCCTCCTGTCCTCCTCCCTCTCCTCCCTCTCCTCTCCTCTCCTGTAACTCCTCCTGTCCTCCTCTCCCCTCATCCCTCTCCTCTCCTCTCCTGTAACTCCTCCTGTCCTCCTCTCCCCTCCTCCCTCTCCTCTCCTCTCCTGTAACTCCTCCTGTCCTCCTCTCCCCTCCTCCCTCTCCTCTCCTCTCCTGTAACTCCTCCTGTCCTCCTCTCCCCTCCTCCCTCTCCTCTCCTCTCCTGTAACTCCTCCTGTCCTCCTCTCCCCTCATCCCTCTCCTCTCCTGTAACTCCTCCTGTCCTCCTCTCCCCTCCTCCCTCTCCTCTCCTCTCCTGTAACTCCTCCTGTCCTCCTCTCCCCTCATCCCTCTCCTCTCCTGTAACTCCTCCTGTCCTCCTCTCCCCTCCTCCCTCTCCTCTCCTCTCCTGTAACTCCTCCTGTCCTCTCCTGTCCTGCTCCAGGTGTTGAGGAGCTCCAGTATGAACAGAGGTGTGTCAGCATCAGGGTACATGCTGCTGTACTGGGTCTGTGTCCGGGCTGCTGTACAGGTGTGGAGGAAGCACACATATACACACACCAATATACACATGATGTACAGTGTATGTATCCATGGGGATTGTTGTTGTGCAGGTGTGGAGGGCCATGCTGTGGTCCAGTCAGCTGTGTGGACCTCCAGACTCCACGTCCAGCCTCCTGCCTCTCACCTCCCTCCACACCCTGCCTCGCTTCGCCCTCAACGACCTGCTCAACCCCTGTGGTACCCTGCACTCCTCTCACTCCTCCTCTCCTCCTCCTCTCCTTCCTCCTCTCATCTTGTCCCTCCTCTCCCTCCCTCCCAGGTGGGGTGGACCAGCAGGGGGCCAGGACCAGCAGGGGGTCTCCAGAGTCCAGGATGAGCATCAGAAAGTGTTCCCTTCTCACCTGGCTGCAGCTGTCCAGATACTACACTCACCTGTCCCGACTCTGCTCTACCATGCACCCAGGTGACACTCTCTCTCTCACACACACACACACACACACACACACTGCTGCACTTGATTTTGATGCATGTTCATGTATGCATGTGTGTGTATATGTGTGTGTGTGTGTGTGTGTGTGAGGTGTGTGTGTGTGTGTGTGTGTGTGTGTGTGGTGTGTGTGTGTGTGTCTCAGTCTGTCCCCAGAGTGTTGAGAGGTTGCTGTGTGTATCAGGAGGGGGAGACCTCCAGCAGAGGTTGTTCCAGCTGCATGTCTTCTTCTGCTCTCACATGCCCAGCTACAGGAAGACCTGCAGCCCTCCCAGCCCCCCCCCAGACCTGCTGCAGCTGCCCCAGACCCTGCAGGTACACACACACACACCTCACACACTCATACAGTAACTCTATTTACCAATTACCAAATTGCCAAAGGGGTTAGTATGTGTGTTTTGGGGTAAATTGCCAAAGGGGTTAGTGTGTCTATAGTGTTTTTTTGTATTAATGTATTGATATGATGTGAGTTCCAGTAACCATAACCCTTTTTACACTGTTATTACACTGCTATTACACTGCTATTACACTTATTACACTGTTATTACACTGCTATTACACTGTTATTACACTGTTATTACACTGTTATTACACTGTTATTACACTGCTATTACACTGTTATTACACTGTTATTACACTGCTATTACACTGCTATTACACTTATTACACTGTTATTACACTGTTATTACACTTATTACTCTGCTATTACACTTATTACACTGTTATTACACTGCTATTACACTGTTATTACACTGCTATAACACATGTACTATGTTGTTATTACACTGATTACACTGTTGCAGAGATTGGAAGTAACAAAGTACTAATACTTATGTAGCGATGTCGACATGATCATCCGTGGCATATATGAGGGAGATACGAACTATACTCTACGAGTATCTGTTACCAGAGTGGTTTTAAACATGAGTATCTGTATTTCACTTGAGTGAAGGATGTGTGTACTATACCATCTCTTCACAGTTGTTACTGTGATTACACTGCGATTATCTAGTTATTACACTGCGATTATGTAGTTATTACACTGCGATTACACTGGATTACACAGTAATACACTTTTTACAAACAATTTCACATTGTTAATACACTGTGCAGTTACCAGCGTGACACTAAAACAGGTAGTACTTTTTAATTAAGTATATGTCAGAGCCCACACTTCTTTACTTTAACTTGAGTGAAAAAGTGTACAAAACTTCCAGTCTTTTAAAACATGAGTATCTGTACTTCTACTTGGGTGAAGGAAGATATTTGTATGTGTGTGTGTGTGTGTGTGTGTGTGTAGATCAGTCCTGTGTTGTGTGGGACGCTCAGAGAGAAGTTCCCAGAATGCTTTGCTGACAAGCCTCAGCTGTGCATGCAGTGGTACCGCCCCCCCCTGGTCTCGCCTGACAACCAGGACATGGTAGGACACACATACACACACGCATACACACACACGCACCTCCACACACGCATACACACGCACGCACCTCCACACACGCATACACACACACGCACCTCCACACACGCATACACACACGCACCTCCACACACGCATACACACACGCACCTCCACACACGCATACACACACGCACCTCCACACACTCGTGCACACACACGCACCTCCACACACGCATACACACACGCACCTCCACACACGCATACACACACGCACCTCCACACACGCATACACACACGCACCTCCACACACTCGTACACACACACGCACCTCCACACACTCGTGCACACACACGCACCTCCACACACGCGTGCACACACACGCACCTCCACACACGCGTGCACATGTCCACGTCCACTCCGTGCTGTCCCCAGGTGGTGCTGCTGTTTGCTGTGAGCAGCTCTGGTGTCTCCTGCTGCTCTGCTCCTCCTCTACACTGTGGCCAGCAGCTGCTCAGCATGGACAGGTACACACACCATGTACACACACACACACACACCATGTATACACACACACCATGTACACACACACCATGTACATACACACCATGTACACACACACCATGTAAATCATACCTGCAAACTTGTCACTTTTCGGCGAAAATCGCCGTTTTGAATGGGAAAATGTCATCCACGTGAATCGTGTAGATCCGAAGAGTTTTTAATTGTGTGTGTGTGTGTGTGTGTGGGGGGGGGGGGGTACAATTTCCCATAAACGGGAGATAAACCTACTGCGGTCGTCTTCACAATAAAACATCTTTGGTGATACATCACGCGAGTCATTTGGCCAATCACAATCAAGGTAACGGCAGCGTCTTCTTTGAAAAGCCCCTGGCTGCAGCTTTCCCTGGCTGCAGCTTTCTCGCTGGTGAATTCCACTTTTCACGCTACCACTACCAGGCAGAGGCCGTTTATGGAGAACGTTGTTGTTGACATGTTTAACGTTATAATGGAAAGCAAGCTTGTCGGCTAGTCGGCTTGTCAGCTAACATAAGATCAGTGAATTGTGTTGTTAGCCTAGTTTAATGTGAATCTGTATAAAATGTGTCACCTTTTTCAGCCCTTCTGAGTTTGCAGGTATGGTACATGCACACACAGCCTCTGAAAGCACACCTTGATCCTTTGACATGCTGTTGTTTGATTGGCTGATCCATGCTGTCTGTTGTGTCAGGGTGAGGGTGGTACACGCTCAGCTGTGTGCAGCGTGTGTGGGTGTCAGCCTGGCTCCTCCCCCTCCAGCACCCCCCAGCCCCGCCTCCAGGCAGCTGAGACACCCCGGACCCTCCGACACACCCGCACTGGTACACACACACTACATACACACATACTTCTGCACGGACACTTCCAGACAAACTGACATACGTCTGGTACGTTATCATGGGAGTATATTTGTGTTTGTGTTTCAGATTCTGCAGGAGAAGGTGAGGAGCTGCTGTTCTGCCATCACACATCTCCTGAAGCCTGGCTTACAGTCGACCACACTCCCCCAGGTACACACACACACACCTCCTGAAGCCTGGCTTACAGTCGACCACACTCCCCCAGGTACACACACACCTCTCCTGAAGCCTGGCTTACAGTCGACCACACTCCCCCAGGTACACACACCTCTCCTGAAGCCTGGCTTACAGTGGACCACACTCCCCCAGGTACACACACACACACCTCCTGAAGCCTGGCTTACAGTCGACCACACTCCCCCAGGTACACACACACACACCTCTCCTGAAGCCTGGCTTACAGTCGACCACACTCCCCCAGGTACACACACACACACCTCCTGAAGCCTGGCTTACAGTCGACCACACTCCCCAGGTACACACACACACACCTCTCCTGAAGCCTGGCTTACAGTCGACCACACTCCCCCAGGTACACACACACACACCTCCTGAAGCCTGGCTTACAGTCGACCACACTCCCCAGGTACACACACACACACCTCTCCTGAAGCCTGGCTTACAGTCGACCACACTCCCCCAGGTACACACACCTCTCCTGAAGCCTGGCTTACAGTGGACCACACTCCCCCAGGTACACACACCTCTCCTGAAGCCTGGCTTACAGTCGACCACACTCCCCCAGGTACACACACACACATCTCCTGAAGCCTGGCTTACAGTCGACCACACTCCCCCAGGTACACACACACACACCTCTCCTGAAGCCTGGCTTACAGTCGACCACACTCCCCCAGGTACACACACACACACCTCTCCTGAAGCCTGGCTTACAGTCGACCACACTCCCCCAGGTACACACACACACATCTCCTGAAGCCTGGCTTACAGTGGACCACACTCCCCCAGGTACACACACACACACCTCCTGAAGCCTGGCTTACAGTCGACCACACTCCCCCAGGTACACACACACACACCTCTCCTGAAGCCTGGCTTACAGTCGACCACACTCCCCCCAGGTACACACACACACACCTCCTGAAGCCTGGCTTACAGTCGACCACACTCCCCCAGGTACACACACACACACCTCTCCTGAAGCCTGGCTTACAGTCGACCACACTCCCCCAGGTACACACACACACATCTCCTGAAGCCTGGCTTACAGTCGACCACACTCCCCCAGGTACACACACACACACCTCCTGAAGCCTGGCTTACAGTCGACCACACTCCCCCAGGTACACACACACACACCTCTCCTGAAGCCTGGCTTACAGTCGACCACACTCCCCCAGGTACACACACACACACCTCTCCTGAAGCCTGGCTTACAGTCGACCACACTCCCCCAGGTACACACACACACACCTCCTGAAGCCTGGCTTACAGTCGACCACACTCCCCCAGGTACACACACACACACCTCTCCTGAAGCCTGGCTTACAGTCGACCACACTCCCCCAGGTACACACACCTCTCCTGAAGCCTGGCTTACAGTGGACCACACTCCCCCAGGTACACACACCTCTCCTGAAGCCTGGCTTACAGTCGACCACACTCCCCCAGGTACACACACACACATCTCCTGAAGCCTGGCTTACAGTCGACCACACTCCCCCAGGTACACACACACACATCTCCTGAAGCCTGGCTTACAGTCGACCACACTCCCCCAGGTACACACACACACACCTCTCCTGAAGCCTGGCTTACAGTCGACCACACTCCCCCCAGGTACACACACACACATCTCCTGAAGCCTGGCTTACAGTCGACCACACTCCCCCAGGTACACACACACACACCTCTCCTGAAGCCTGGCTTACAGTCGACCACACTCCCCCAGGTACACACACACACATCTCCTGAAGCCTGGCTTACAGTCGACCACACTCCCCCAGGTACACACACACACACCTCTCCTGAAGCCTGGCTTACAGTCGACCACACTCCCCCAGGTACACACACACACAAGCACACACTTCATCGTGTTTGTGTGTTTCAGGTGGAGGTGAGCTGTCAGACTCTGATCGATCTGGAACGCTGCTTCAACCCTGGGGGCGGGGCCATACTCGAGGAAAAGTCTCTGATTGGCTGGCTAGACTCTCTGCTCAGCTGATTGGTTAAGGGTCATGTCCATCTAGACATCTCACTTAAGAGAAACAACAATAAACATTAAAATACATAAATGTTCCTTTTATTTGTTGTTGTCCTTCTTTACAAGCGTACTGTGTTTCAGGGATCAAGACTACATCCAACATGTCTGACAGCTTAAAACAGCAGTCTCCTCCTCCCCAGCTCTCTCCAGACCCTCACACACACACACACTCACGTGCACACACACACACTGGTGCTGGGACAATCACGACAACATGGTTTAAATTAACAGCTTTCATTAATGCATAGTCACAAAGTAAGCTCGTAGACCATATCTCTCTCCCGGCTGAGCAGCCTGTGTCTGGCCCTGGAGGGACAGAATGTTCTGGTGTAGAGAGATGGTCCATCAGGGAAAACACCAGGCCATGATCAGGCTAGTACATCTGCGCTGTGATTGGTCAGTGTGGCCCAGTTTGGGTCATTCCTATTGGCCGTCCCGGTCCTAAGTGGCGTGTCATTGGCCGGGCCAGGAGGCTCTCAAGCCCAGCAGGATGAGGACGTCACCGGGCGCCAAGCGGAACACGCCCAGCTCGTTCAGTGCTGCCACTGGAGACGCCTGCCTGTCCATCAGCAAGCCCCGCCCCTTCAGGCTCCTCCTCTTCCTGCTGGGCAGCCTGTCGCAGGACATCCCTGAGCAGGAGGGCGGAGCCAACGCCCAGACACAGGATGATGCACGCCTCCTTCACACTGGGTGGGACGGGGGGGGAAGGTAGACAGAGATTAAGAAGAGAAAGTAAGCTCATGTATTATTTTCCAACACAGACACCTCCCCCCAACACACAGACTGACTGTTTAAAGAAGTTCTCTGGTCTCTTGCAGTAGTGTCCGAACAGAGGGAACAGGTTCCTCGTCATGTCAAACTGCAACTGTGCAGCTCCGCCCTCGTTGAAGTGGTTATAGAGGATGACCTGGGTGCAGGGCATAGTGAGCACACACAGGAAGTGGTTATAGAGGATGACCTGGGGGTGGGGCATAGTCAGCACACACAGGAAGTGTATGTTGCTTTGGATAAAAGTGTCGGGTAAATGAATATAATGTCACCAATAAACACACAGTATACACTGTTCATATAGATAGCGTCACCAACCACCAATCAGAGTGGGTTGTGGGAAAGGTGGGCAGGCTATGAGTGACTCACGTCCTGGTAGAGAAAGTGGTCGAGCCTCTCGGCCAATCCCTGCCAGGCGCTCTGGAAGAGGGGCGGGCACAGCGCCCCCTGCAGGCTCAGCAGGTGGTCTCTCAGGCAGAGCATCATGGGACAGGCAGAGCTGGAGAGAGACATGGTGGCCTGGTCCATCTGGGAGGGCAGGGACAGCCACCTGAGGGGACGAGTGGTGATTAGTGTGTGCACCTGTACGTGTGTGTGTACCTGTATGTGTGTGGGCCAAAGGGGTTAGTGTGTGTGTGTTTTGGATGAAATTACCAAAGGGGTTAGCTGGTGTGTTTTTGGAGAAATTACCAAAGGAGTTAGCATGTGTGTTTTGGATGAAATTACCAAAGGGGTGTGTTTTGGGGGAAATTACCAAAGGAGTTAGCATGTGTGTTTTGGATGAAATTACCAAAGGGGTGTGTTTTGGGGGAAATACCAAAGGAGTTAGCATGTGTGTTTTGGATGAAATTACCAAAGGGGTTAGTATGTGTGTTTTGGATGAAATTACCAAAGGGGTTAGTATGGTGTGTTTTGGATGAAATTACCAAAGGGGTTAGCTGGTGTGTTTTTGGGGAAATTACCAAAGGGGTTAGCATGTGTGTTTTGGATGAAATTACCAAAGGGGTTAGCATGTGTGTTTTGTGGGAAATTACCAAAGGGGTTAGCATGTGTGTTTTGGATGAAATTACCAAAGGGGTTAGCTGGTGTGTTTTGGATGAAATTACCAAAGGGGTTAGCATGTGTGTTTTGTGGGAAATTACCAAAGGGGTTAGCATGTGTGTTTTGGATGAAATTACCAAAGGGGTTAGCTGGTGTGTTTTGGATGAAATTACCGAAGGGTTTAGCATGTGTGTTTTGGGGGAAATTACCAAAGGGGTTAGCATGTGTGTTTTGGATGAAATTACCAAAGGGGTTAGCATGTGTGTTTTGGATGAAATGACCAAAGGGGTTAGCATGTGTGTTTTGGATCAAATTACCAAAGGGGTTAGCATGTGTGTTTTGGATGAAATTACCAAAGGGGAAATGACCAAAGGGGAAATGACCAAAGGGGTTAGTATGTGTGTTTTGGATGAAATTACCAAAGGGGCTAGCATGTGTGTTTTGGATGAAATTACCAAAGGGGTTAGTGTGTGTGTTTTGGGGGAAATTACCAAAGGGGTTAGCATGTGTGTTTTGGATGAAATTACCAAAGGGGTTAGTGTGTGTGTTTTGGATGAAATTACCAAAGGGGTTAGTGTGTGTGTTTTGGGGGAAATTACCAAAGGGCAGAGATGGGACGTAAAGAGGTACAAATACTGTAGTCAAGGCAATTTTCTGGTAACTTTTTACTTTCATTTTTTACACAAATATCAAAGTGAAGGATGTGTGTTATTTTGCCAACTTTGTATGTGTGTGTGTGTACCTCTCCCTGCAGTAAGGCTGGTGGGTGTGTGTGTGTGTACCTCTCCCTGCAGTAAGGCTGGTGTGTGTGTGTGTGTACCTCTCCCTGCAGTAAGGCTGGTGTGTGTGTGTGTGTACCTCTCCCTGCAGTAAGGCTGGTGGGTGGGTGTGTGTACCTCTCCCTGCAGTAAGGCTGGTGGGTGTGTGTGTGTGTGTACCTCTCCCTGCAGTAAGGCTGGTGGGTGTGTGTGTGTACCCCTCCCTGCAGTAAGGCTGGTGGGTGTGTGTGTGTGTGTACCTCTCCCTGCAGTAAGGCTGGTGGGTGTGTGTGTGTACCTCTCCCTGCAGTAAGGCTGGTGGGTGTGTGTGTGTGTGTGTACCTCTCCCTGCAGTAAGGCTGGTGGGTGTGTGTGTGTACCTCTCCCTGCAGTAAGGCTGGGCGTGTTCCTTGACATCCCTCAGCACAGCCTCCAGCAGGCGGCCCATCATGTCTGCTCTCAGCCTCTCCAGTAGGGCCTGAAGCCCCTCGAACAGGGAGCCCTCCAGGGAGGCCAGCCTACCCAGCTCCAGGGGCCCCAGCGCCCCCCCTGGCCCCCCCAGGGTCCCCTCCTCCCCTAGGGAGACTGCCGCCTGCTGCAGCTGCAGGAAAAACTGGAGGGGGGGGGGGGGTACATCTTAATGTTGGAGAATGACAAGCATCTCATGGCAGATTACTCCTACATATGTGGATGTGACAATAAACTAGTAAATGTACCCCTCTCTCCCCCCAACCCCCCAGCCCCCCTCCTAACAGGTTGTCCCCCCCAGCCCCCGTCCTACCAGGTTGTCCCCCCAGCCCCCATCCTACCAGGTTGTCCCCCCAGCCCCCGTCCTACCAGGTGGTCCCCCCAGCCCCCGTTCTACCAGGTTCCTCCCCCAGCCCCCGTCCTACCAGGTTCCTCCCCCAGCCCCCGTCCTACCAGGTTGTCCCCCCAGCCCCCGTCCTACCAGGTTGTCCCCCCAGCCCCCCTCCTACCAGGTTGTCCCCCCAGTCTGCCAGCACGGTGGAGATGTAGTTGACGGCGTTGAGGATGGCTCCGTAGCGCGGGCCCAGAGCCCAGCGGGACTCCTCCTTCATCACCTGGGTCAGCCGGATGCGGAAGTCGTCCACCAGCTCCCTCTGCAGAGCCAGGAATCTGAGCTGGGCCTGTTGGCAGGGCAGCGGCCGGTACCGCTCTGATTGGAGAGACAGAGAGAATAGAGAATGAGAGAGAGACCAGAGGGAGGTGGAGAGGGAGAGAGAGAGGGAGGTAGAGAGGTACCAGTGATGACCAGCAGCAGGGTCATGAAGGTCTCAGCACAGTCTGGGGTTAGGGTCATGTCGTCCATGTCACTGATGTCTCTGTACTGGGACGACCACGCCCCATCTGCTGACAGCATGGTGTCCACCTTCTCCACCGCCACTGCACACACACGTGTCATCGCACACACACACACACACGTCATCACACACACACAGTTGTCAGACAATTTCGCACATATTTACACACAAACATACATATGAATGCGCACACACACAGTTATGTAAGATTCTTAACACACACACACAGTGAGACTCACTCTTCCTCTCCACAGAGAGCCACTTGTTGAGGACGCTGTCCTCCAGCAGCACCCCCAGCACCCCGGGCAGGGCGGGGGGGTACGCCAGCGGCCCCCGCAGCTCCTTCTCAAACTGCAGCATCTCGTCCACCAGGTGGCAGAAGAGCGTGTCGTCGGCCAGCAGGCGCGAGGCGTCCAGCGAGAGCTTCTCCTGCAGCAGGCCCAGCAGACCTCGGCACAGCTCCACCTAGGTGCCGGAGGACGCACTGCATCAGCCGTCAGCCCACTGAGGGTCGAACGTGCCACGCTGTGCCAGGATAAGCTACGCTAAATGATCCTGCGCTACGCTAAACTATCCTGCGCTAAGCTAAACTATCCTGCGCTACGCTAAACCATCCTGCGCTACGCTAATCTATCCTGTGCTACGCTAAACTATCCTGCGCTACATTAAACTATGCTGCGCTATGCAAAACTATCCTACGCTAAGCTACTATAATACATACTCTGAACATGGATCCACAGTCCTGTCCAGACACACCCAAACCCGCCCCCTGACCTTGGCGTTGACGCGGGCTGCAGCGCGGTCCAGGATGGGCTGGATCTTCTCCTCCAGGAAGGTGGAGCTGTTCCCCACCCACGTCAACACCTGCGTCAGGTACCACTCCGGCTGCCAGGGACACAGACAATACGGTATGAGCAGGAGGATGTGTGCGTGCGTGTGCATGAGTGTGTGGGTGTACATGTGTGTATACATGTGTGTGTGTTTTCTCACCTTGCTCAGACAGTTGGTCTGGCGGTTTCCTGTGAAGTGGTACCTGAACCTCTTCATGAGAGGAACCAGCATGATCTGGATGGGCAGGGAGAGAGGTGGGGCTTCTTGGGAGAGGGGCGGGGCTTGAGAGGGGAGGAGGGGGGTTTGAGAGGAGGGGGGCTGGGCTGCCTGAGAGAGGGGTTGGGCTGGTTGGGGGGAGAGGGGAGGGGCCGAGCCAGGGCGAGTAGGCGGAGTCCTCTCTGTGGTGAGGTCATCACTGAGGGACGGGTTAAAGGAACACACCAGGGGGTTGTCTCAGACTGATGATGTCATGGGCCAGTACAGGAAGATATGACACATTCATCAGAGATGTTTGTGTGTGCATCAGTGTGTATGAGTGTGTGTCTATCAGTGTGAGTGTGTATGAGTGTGTGCATCGGTGTGAGTGTTTGTCAGTGTGTACGAGTGTGTGTGTCAGTGTGTGTGTGTGTGTGTGTGTGTGTGTAGGATACGAGGTCTGCAGGGCCAGCAGCTGGGACACCAGCAGCTCCAGCTGGCTGCTGATCTCCGGGGCGTTGGCAGGGGGCGCTAGAGTCTGGCTGGGAGGGGACAGCAGGGGCCACTGCAGCTGAGTCAGAACCTCCTCAAAGTCACTGCACACCACAGAAGAAGAGGACAGGTCAGACTAGCAGACTTACTTAACAAACTGTCTGTGCATGAGAGAAGCTGAGAGACTTCAGCAGGATCATGCCTCTGTGCTCCCTCATCACAGGGTCTACATTTACTCTTCTACTACACCAACCCACCCTTTACTCCATCCTTCTCTCCATCTCTCCCCCCCCCCTCCCTTCCCCCCACCTGGTGAGCCTGTCCTTCAGGATCTTGTGCCAGAAGCGCAGGGTGTCTCTGGTGAAGGCCTGCAGGTGGAAGCAGCCGGACGCCTGAAGCTGCAGGTCCAGGCTGGCCAGGCGGCCCACCGCCCCCACCGCCTCCCACGTGCTGCTGGTCATCACACACTGCTGGATGCTGTCGCTAGGGGGGGGCAGAGAGAGAGAGAGGGAGAGAGGGAGAGAGACAGAGAGAGGGAGAGGTGGAGAGAGAGAGAGAGAGAGAGAGAGAGAGAGGGAGAGAGACAGAGAGAGAGGGAGAGAGACAGAGAGAGGGAGAGTTGGAGAGAGAGACAGAGAGATGGATGTGTTAGTCATAGCCAGCTATAAGCATTATAGTTACAGGTTCACCCAGTAATGTCAAGCCCAGCCGGTATGAGTAGTAGTCTAGGCTGTTGTCTAGTACAGGGGGACAAGACAGCTGCCTGGATAACCAGCCTCTATCCACCACTTGGCGCCCTCCTACCTGAGCTCGTCAATGCGGCGAAGGACCTGCAGGTACCGCATGTATCTCTCCACGGTGTCCATCCGGCCCAGGGTCTGGCTCAGGCTGTCAGCTAACGGCTGCGCGAGCTGCAGCTGCTGCTGGAGCGTGTTGGACAGGCTCCGCTCACGCTGGAGCACAGCGTCCAGGGAAACGCGCGCCTCCTCGGCGGCGGACAGCGCAGTGGAGACTCGTAACGGGACCGAGCTGGACACCGTCAGCACCTGGACACGAGACATACTTTCAGGAAGAACGCTCGTGCTTTAGGACTAAAAGGGGCAGTAACCTTAGCTAGTGGAGGCTAGCTAGCTAGCTGTTAAGCTTTCAGGCTGCCCGGTGTGGCGGTTACATTAATCCAGAAACACAGAGAGGATGTTTGAAGTTAGTCAAACCTACCAGTGACCCTATGAGTCACTCATACCTGTTCCTCCAACAGCTTGTTTTCGGCCGTCAGTTTCTCCAAAACACCTTTTACTTTCTTCAGTGATTTCAGATCCCCGCCGATTTCTTTCTCCATGAAGTCAATAACGTAGTCCGGTAGTTCTCCGTCCCCAAACCCCGCTCTTGAATCTTCATCGTTGGTTGAAACAGGGCTTGACTGGTCATCACTGGCACCGTTTGATAATTCTTCCCCGGGCGCCGCCATGTTTCTTCTCTCGGCCTCTCCACGTCAACACTGTCAACACGCGCACCTTCTACAGGGTTTATGGTGGGTCGGCCTCTAGCGGCAATGATAGCCATTACAGAAGCAAAGTGCCGAAAGAACGCTGTAGAGAACCTATTTGTACACGTAAATCACCGTTTTCGTCGAGTATTTTTCAAGTTCAAGTCTTTTATTGTCAGATGCACAGAACAACACAGGGTCAGACTTGCCACTGAAATTCTTGGGACAAGACAACGCAAAGCAACCTGGCATAACATAAATGATGTTAAAATATAGCTGCAAGCAGCAATGGCGGATTCCTCCTTCAAGATGGCAAAATGTTGTAAAATTGACAGATAGTTACACTGGGATTAACCAAAAGACTTGAAACTAATTTCTGTCAGAAAAAAAACTTTTCTGCTATGACTATATTAGAACCCACAACCCTTCACATAGCAGCCCTGCGTCTCATCCTACTAAGGCATTCACAGACATGCCAACCTGCAGACTCAAAAAAAAAACTTGTCATGGAAGGGAATTTCAAATCATGCCTAGCATCAGTGGCGATTTGTCCTGGTTTAGGTTACTGAAATGAATTTGTGCAACAGGCAAGGAATCCACCTGAACAATCAATATACTTCATTAAAGCTAACTCAGTTGTGAATCTGACACTACCATGCATAGACTCCAAGTAGCTAGCTACTGTGGTAAACCTGTGTTGTTTTGCAGTGGTTTACACAGTCTCGCTAAACAGATGATCGGAGTGTTGTTATGGGCTCAAGTAAACACTCATTGCTATGTTTTACAACCGGAGGATTGACCGGAAGACTAGAAACCGTTCTGTCAAAAAAAATAAAAAGATTCACCGTTGACTGGTTTTGAACCTACAACCCTTCGTTTACCAGCACAGCGTATTATCCAATTGAGCCATTCTCAGATCTTGACTTTCCAATGTTCATTAACTGGACAAGAAAATGAGACGTTTCTCCAATGGCAAGCATTGTCAGATTTGGTTAAAGTTCAAACAGCTGTAATTTAGTCCTATTTGGGACAACGGGATGACTGGGTTGCTGCTGTAAATAATAGCTTACTCGTAGTGCTTTAAAAAGGTTGTTTGGGGTGCCATAACTTGTCATGGAAGGGAATTTCAAATCATGCCTAGCATCAGTGGCGATTTGTCCTGGTTTAGGTTACTGAAATGAATTTGTGCAACAGGCAAGGAATCCACCTGAACAATCAATATACTTCATTAAAGCTAACTCAGTTGTGAATCTGACACTACCATGCATAGACTCCAAGTAGCTAGCTACTGTGGTAAACCTGTGTTGTTTTGCAGTGGTTTACACAGTCTCGCTAAACAGATGATCGGAGTGTTGTTATGGGCTCAAATAAACACTCATTGCTATGTTTTACAACCGGAGGATTGACCGGAAGACTAGAAACCGTTCTGTCAAAAAAAATAAAAAGATCGCCGTTGACTGGTTTTGAACCTACAACCCTTCGTTTACCAGCACAGCATATTATCCAATTGAGCCATTCTCAGATCTTGACTTTCCAAAGTTCAGTAACTGGACAAGAAAATGAGACGTTTCTCCAATGGCAAGCATTGTCAGATTTGGTTAAAGTTCAAACAGCTGTAATTTAGTCCTATTTGGGACAACGGGATGACTGGGTTGCTGCTGTAAATAATAGCTTACTCGTAGTGCTTTAAAAAGGTTGTTTGGGGTGCCATAACTTGTCATGGAAGGGAATTTCAAATCATGCCTAGCATCAGTGGCGATTTGTCCTGGTTTAGGTTACTGAAATGAATTTGTGCAACAGGCAAGGAATCCACCTGAACAATCAATATACTTCATTAAAGCTAACTCAGTTGTGAATCTGACACTACCATGCATAGACTCCAAGTAGCTAGCTACTGTGGTAAACCTGTGTTGTTTTGCAGTGGTTTACACAGTCTCGCTAAACAGATGATCGGAGTGTTGTTATGGGCTCAAATAAACACTCATTGCTATGTTTTACAACCGGAGGATTGACCGGAAGACTAGAAACCGTTCTGTCAAAAAAAATAAAAAGATCGCCGTTGACTGGTTTTGAACCTACAACCCTTCGTTTACCAGCACAGCGTATTATCCAATTGAGCCATTCTCAGATCTTGACTTTCCAATGTTCAGTAACTGGACAAGAAAATGAGACGTTTCTCCAATGGCAAGCATTGTCAGATTTGGTTAAAGTTCAAACAGCTGTAATTTAGTCCTATTTGGGACAACGGGATGACTGGGTTGCTGCTGTAAATAATAGCTTACTCGTAGTGCTTTAAAAAGGTTGTTTGGGGTGCCATAACTTGTCATGGAAGGGAATTTCAAATCATGCCTAGCATCAGTGGCGATTTGTCCTGGTTTAGGTTACTGAAATGAATTTGTGCAACAGGCAAGGAATCCACCTGAACAATCAATATACTTCATTAAAGCTAACTCAGTTGTGAATCTGACACTACCATGCATAGACTCCAAGTAGCTAGCTACTGTGGTAAACCTGTGTTGTTTTGCAGTGGTTTACACAGTCTCGCTAAACAGATGATCGGAGTGTTGTTATGGGCTCAAGTAAACACTCATTGCTATGTTTTACAACCGGAGGATTGACCGGAAGACTAGAAACCGTTCTGTCAAAAAAATAAAAAGATTCACCGTTGACTGGTTTTGAACCTACAACCCTTCGTTTACCAGCACAGCGTATTATCCAATTGAGCCATTCTCAGATCTTGACTTTCCAAAGTTCAGTAACTGGACAAGAAAATGAGACGTTTCTCCAATGGCAAGCATTGTCAGATTTGGTTAAAGTTCAAACAGCTGTAATTTAGTCCTATTTGGGACAACGGGATGACTGGGTTGCTGCTGTAAATAATAGCTTACTCGTAGTGCTTTAAAAAGGTTGTTTGGGGTGCCATAACTTGTCATGGAAGGGAATTTCAAATCATGCCTAGCATCAGTGGCGATTTGTCCTGGTTTAGGTTACTGAAATGAATTTGTGCAACAGGCAAGGAATCCACCTGAACAATCAATATACTTCATTAAAGCTAACTCAGTTGTGAATCTGACACTACCATGCATAGACTCCAAGTAGCTAGCTACTGTGGTAAACCTGTGTTGTTTTGCAGTGGTTTACACAGTCTCGCTAAACAGATGATCGGAGTGTTGTTATGGGCTCAAATAAACACTCATTGCTATGTTTTACAACCGGAGGATTGACCGGAAGACTAGAAACCGTTCTGTCAAAAAAATAAAAAGATTCACCGTTGACTGGTTTTGAACCTACAACCCTTCGTTTACCAGCACAGCGTATTATCCAATTGAGCCATTCTCAGATCTTGACTTTCCAATGTTCAGTAACTGGATAAGAAAATGAGACGTTTCTCCAATGGCAAGCATTGTCAGATTTGGTTAAAGTTCAAACAGCTGTAATTTAGTCCTATTTGGGACAACGGGATGACTGGGTTGCTGCTGTAAATAATAGCTTACTCGTAGTGCTTTAAAAAGGTTGTTTGGGGTGCCATAACTTGTCATGGAAGGGAATTTCAAATCATGCCTAGCATCAGTGGCGATTTGTCCTGGTTTAGGTTACTGAAATGAATTTGTGCAACAGGCAAGGAATCCACCTGAACAATCAATATACTTCATTAAAGCTAACTCAGTTGTGAATCTGACACTACCATGCATAGACTCCAAGTAGCTAGCTACTGTGGTAAACCTGTGTTGTTTTGCAGTGGTTTACACAGTCTCGCTAAACAGATGATCGGAGTGTTGTTATGGGCTCAAATAAACACTCATTGCTATGTTTTACAACCGGAGGATTGACCGGAAGACTAGAAACCGTTCTGTCAAAAAAATAAAAAGATTGCCGTTGACTGGTTTTGAACCTACAACCCTTCGTTTACCAGCACAGCGTATTATCCAATTGAGCCATTCTCAGATCTTGACTTTCCAATGTTCAGTAACTGGACTAAGAAAATGAGACGTTTCTCCAATGGCAAGCATTGTCAGATTTGGTTAAAGTTCAAACAGCTGTAATTTAGTCCTATTTGGGACAACGGGATGACTGGGTTGCTGCTGTAAATAATAGCTTACTCGTAGTGCTTTAAAAAGGTTGTTTGGGGTGCCATAACTTGTCATGGAAGGGAATTTCAAATCATGCCTAGCATCAGTGGCGATTTGTCCTGGTTTAGGTTACTGAAATGAATTTGTGCAACAGGCAAGGAATCCACCTGAACAATCAATATACTTCATTAAAGCTAACTCAGTTGTGAATCTGACACTACCATGCATAGACTCCAAGTAGCTAGCTACTGTGGTAAACCTGTGTTGTTTTGCAGTGGTTTACACAGTCTCGCTAAACAGATGATCGGAGTGTTGTTATGGGCTCAAATAAACACTCATTGCTATGTTTTACAACCGGAGGATTGACCGGAAGACTAGAAACCGTTCTGTCAAAAAAATAAAAAGATTGCCGTTGACTGGTTTTGAACCTACAACCCTTCGTTTACCAGCACAGCGTATTATCCAATTGAGCCATTCTCAGATCTTGACTTTCCAATGTTCAGTAACTGGATAAGAAAATGAGACGTTTCTCCAATGGCAAGCATTGTCAGATTTGGTTAAAGTTCAAACAGCTGTAATTTAGTCCTATTTGGGACAACGGGATGACTGGGTTGCTGCTGTAAATAATAGCTTACTCGTAGTGCTTTAAAAAGGTTGTTTGGGGTGCCATAACTTGTCATGGAAGGGAATTTCAAATCATGCCTAGCATCAGTGGCGATTTGTCCTGGTTTAGGTTACTGAAATGAATTTGTGCAACAGGCAAGGAATCCACCTGAACAATCAATATACTTCATTAAAGCTAACTCAGTTGTGAATCTGACACTACCATGCATAGACTCCAAGTAGCTAGCTACTGTGGTAAACCTGTGTTGTTTTGCAGTGGTTTACACAGTCTCGCTAAACAGATGATCGGAGTGTTGTTATGGGCTCAAATAAACACTCATTGCTATGTTTTACAACCGGAGGATTGACCGGAAGACTAGAAACCGTTCTGTCAGAAAAAATAAAAGATTGCCCGTTGACTGGTTTTGAACCTACAACCCTTCGTTTACCAGCACAGCGTATTATCCAATTGAGCCATTCTCAGATCTTGACTTTCCAATGTTCAGTAACTGGATAAAAAAATGAGACGTTTCTCCAATGGCAAGCATTGTCAGATTTGGTTAAAGTTCAAACAGCTGTAATTTAGTCCTATTTGGGACAACGGGATGACTGGGTTGCTGCTGTAAATAATAGCTTACTCGTAGTGCTTTAAAAAGGTTGTTTGGGGTGCCATAACTTGTCATGGAAGGGAATTTCAAATCATGCCTAGCATCAGTGGCGATTTGTCCTGGTTTAGGTTACTGAAATGAATTTGTGCAACAGGCAAGGAATCCACCTGAACAATCAATATACTTCATTAAAGCTAACTCAGTTGTGAATCTGACACTACCATGCATAGACTCCAAGTAGCTAGCTACTGTGGTAAACCTGTGTTGTTTTGCAGTGGTTTACACAGTCTCGCTAAACAGATGATCGGAGTGTTGTTATGGGCTCAAATAAACACTCATTGCTATGTTTTACAACCGGAGGATTGACCGGAAGACTAGAAACCGTTCTGTCCGAAAAAATAAAAAGATTGCCGTTGACTGGTTTTGAACCTACAACCCTTCGTTTACCAGCACAGCGTATTATCCAATTGAGCCATTCTCAGATCTTGACTTTCCAATGTTCAGTAACTGGATAAAAAAATGAGACGTTTCTCCAATGGCAAGCATTGTCAGATTTGGTTAAAGTTCAAACAGCTGTAATTTAGTCCTATTTGGGACAACGGGATGACTGGGTTGCTGCTGTAAATAATAGCTTACTCGTAGTGCTTTAAAAAGGTTGTTTGGGGTGCCATAACTTGTCATGGAAGGGAATTTCAAATCATGCCTAGCATCAGTGGCGATTTGTCCTGGTTTAGGTTACTGAAATGAATTTGTGCAACAGGCAAGGAATCCACCTGAACAATCAATATACTTCATTAAAGCTAACTCAGTTGTGAATCTGACACTACCATGCATAGACTCCAAGTAGCTAGCTACTGTGGTAAACCTGTGTTGTTTTGCAGTGGTTTACACAGTCTCGCTAAACAGATGATCGGAGTGTTGTTATGGGCTCAAATAAACACTCATTGCTATGTTTTACAACCGGAGGATTGACCGGAAGACTAGAAACCGTTCTGTCCGAAAAAATAAAAAGATTGCCGTTGACTGGTTTTGAACCTACAACCCTTCGTTTACCAGCACAGCGTATTATCCAATTGAGCCATTCTCAGATCTTGACTTTCCAATGTTCAGTAACTGGATAAAAAAATGAGACGTTTCTCCAATGGCAAGCATTGTCAGATTTGGTTAAAGTTCAAACAGCTGTAATTTAGTCCTATTTGGGACAACGGGATGACTGGGTTGCTGCTGTAAATAATAGCTTACTCGTAGTGCTTTAAAAAGGTTGTTTGGGGTGCCATAACTTGTCATGGAAGGGAATTTCAAATCATGCCTAGCATCAGTGGCGATTTGTCCTGGTTTAGGTTACTGAAATGAATTTGTGCAACAGGCAAGGAATCCACCTGAACAATCAATATACTTCATTAAAGCTAACTCAGTTGTGAATCTGACACTACCATGCATAGACTCCAAGTAGCTAGCTACTGTGGTAAACCTGTGTTGTTTTGCAGTGGTTTACACAGTCTCGCTAAACAGATGATCGGAGTGTTGTTATGGGCTCAAATAAACACTCATTGCTATGTTTTACAACCGGAGGATTGACCGGAAGACTAGAAACCGTTCTGTCCGAAAAAATAAAAAGATTGCCGTTGACTGGTTTTGAACCTACAACCCTTCGTTTACCAGCACAGCGTATTATCCAATTGAGCCATTCTCAGATCTTGACTTTCCAATGTTCAGTAACTGGATAAAAAAATGAGACGTTTCTCCAATGGCAAGCATTGTCAGATTTGGTTAAAGTTCAAACAGCTGTAATTTAGTCCTATTTGGGACAACGGGATGACTGGGTTGCTGCTGTAAATAATAGCTTACTCGTAGTGCTTTAAAAAGGTTGTTTGGGGTGCCATAACTTGTCATGGAAGGGAATTTCAAATCATGCCTAGCATCAGTGGCGATTTGTCCTGGTTTAGGTTACTGAAATGAATTTGTGCAACAGGCAAGGAATCCACCTGAACAATCAATATACTTCATTAAAGCTAACTCAGTTGTGAATCTGACACTACCATGCATAGACTCCAAGTAGCTAGCTACTGTGGTAAACCTGTGTTGTTTTGCAGTGGTTTACACAGTCTCGCTAAACAGATGATCGGAGTGTTGTTATGGGCTCAAATAAACACTCATTGCTATGTTTTACAACCGGAGGATTGACCGGAAGACTAGAAACCGTTCTGTCCGAAAAAATAAAAAGATTGCCGTTGACTGGTTTTGAACCTACAACCCTTCGTTTACCAGCACAGCGTATTATCCAATTGAGCCATTCTCAGATCTTGACTTTCCAATGTTCAGTAACTGGATAAAAAAATGAGACGTTTCTCCAATGGCAAGCATTGTCAGATTTGGTTAAAGTTCAAACAGCTGTAATTTAGTCCTATTTGGGACAACGGGATGACTGGGTTGCTGCTGTAAATAATAGCTTACTCGTAGTGCTTTAAAAAGGTTGTTTGGGGTGCCATAACTTGTCATGGAAGGGAATTTCAAATCATGCCTAGCATCAGTGGCGATTTGTCCTGGTTTAGGTTACTGAAATGAATTTGTGCAACAGGCAAGGAATCCACCTGAACAATCAATATACTTCATTAAAGCTAACTCAGTTGTGAATCTGACACTACCATGCATAGACTCCAAGTAGCTAGCTACTGTGGTAAACCTGTGTTGTTTTGCAGTGGTTTACACAGTCTCGCTAAACAGATGATCGGAGTGTTGTTATGGGCTCAAATAAACACTCATTGCTATGTTTTACAACCGGAGGATTGACCGGAAGACTAGAAACCGTTCTGTCCGAAAAAATAAAAAGATTGCCGTTGACTGGTTTTGAACCTACAACCCTTCGTTTACCAGCACAGCGTATTATCCAATTGAGCCATTCTCAGATCTTGACTTTCCAATGTTCAGTAACTGGATAAAAAAATGAGACGTTTCTCCAATGGCAAGCATTGTCAGATTTGGTTAAAGTTCAAACAGCTGTAATTTAGTCCTATTTGGGACAACGGGATGACTGGGTTGCTGCTGTAAATAATAGCTTACTCGTAGTGCTTTAAAAAGGTTGTTTGGGGTGCCATAACTTGTCATGGAAGGGAATTTCAAATCATGCCTAGCATCAGTGGCGATTTGTCCTGGTTTAGGTTACTGAAATGAATTTGTGCAACAGGCAAGGAATCCACCTGAACAATCAATATACTTCATTAAAGCTAACTCAGTTGTGAATCTGACACTACCATGCATAGACTCCAAGTAGCTAGCTACTGTGGTAAACCTGTGTTGTTTTGCAGTGGTTTACACAGTCTCGCTAAACAGATGATCGGAGTGTTGTTATGGGCTCAAATAAACACTCATTGCTATGTTTTACAACCGGAGGATTGACCGGAAGACTAGAAACCGTTCTGTCCGAAAAAATAAAAAGATTGCCGTTGACTGGTTTTGAACCTACAACCCTTCGTTTACCAGCACAGCGTATTATCCAATTGAGCCATTCTCAGATCTTGACTTTCCAATGTTCAGTAACTGGATAAAAAATGAGACGTTTCTCCAATGGCAAGCATTGTCAGATTTGGTTAAAGTTCAAACAGCTGTAATTTAGTCCTATTTGGGACAACGGGATGACTGGGTTGCTGCTGTAAATAATAGCTTACTCGTAGTGCTTTAAAAAGGTTGTTTGGGGTGCCATAACTTGTCATGGAAGGGAATTTCAAATCATGCCTAGCATCAGTGGCGATTTGTCCTGGTTTAGGTTACTGAAATGAATTTGTGCAACAGGCAAGGAATCCACCTGAACAATCAATATACTTCATTAAAGCTAACTCAGTTGTGAATCTGACACTACCATGCATAGACTCCAAGTAGCTAGCTACTGTGGTAAACCTGTGTTGTTTTGCAGTGGTTTACACAGTCTCGCTAAACAGATGATCGGAGTGTTGTTATGGGCTCAAATAAACACTCATTGCTATGTTTTACAACCGGAGGATTGACCGGAAGACTAGAAACCGTTCTGTCCGAAAAAATAAAAAGATTGCCGTTGACTGGTTTTGAACCTACAACCCTTCGTTTACCAGCACAGCGTATTATCCAATTGAGCCATTCTCAGATCTTGACTTTCCAATGTTCAGTAACTGGATAAAAAATGAGACGTTTCTCCAATGGCAAGCATTGTCAGATTTGGTTAAAGTTCAAACAGCTGTAATTTAGTCCTATTTGGGACAACGGGATGACTGGGTTGCTGCTGTAAATAATAGCTTACTCGTAGTGCTTTAAAAAGGTTGTTTGGGGTGCCATAACTTGTCATGGAAGGGAATTTCAAATCATGCCTAGCATCAGTGGCGATTTGTCCTGGTTTAGGTTACTGAAATGAATTTGTGCAACAGGCAAGGAATCCACCTGAACAATCAATATACTTCATTAAAGCTAACTCAGTTGTGAATCTGACACTACCATGCATAGACTCCAAGTAGCTAGCTACTGTGGTAAACCTGTGTTGTTTTGCAGTGGTTTACACAGTCTCGCTAAACAGATGATCGGAGTGTTGTTATGGGCTCAAATAAACACTCATTGCTATGTTTTACAACCGGAGGATTGACCGGAAGACTAGAAACCGTTCTGTCCGAAAAAATAAAAAGATTGCCGTTGACTGGTTTTGAACCTACAACCCTTCGTTTACCAGCACAGCGTATTATCCAATTGAGCCATTCTCAGATCTTGACTTTCCAATGTTCAGTAACTGGATAAAAAATGAGACGTTTCTCCAATGGCAAGCATTGTCAGATTTGGTTAAAGTTCAAACAGCTGTAATTTAGTCCTATTTGGGACAACGGGATGACTGGGTTGCTGCTGTAAATAATAGCTTACTCGTAGTGCTTTAAAAAGGTTGTTTGGGGTGCCATAACTTGTCATGGAAGGGAATTTCAAATCATGCCTAGCATCAGTGGCGATTTGTCCTGGTTTAGGTTACTGAAATGAATTTGTGCAACAGGCAAGGAATCCACCTGAACAATCAATATACTTCATTAAAGCTAACTCAGTTGTGAATCTGACACTACCATGCATAGACTCCAAGTAGCTAGCTACTGTGGTAAACCTGTGTTGTTTTGCAGTGGTTTACACAGTCTCGCTAAACAGATGATCGGAGTGTTGTTATGGGCTCAAATAAACACTCATTGCTATGTTTTACAACCGGAGGATTGACCGGAAGACTAGAAACCGTTCTGTCCGAAAAAAATAAAAAGATTGCCGTTGACTGGTTTTGAACCTACAACCCTTCGTTTACCAGCACAGCGTATTATCCAATTGAGCCATTCTCAGATCTTGACTTTCCAATGTTCAGTAACTGGATAAAAAAATGAGACGTTTCTCCAATGGCAAGCATTGTCAGATTTGGTTAAAGTTCAAACAGCTGTAATTTAGTCCTATTTGGGACAACGGGATGACTGGGTTGCTGCTGTAAATAATAGCTTACTCGTAGTGCTTTAAAAAGGTTGTTTGGGGTGCCATAACTTGTCATGGAAGGGAATTTCAAATCATGCCTAGCATCAGTGGCGATTTGTCCTGGTTTAGGTTACTGAAATGAATTTGTGCAACAGGCAAGGAATCCACCTGAACAATCAATATACTTCATTAAAGCTAACTCAGTTGTGAATCTGACACTACCATGCATAGACTCCAAGTAGCTAGCTACTGTGGTAAACCTGTGTTGTTTTGCAGTGGTTTACACAGTCTCGCTAAACAGATGATCGGAGTGTTGTTATGGGCTCAAATAAACACTCATTGCTATGTTTTACAACCGGAGGATTGACCGGAAGACTAGAAACCGTTCTGTCCGAAAAAAATAAAAAGATTCGCCGTTGACTGGTTTTGAACCTACAACCCTTCGTTTACCAGCACAGCGTATTATCCAATTGAGCCATTCTCAGATCTTGACTTTCCAATGTTCAGTAACTGGATAAGAAAATGAGACGTTTCTCCAATGGCAAGCATTGTCAGATTTGGTTAAAGTTCAAACAGCTGTAATTTAGTCCTATTTGGGACAACGGGATGACTGGGTTGCTGCTGTAAATAATAGCTTACTCGTAGTGCTTTAAAAAGGTTGTTTGGGGTGCCATAACTTGTCATGGAAGGGAATTTCAAATCATGCCTAGCATCAGTGGCGATTTGTCCTGGTTTAGGTTACTGAAATGAATTTGTGCAACAGGCAAGGAATCCACCTGAACAATCAATATACTTCATTAAAGCTAACTCAGTTGTGAATCTGACACTACCATGCATAGACTCCAAGTAGCTAGCTACTGTGGTAAACCTGTGTTGTTTTGCAGTGGTTTACACAGTCTCGCTAAACAGATGATCGGAGTGTTGTTATGGGCTCAAATAAACACTCATTGCTATGTTTTACAACCGGAGGATTGACCGGAAGACTAGAAACCGTTCTGTCCGAAAAAAATAAAAAGATTCGCCGTTGACTGGTTTTGAACCTACAACCCTTCGTTTACCAGCACAGCGTATTATCCAATTGAGCCATTCTCAGATCTTGACTTTCCAATGTTCAGTAACTGGATAAGAAAATGAGACGTTTCTCCAATGGCAAGCATTGTCAGATTTGGTTAAAGTTCAAACAGCTGTAATTTAGTCCTATTTGGGACAACGGGATGACTGGGTTGCTGCTGTAAATAATAGCTTACTCGTAGTGCTTTAAAAAGGTTGTTTGGGGTGCCATAACTTGTCATGGAAGGGAATTTCAAATCATGCCTAGCATCAGTGGCGATTTGTCCTGGTTTAGGTTACTGAAATGAATTTGTGCAACAGGCAAGGAATCCACCTGAACAATCAATATACTTCATTAAAGCTAACTCAGTTGTGAATCTGACACTACCATGCATAGACTCCAAGTAGCTAGCTACTGTGGTAAACCTGTGTTGTTTTGCAGTGGTTTACACAGTCTCGCTAAACAGATGATCGGAGTGTTGTTATGGGCTCAAATAAACACTCATTGCTATGTTTTACAACCGGAGGATTGACCGGAAGACTAGAAACCGTTCTGTCAAAAAAATAAAAAGATTCGCCGTTGACTGGTTTTGAACCTACAACCCTTCGTTTACCAGCACAGCGTATTATCCAATTGAGCCATTCTCAGATCTTGACTTTCCAATGTTCAGTAACTGGACTAAGAAAATGAGACGTTTCTCCAATGGCAAGCATTGTCAGATTTGGTTAAAGTTCAAACAGCTGTAATTTAGTCCTATTTGGGACAACGGGATGACTGGGTTGCTGCTGTAAATAATAGCTTACTCGTAGTGCTTTAAAAAGGTTGTTTGGGGTGCCATAACTTGTCATGGAAGGGAATTTCAAATCATGCCTAGCATCAGTGGCGATTTGTCCTGGTTTAGGTTACTGAAATGAATTTGTGCAACAGGCAAGGAATCCACCTGAACAATCAATATACTTCATTAAAGCTAACTCAGTTGTGAATCTGACACTACCATGCATAGACTCCAAGTAGCTAGCTACTGTGGTAAACCTGTGTTGTTTTGCAGTGGTTTACACAGTCTCGCTAAACAGATGATCGGAGTGTTGTTATGGGCTCAAATAAACACTCATTGCTATGTTTTACAACCGGAGGATTGACCGGAAGACTAGAAACCGTTCTGTCAAAAAAAATAAAAAGATCGCCGTTGACTGGTTTTGAACCTACAACCCTTCGTTTACCAGCACAGCGTATTATCCAATTGAGCCATTCTCAGATCTTGACTTTCCAATGTTCAGTAACTGGACAAGAAAATGAGACGTTTCTCCAATGGCAAGCATTGTCAGATTTGGTTAAAGTTCAAACAGCTGTAATTTAGTCCTATTTGGGACAACGGGATGACTGGGTTGCTGCTGTAAATAATAGCTTACTCGTAGTGCTTTAAAAAGGTTGTTTGGGGTGCCATAACTTGTCATGGAAGGGAATTTCAAATCATGCCTAGCATCAGTGGCGATTTGTCCTGGTTTAGGTTACTGAAATGAATTTGTGCAACAGGCAAGGAATCCACCTGAACAATCAATATACTTCATTAAAGCTAACTCAGTTGTGAATCTGACACTACCATGCATAGACTCCAAGTAGCTAGCTACTGTGGTAAACCTGTGTTGTTTTGCAGTGGTTTACACAGTCTCGCTAAACAGATGATCGGAGTGTTGTTATGGGCTCAAATAAACACTCATTGCTATGTTTTACAACCGGAGGATTGACCGGAAGACTAGAAACCGTTCTGTCAAAAAAATAAAAAGATTCGCCGTTGACTGGTTTTGAACCTACAACCCTTCGTTTACCAGCACAGCGTATTATCCAATTGAGCCATTCTCAGATCTTGACTTTCCAAGTTCAGTAACTGGACAAGAAAATGAGACGTTTCTCCAATGGCAAGCATTGTCAGATTTGGTTAAAGTTCAAACAGCTGTAATTTAGTCCTATTTGGGACAACGGGATGACTGGGTTGCTGCTGTAAATAATAGCTTACTCGTAGTGCTTTAAAAAGGTTGTTTGGGGTGCCATAACTTGTCATGGAAGGGAATTTCAAATCATGCCTAGCATCAGTGGCGATTTGTCCTGGTTTAGGTTACTGAAATGAATTTGTGCAACAGGCAAGGAATCCACCTGAACAATCAATATACTTCATTAAAGCTAACTCAGTTGTGAATCTGACACTACCATGCATAGACTCCAAGTAGCTAGCTACTGTGGTAAACCTGTGTTGTTTTGCAGTGGTTTACACAGTCTCGCTAAACAGATGATCGGAGTGTTGTTATGGGCTCAAATAAACACTCATTGCTATGTTTTACAACCGGAGGATTGACCGGAAGACTAGAAACCGTTCTGTCCAAAAAAATAAAAAGATTCGCCGTTGACTGGTTTTGAACCTACAACCCTTCGTTTACCAGCACAGCGTATTATCCAATTGAGCCATTCTCAGATCTTGACTTTCCAATGTTCAGTAACTGGACTAAAAAATGAGACGTTTCTCCAATGGCAAGCATTGTCAGATTTGGTTAAAGTTCAAACAGCTGTAATTTAGTCCTATTTGGGACAACGGGATGACTGGGTTGCTGCTGTAAATAATAGCTTACTCGTAGTGCTTTAAAAAGGTTGTTTGGGGTGCCATAACTTGTCATGGAAGGGAATTTCAAATCATGCCTAGCATCAGTGGCGATTTGTCCTGGTTTAGGTTACTGAAATGAATTTGTGCAACAGGCAAGGAATCCACCTGAACAATCAATATACTTCATTAAAGCTAACTCAGTTGTGAATCTGACACTACCATGCATAGACTCCAAGTAGCTAGCTACTGTGGTAAACCTGTGTTGTTTTGCAGTGGTTTACACAGTCTCGCTAAACAGATGATCGGAGTGTTGTTATGGGCTCAAATAAACACTCATTGCTATGTTTTACAACCGGAGGATTGACCGGAAGACTAGAAACCGTTCTGTCCGAAAAAATAAAAAGATTGCCGTTGACTGGTTTTGAACCTACAACCCTTCGTTTACCAGCACAGCGTATTATCCAATTGAGCCATTCTCAGATCTTGACTTTCCAATGTTCAGTAACTGGATAAAAAAATGAGACGTTTCTCCAATGGCAAGCATTGTCAGATTTGGTTAAAGTTCAAACAGCTGTAATTTAGTCCTATTTGGGACAACGGGATGACTGGGTTGCTGCTGTAAATAATAGCTTACTCGTAGTGCTTTAAAAAGGTTGTTTGGGGTGCCATAACTTGTCATGGAAGGGAATTTCAAATCATGCCTAGCATCAGTGGCGATTTGTCCTGGTTTAGGTTACTGAAATGAATTTGTGCAACAGGCAAGGAATCCACCTGAACAATCAATATACTTCATTAAAGCTAACTCAGTTGTGAATCTGACACTACCATGCATAGACTCCAAGTAGCTAGCTACTGTGGTAAACCTGTGTTGTTTTGCAGTGGTTTACACAGTCTCGCTAAACAGATGATCGGAGTGTTGTTATGGGCTCAAATAAACACTCATTGCTATGTTTTACAACCGGAGGATTGACCGGAAGACTAGAAACCGTTCTGTCCGAAAAAATAAAAAGATTGCCCGTTGACTGGTTTTGAACCTACAACCCTTCGTTTACCAGCACAGCGTATTATCCAATTGAGCCATTCTCAGATCTTGACTTTCCAATGTTCAGTAACTGGATAAAAAAATGAGACGTTTCTCCAATGGCAAGCATTGTCAGATTTGGTTAAAGTTCAAACAGCTGTAATTTAGTCCTATTTGGGACAACGGGATGACTGGGTTGCTGCTGTAAATAATAGCTTACTCGTAGTGCTTTAAAAAGGTTGTTTGGGGTGCCATAACTTGTCATGGAAGGGAATTTCAAATCATGCCTAGCATCAGTGGCGATTTGTCCTGGTTTAGGTTACTGAAATGAATTTGTGCAACAGGCAAGGAATCCACCTGAACAATCAATATACTTCATTAAAGCTAACTCAGTTGTGAATCTGACACTACCATGCATAGACTCCAAGTAGCTAGCTACTGTGGTAAACCTGTGTTGTTTTGCAGTGGTTTACACAGTCTCGCTAAACAGATGATCGGAGTGTTGTTATGGGCTCAAATAAACACTCATTGCTATGTTTTACAACCGGAGGATTGACCGGAAGACTAGAAACCGTTCTGTCCGAAAAAATAAAAAGATTGCCGTTGACTGGTTTTGAACCTACAACCCTTCGTTTACCAGCACAGCATATTATCCAATTGAGCCATTCTCAGATCTTGACTTTCCAATGTTCAGTAACTGGATAAAAAAATGAGACGTTTCTCCAATGGCAAGCATTGTCAGATTTGGTTAAAGTTCAAACAGCTGTAATTTAGTCCTATTTGGGACAACGGGATGACTGGGTTGCTGCTGTAAATAATAGCTTACTCGTAGTGCTTTAAAAAGGTTGTTTGGGGTGCCATAACTTGTCATGGAAGGGAATTTCAAATCATGCCTAGCATCAGTGGCGATTTGTCCTGGTTTAGGTTACTGAAATGAATTTGTGCAACAGGCAAGGAATCCACCTGAACAATCAATATACTTCATTAAAGCTAACTCAGTTGTGAATCTGACACTACCATGCATAGACTCCAAGTAGCTAGCTACTGTGGTAAACCTGTGTTGTTTTGCAGTGGTTTACACAGTCTCGCTAAACAGATGATCGGAGTGTTGTTATGGGCTCAAATAAACACTCATTGCTATGTTTTACAACCGGAGGATTGACCGGAAGACTAGAAACCGTTCTGTCCGAAAAAATAAAAAGATTGCCGTTGACTGGTTTTGAACCTACAACCCTTCGTTTACCAGCACAGCGTATTATCCAATTGAGCCATTCTCAGATCTTGACTTTCCGATGTTCAGTAACTGGATAAAAAAATGAGACGTTTCTCCAATGGCAAGCATTGTCAGATTTGGTTAAAGTTCAAACAGCTGTAATTTAGTCCTATTTGGGACAACGGGATGA
>CM042874.1:272998-382445 GCA_023658055.1 Thaleichthys pacificus | reverse complement strand
ACCGGAGGATTGACCGGAAGACTAGAAACCGTTCTGTCAAAAAAAATAAAAAAATTGCCGTTGACTGGTTTTGAACCTACAACCCTTCGTTTACCAGCACAGCATATTATCCAATTGAGCCATTCTCAGATCTGGACTTTGCCATGTTCAGTAACTGGATATTAAAATAAGGCAAGCATTGTCAGATTTGGTCCAAGCTCAAACAGCTGTAATTAAGTCATATTTTCACATATCAAGGTGAAACTTTGCAGGGTACTTCAGGGGGTGTCACCTTAAAGCCTATTAGTTTTGAAAAACCATCATTCAAAATGACATTTGATTTAGTGACACAAACATATTGAGGCAATGTGGACATTTACATAAATACACCCCTTTCAGCCATTTTGTTTTTGATTCAACTGTCTTAAGTAACGTTTTTAAATACATCAATGATACATATCTGTACAAAATTCCAAGTCAATTTGAATTTTGGTTTAAGAGAAGAGGGATTTTGAAGGTTTTCCCAAATTATCACTGTACAGGAAAATCCATCATGGTGGACCTTATGGGTCCTTGAGGCTTTTTTGTTCCTCGTGAAAAACGAGGAATGCACAACCAGTTTCAGAAGAATTGGAGCAATGGGGTGGAAATGCAATCACTTTGAAAAGTGGACATTTGGGCGTGGCCTGTGGCGCCCCCTATTGTCTGATGTGGGCCAGTCTGTGTTTGGGCGGTATTTGTGGCATGTTGTATCAATATGCCAAATTTCAAAACTTTTTACCAATGTGTTCATGAGATAAATTACAAGAATAATAATAATACCAACAATTCCAATAGGGTTCCTCCTGACGGAGGAATCCTAATTAGGGGTAGTCTGGTGGCTGGACAGGATCAGGTGGAAATAGACCCCAGTCCTTGCACCACCCCAAGAACTCAAAGCAGCTCCCTCCCCGAGGCTACAGGCACAAGGTCAGAGCATACTAGGCAGTCAGTCACATGCCAAGTTTAGCTTGTGTTTGTAGGCCACACATGTAAGCCTACACAAAAGTTTTTTTCCGATTAAGCCTCACTTTAAAATGTTGGTTGTTGATTCATGAGTGTTCTTGTGTTGATCGCTATGGCATTTTTTGTGTGAGTATACACCAATAGTTATGTTTTAATGTAAAAGAAGGATTCTAACCTCTAACCTGGTTAGACCCAGATTATATATTCATGAAAACAAAGTGACAAAAGTCTCTCCAGTTTGTAAGTAGCCTACAGTACAGTGTGTGTAAGAAAGAAATTAGTTGCAATTCAGATGTAGAGACACAGTCTATTCATAGAATTTGATTAAAGTAACCCTAGTGGACCATACTAGGCCACACTGAAGAACTTAGGCTTAAGTGAATTTGAATTTCTATTTCTCATCAGCAATCATATGAATAATTTACACTTCTTAGATGCCAGGCCAAGGTTACACACACATTTTCAGTCTTGGTCTGTGGACCCCCTGAAGTTGCCCTGGCCACCCCTTGGCCACCCCATATATAAAAGTCTGGTTCCGCCACTGGTTTGCATACCGGTCCAACAGGTCTACAGACAATGCCATCGCTCTGACAATGCACACTCCTCTCCCACCTTTGTACATTTACATTTACACCCTACTTGCCCCCGAGGCAAGTAGGGTGTAAATGTAATATAAGTATTCCGTTTAACATTTACATTACATTTAGCAGACGCTCTTATCCAGAGCGACTTACAGTAAGTACAGGGACATTCCCCCAGAGGCAAGTAGAGTGAAGTGCCTTGCCCAAGGACACAACAATTCGCACTGCCAGGAATCAAACTGGCAACCTTCAGATTACTAGCCCGCTTCCCTAACCGCTCAGCCACCTGACTCCCATGGATTACATCTATGATAAGCTAAAATAGAATAAACCTCCTAAATATACAAAATAATATACAATATACAGTACAGTATACTAAACCTCTAATACACATAATAACCTATACTAACCTTATAAACCTATACTAACCTAGAGACAAGTGGGGTACAATTATGCTGATAGTGCAACCAGTAGCTGAAAGTGAAAGTGTGTAAAGTGGCTAGTGAGAAGTGTATCAGTGTCCATATCAATGTCCATTCAGAAGCCTGATGGCCCTTGGAAAGAAACTGTAGTCCAGTTTGTTGACCGAATGCTTCAGTATCGCCTGCCAGAAGGCAACAGAGTAAAAAGACTGAAGGATGGGTGGCAACAGTCTCTTAGAATCCTGCCAGCTTTCCTGAGGCATCGTGTGTGGTAGGTGTCCTGTAGGGCTGCTTCCTGGAGGGGACCAGTCTGGAGGGGATTATGGTATTGAATGCTGAGCTGTAGTCAATGAACAGCATCCTCACATACGTATTCCCTTTGTCTAGGTGGGAGAGTGGTGTGCATTGTCAGAGCGATGGCATCGTCTGGAGACCTGTTGGACCGGTATGCAAACTGCAACCCCTGAGGGCCCTACCTGATATGCCACACGGACCAGGTTCTGTGCGAGGGTTGATCTTTTTGAAGCAGTGCCTCACCTCAGCTACAGTTAGTGTAGGCACACCACTGGCTGGGCCTTCAGGTAGCTCCACTGCAGGGGGGTCACTGTCCCTCTCAAAGCAGAGCGTAGAAGGTATTCAGCTCGTCTGGCAGTAGGACAGAGGACTGGGTCTCACTGTAGCCTCTCCCTTTGTAGTCTGTAATGTCATCCAGTCTTTCTCCTTTTTTGTCAGTTATACTGGTTCCCCCCCCCCCCCCCCTAGCGACAGCATCCAGTTCGACTGGTTTGACATGTATCTTTCTAAGTACAGTTAATAGAAATTATTTGACTGAATTTAGACTGTTAATAATAATTTGTCAAAATATTAGACTGAATTATTGTGAAAAAAAACTGTTAGTTAGTTAATAGAAATTATTTGACTGAATTTAGACTGTTAATAATAATTTGTCAAAATATTAGACTGAATTATTGTGAAAAAAAACTGTCAGCCTATGACATTCGACCACAGCGCTCACGTGGGAGCGAGAAGGCGTGCCGTGTGCCAGAACAGATGCTAGGTACGGGGACCGGGAGCCTACAGCGGTGTTTAACAGGTAAGCACATGAGCAGAGAAACGCACAACTTAGCTTACTTGCGTTTTATTTATTTTTTGTGTAAGTTAAATGTAACGCGTGGATTTTCTGTCCTAGGTTTAGTCTGTTTTCAAACGTAGCCACCTTGTTTGGTCGTTCAGCTCATGTTAGCTGACGAGCTAACCTGCTACTGTACATAGTTACAGCAAGACACCGCAGATCAAGTTACTCCATGACGGTTCTCTTGGTTAGAATCCTTGCTGCTAGACACGTTGTTTCTGGATGTTTGATAGCTAGGCATAACTGTTACTTGAATTACTATGGTGAAATGAAGGGACCGAGTTGTCCCGCTAGCGAAGTCTCTTGCGTGGCTACAGTCGCAGTTTGCCCTTTCACTAGCCTGTCTAGCTGGTTCCGTTACTGACAGCAGCGATGTGTTTGCCACCAGGGTCGCCTACTGAACACTAAATACGTCATGGTTCGAGCGGGTGGTAAGTTTTGCATTTTGTCTCAAATCAGTGGCGCCGACATGTTACCCCATGCTGCTAGAATGTTTACGTGTCCGGTCATGCATGGACGGACGGTTAGCTGGGCTTATATCGGTGTGTGTGTTATTCTACTGTATTATTTGTCGTAACACATCCATACTCGTTATTTCGTTTCCTTGTGTGTATGTATGTAGTTAACTTCCTCACGCTGTTTCCTGTTTAGACTAACACATCCATACTCATTTGTCACCTGCCGCCAATATATTACTTGTTAATCTATCTTTAAAAATTACTTGATAGACCTTTCTATTTTATGTCTGTCTTTCGGATTATGTGCATCCTGTGTTTGTCAGGCATCTTGAAGCTGGTCGCCGTGGTTTCAGTGTTCATCCTGGCTGTATTTCTGGCCTTTGAGCTGCTAGAAATCAACATGGACTTCAATTTGGGGAACATGTTCGGTGAGTGTGCAGGGCAGTCCGTGATGAAGGTCCGGCTCATCCTCTTACAGGACAGAACTTCAAATAAGGTGTCAGAAACCAGAGTTTGCACCTGAGTGTTAGTCTAGCCTTAAGTGTTCAACACTACACCTTTAACCACACTGAAGACTAGGCTTGACTAAATTGCAAGCTTGTGGGTTGAATTGAGCTAATTTAACCATATTAGGTGAATAGCAGGATCATTCATTGGGAGCATCAGCTGACCTGTGTGTGTGTGTGTGTGTGTTCCTCTCCTCTCAGCCCGGTCCATGTCGGCGGAGGAACAGTGTAAGTACAGATCTCTTCTCGTGCAAATCAAGGGACTTGCTGAGCTGCTCTACGCTGTTTCCCAGCAGTCTAATCTCAGTCCTTGTAAACCTGTTTTGTCACCAGTCCTTTTGAATACGTGGATGTATCTACTGTTGAACTGTTTGTAGATACTCAAACGTTCAAAAGGTGTGTGTGTGTGTGTGTGCGTGCGTGCGTGTGTGTGTAGATGGGGCAATTTAGTCACCAAGCCTTTGTGATCTGATACCAAGTCTGTGTTTGATAAAGTTGTAAAAGGAGCAGGGTTCTAGTGTAAAGGTGTGTGTGTGTGTGTCCTACACAGCTACCCAGAGGCCGGCCAGGTTTAAGTGTGGTGTGTCTAAGCAGTGTCCCTCCAACCACTTCTCCTTCAAGATGGCCAGCGGAGCAGCCAGCGTGGTGGGACCCAAGATCTGCCTGGAGGACAACATGTACCCAACCCTGACACCTCACACCTCGCACTTACCCAGCCCTGACAGCACACTGCAAACATACACACCTCTCTCACACACCTCCATTTCCTTGAACAGTGCCATATCTGGCTATTTATTGACATCCTCATGATGAGGTGTGTGTGTAGGAGTGTGTGTAACAGCAGAATCTAGTCCTTCTAAGGGTTGGTCTTAACACCTACAGAACATGATCTCATCTGCTCAGTGAGTTAAGAGCACATGCAGCTACTCCACACAGACAGCATCGTCCATGAACATACAACACTGCTGCTGCACTCAGTACTGCAACACCTGAGAGCCTTTGTCTGGCTGACTGACTGGATCCTCTAGATGGACTGACTGGCTGGTTCCTAGGTCCTGTGTGTGACTGGCTGGTTCCTAGGTCCTGTGTGTGACTGGCTGGTTCCTAGGTCCTGTGTGTGACTGGCTGGTTCCTAGGTCCTGTGTGTGACTGGCTGGTTCCTAGGTCCTGTGTGTGACTGGCTGGTTCCTAGGTCCTGTGTGTGACTGGCTGGTTCCTAGGTCCTGTGTGTGACTGGCTGGTTCCTAGGTCCTGTGTGTGACTGGCTGGTTCCTAGGTCCTGTGTGTGACTGGCTGGTTCCTAGGTCCTGTGTGTGACTGGCTGGTTCCTAGGTCCTGTGTGTGACTGGCTGGTTCCTAGGTCCTGTGTGTGACTGGCTGGTTCCTAGGTCCTGTGTGTGACTGGCTGGTTCCTAGGTCCTGTGTGTGACTGGCTGGTTCCTAGGTCCTGTGTGTGACTGGCTGCTTCTTGTGTTCCTCAGCCTGATGAGTGGAGTGAAGAACAATGTGGGACGGGGGATGAACATCGCTCTGGTGAACGGTACTAACCCCCTCAGAACGAGTCATTAAGCTCACACACACACACACACACACTCACACACACTCACCTGGCAGAGAGGCTCTCACTCAGCCACAGCCCACCTGTCAGTAAATTACATGGTTATTAATCACATGGTTATTAATCACATGGTTATTAATCACATGGTTATGAGTGGTTGTTATTCAGGTGAGTAAGAGTTGATGTCTCTGGTCTCTAACCCTGCTGCTCTACAGGGAAGAGTGGACAGCTGCTCAAGACGGAGTTCTTTGACCTGTGGGCCGGAGGTGAGACCTATGCTGCTGTTCTCGTATGGTAGAGGTGTCACGGTTATCTGTGTCCCCCTGTAGAGGTGTCACGGTTATCTGTGTCCCCCTGTAAAGGTGCCACGGTTATCTGTGTCCCCCTGTAGAGGTGTCACGGTTATCTGTGTCCCCCTGTAGAGGTGTCACGGTTATCTGTGTCCCCCTGTAAAGGTGCCACGGTTATCTGTGTCCCCCTGTAGAGGTGCCACGGTTATCTGTGTCCCCCTGTAGAGGTGTCACGGTTATCTGTGTCCCCCTGTAGAGGTGTTACGGTTATCTGTGTCCCCCTGTAAAGGTGTCACGGTTATCTGTGTCCCCCTGTAGAGGTGTCACGGTTATCTGTGTCCCCCTGTAGAGGTGTCACGGTTATCTGTGTCCCCCTGTAGAGGTGTCACGGTTATCTGTGTCCCCCTGTAGAGGTGTCACGGTTATCTGTGTCCCCCTGTAGAGGTGTCACGGTTATCTGTGTCCCCCTGTAGAGGTGGCTCCTGTCATTAAGCTCCTGAAGGAGATCGAGTTGGGAACCATCGTCTTCATGGCCACGTTTGATGATTCAGCCACAAAGTAAGAGTTGCTTTCTCCCTTCCACACCTGATCAGCAGCATGACACTGAGGAATCGCCCTGAGCCCCCCCTCACCTGAGACCCCCCCTCACCTGAGCCCCCCCTCACCTGAGATCCCCCCTCACCTGAGATCCCCCCTCACCTGAGATCCCCCCTCACCTGAGATCCCCCCTCACCTAAGATCCCCCCTCACCTGAGACCCCCCTCACCTGAGATCCCCCCTCACCTGAGATCCCCCCTCACCTGAGACCCCCCTCACCTGAGATCCCCCCTCACCTGAGATCCCCCCTCACCTGAGATCCCCCCTCACCTGAGACCCCCCTCACCTGAGACCTCCCTCACCTAACCCCCCTCACCTGAGACCCCACAGTGGTTAGCGGATTTGACTGCAGATGAAGAGGCACACGTTCAAATCACCCTCTGTATGTCTGGATAAAAGTGTCTGATAAAATAACAAATATTGACTTTTCCTTAAATGTGGCGTGATGTGACCCTGAACAGGTTGAATGATGAGGCGAAGGCCCTGATCTCAGAGCTGGGCAGTACAAGCATCAACAACCTGGGCTTCAGAGACAACTGGATCTTTGTGGGAGGGAAGGGCATCAAGACCAAGAGCCCCTTCGAGCAGGTAACTGCCAAGCTCACCTGTCCCAAGCTCACCTGTCCCAAGCTCACCTGTCCCAAGCTCACCTGTCCCAAGCTCACCTGTCCCAAGCTCACCTGTCCCAAGCTCACCTGTCCCAAGCTCACCTGTCCCAAGCTCACCTGTCCCAAGCTCACCTGTCCCAAGCTCACCTGTCCCAAGCTCACCTGTCCCAAGCTCACCTGTCCCAAGCTCACCTGTCCCAAGCTCACCTGTCCCAAGCTCACCTCTCCCAAGCTCACCTGTCCCAAGCTCACCTGTCCCAAGCTCACCTGTCCCAAGCTCACCTGTCCCAAGCTCACCTGTCCCAAGCTCACCTGTCCCAAGCTCACCTGTCCCAAGCTCACCTGTCCCAAGCTCACCTGGCACACCTGGACTCCTGATCCTGTTTGTCTGCATCCTGCTCACTGTGTATCTAGTAACAGACACACTGTGGAGGAGAGATTGGGTATCCTGGCTGTCCACCTGGCCTGTTGGAACAGACAAACACGTTATCAGATCAGGTAGACAGACAGTAACCCTGTGTGTGTGTGTGTGTGTGTCTCCAGTACATCAAGAACAGCGCGGAGAGCAACAAGTACGAGGGCTGGCCGGAGGTTCTGGAGATGGAGGGCTGCATACCCCAAAGACAGGACTAACCTCAGGACTAACCTCCCCCAACCGTGACCTTTAACCTCCCATCCCCCCGCTCTGTGACTACACCACCCTGCCTGACGCCACTTCCTGGATGCACCTGGAGGACATTCCTGGTCTTCTGAGCATCTACGAGCTCCAGGAGATTAAACATGCATCCCCCCCCCTCGGTCTCTCCCATGCAGATGAAGGGATGAGGCCCATAGTCCACGGCCCCTCCCCATAACCTCCCCCAGCCCACACACTCCTGTAGGTCAGAAGCCCCCTTGATCCGCTAGAGGCCTCCAGCAGAAGGACATATCCCAGAAGCTTCTGATCTTCAGCTCCCCGTTCCTTTTGCAGCTCCCCAAACGTGTCATCAGATGTTTGTGTGTTCGTGGATGAAGACAGCCTTCTCGTGTTGGCCTCACAAAATGACCCCAAATCACTGTGAACTTTCTGTGTGGCTTAGAAGAGGGAGACAGATTTAAAATAGTTAATTATTCCACTTTGAAGGTCTATATTTAATTAATTTCATTGTTTGACATAATGAAATCGTAAATTTGAAAGCTGTAGTTGGTGATTTCCTCATGGCTTAATCATGTATATTGATAGATTATTGTGGGTGTTTTGTTTTTAAAATAATCTGTAAAGGGGATTTGTTTGTTGTTCAAGTGTGTGTGCGTACGTGCGTGCGTACGTACGTGCGTACGTGCGTGCAGAGGAACCCTAGCGTCGTCTTCCAGACTCTTTAGACAGAGCTTCGTAGCTCACGGTAACCACGGTAGCCCAACGACCCACAATCCTTTGCACCTGTCAGAGCAGACTGGAAGTGTCCTGGTAGTGTCGCCACAGAGACTGAAGCTGCTTCCTGTCATCAGAGCAACTACTATATATACACCAGCTCATCTGGTTCACCTGGTAGCTGTAGCCCCCTCTCCCCCCCCCCCCCCGCTGGGCCTGATCTAGACCCTGACCCCGTGCTGCAGCTTCATGTTCCCAGTGGTTTCCCAGACAACGGGGACTAACAGAGAACTTCAATATTAAAGCATTCCAGCCCTGGGAGGCTCTGACCTCGGACTCAATGACAGGTCGTTATCTGGACCTTGTCATTATCAAGCCTGTTTACTTAAATGCCTTCCTACCAAGGACCCTATGATGTCTGTGTCTGTGTGTGTCTGGTTGTCTCAGTGGACCCAGGCTGACGGGATGCACCTTCTCTGTTTCCTCCTCCACCTGCCCTGCTGACCTAGGGTGGGTCTCAAACCTGCTGGGTGACATGCTTGACTGATACCTGCTGAGTGAGACAGAAGGGGGCCTGTTCTGGAATGAAACCAGACCCAACTTGTGCCTTTCCAGAGAGTTGTTTTAAAGTTGGCAACTTTACCTGCTGTAACTGTTTCTACCTGTTGAGCGTTAAACCTTTTCTCTCTTGGTGCCGTTTGTGTAATACTATATCAATGTTGAAAATGTAAATTATCATTTTATTATATTATTGGGATTAATAAAGCACATTGTCTGGAAGACGGACGTTAGTTTACTGACCTTTTCCCCCTCAGAGGCCGTGAGGCTGTGAGGGGTGAGGCTGTGAGGGGTGTGTCTGTGAGGCTGTGAGGCTGAGGGGTGAGACTGTGAGGGGTGTGTCTGTGAGGCTGTGAGGGGTGAGACTGTGAGGGGTGAGACTGTGAGGCGTGAGGCTGTGAGGGGTGCTTACTTTCTGGAGAAGCCCTGCTACTTCCTCCTTATACCTGCTACTTCCTCCTTATACCTGCTACTTCCTCCTTATACCTGCTACTTCCTCCTTATACCTGCTACTTCCTCCTTACCGTCTCCTTCCTGCAGGGGGCAGCGTGTCACGGGGTGTGACTGGGACAGGCACTTACTGTGAGTGTGTGTGAACAAGAGAAATGTTGTGGATTGTTATATTTCTGAGCTTCATGTTTTTGTTGACAAGAGCTGTGTGACAGGAACACCACCCACATCTCTCACTCGCACGGCATGCTGGGAAACCTCTCCCTCCTCCCACAGACAATGTATTTCCATTTCCCTCTCTCTCTGCCTCCGCAGAGTCCCCTGTGTGTGTGTGTGTGTGTATGCGTGTGTGTATGCGTGTGTGTATGCATGGGCATATTGCTGCTCTAACATCGAGCAGCTAAACAAATTAACGTGCAAAACTGAGACAAGCATCACAAGACCAGATGAACACAGAGGATTGTGGGTAGCAGGAACAGGAACAGGAACAGATGAGGCATCCGCACACACAGACACACACACAGACACACACACAGACAGACACACACAGACACACACACAGACACACACACAGACACACACACAGGCCTCCACCCCATAGTAAACAAGGTGTGTCTGCTCTCTGTGTGGATTTGTGTGGAGGAGGATTTTCCCTATGTGTGTGTGTGTATGTATGTGTGTGGGTGTATACATACATGTGTATATATATGTGTGTGTGTGTGTGTTAATAATGATGTAAAACTGACAGGTGAAATACAGCAGGACGTTTTTCTAGTTCTCAGGTGATGGGAGGGAAACCACCCTGGTTCTGTGTGTGTGTTGGTGTATGTGTACATATGTGTGTGTTGCTATATGTTTGCATGTGTGTGTGTGTGTGTTGCTATATGTTTGCATGTGAGTGTGTGTGTGTGTGCCGTCGCAGCCCAAACGCTTCATCAGAAGACAACGACGGTGATAGTTCGGGGGTCATATGGCTGAGCGGTTAGGGAATCGGGCTACCAATCAGAAGGTTGCCGGTTCGATTCACTGCCGTGCAAAATGACGTTGTGTCCCTGGGCAAGGCACTTCACCCTACTTGCCTCGGGGGGAATGTCCCTGTACTTACTGTAAGTCGCTCTGGATAAGAGCGTCTGCTAAATGACTAAATGTAAATGTAGTTCCTGGAATTTTCTCCATCCTGTATCAAACCCTGTCTGAGTGATTCAGCTCACTCTCTCCTCTCCCCTCTCTCCTCTCTCCTCTCTACCCTGTCTGAGTGATTCAGCTCACTCTCTCCTCTCTCCTCTCTCCTCTCCCCTCTCTCCTCTCTCCTCTCTACCCTGTCTGAGTGATTCAGCTCACTCTCTCCTCTCTCCTCTCTCCTCTCTCCTCTCCCTCTCTCCTCTCTCCTCTCTACCCTGTCTGAGTGATTCAGCTCACTCTCTCCTCTCTCCCCTGTCTGAGTGATTCAGCTCACTCACTCCTCTCTCCCCTGTCTGAGTGATTCAGCTCACTCTCTCCTCTCTCCCCTCTTCCAATCCACCCTATCTGAGAGAGGGGGGGGGTCAGAGAGAGAGAAGGAGAATGAGAGAGTCACTTTACATTGATACATTTCTCACTAGTCACTTTACAGTGTCACTTTCAGCTCAATATTGCACTATTACACACTAACTGTACCCCACTTGTCTTAGGTTAGTATAGGTCTTGTCTTAGGTTAGTGTAGGTATATAAGGTTAGTATAGGTCATTATGTGTATTAGAGGTATAGTTTATTGTATATTGCATACTATTTTGTATATTAGGATGTTTATTATTATTATTGTATTATTTTATTTTAGCTTATCATAGATGTAATGTATGTTCTTAGTACTTATATGTTATGCCAGGTTGCTTTGCATTGTCTTGTCCCAAGAATGTCAGTGCCCAGTCTGAGCTTTTGTTGTTCTGTGCACCTGACAATAAAAAAACTTGAACTGAGGTGGAGATCTTTTAACAATAGATGACAAAAACAATAACCCTTCCCCCAAGCCCCACCCCCTCTCCCCAAGCCCCACCCCCTCTCCCCAAGCCCCACCCCCTCTCCCCAGCTGACCTCACGCTTCCAGCCAGGGTCCACGTCTGAGTCCAGCTAGGCCTGGTCTACACAGCCTGCAGGGTCCAGCTAGACCTGGACCCTGCAGGAAGAATGGAAAGTACCTGGTTATCTCCTGGTTGTAAATACCTCTCTGTTTGCACTGTGTACACTAGACAATGATGAGGCTTTCCATGGACGCTGGAGTAGGTTCTGGATCAGGCAAGCATTGCATCATGCAAGATGCTAACTAGAGCCAAACTAGCCTGCAAGATGCTAACTAGAGCCAAACTAACCTGTAAGGTGCTAACTAGAATTAAATTACCCTTCAACATGCTAACTTGAATTAAGCTACCCAGTTTTGTTTCAGTCCTTAGCCAAGCTCAGATCCTGTTGAGCCAGGCCAACGCATGTTTTTATAACAAGGCATCAACTGTAGCCTGTCCCTTGGAACTGCACAATCACGTCTGGGCGCCACACTCTCCAGCTCCTTTGATTGGCTGAGCTCCACACCGAGACTGCCACCCTCCCAGGGTCCAGGCAAGGCCTCATGGGTAACGTTAGGCTGCCTGGCAACAAAGGAGACTCAGTGTGTTTTAACGACGTCTAGTTATGATTAACATGGATTATAACTCCAAGAGGAGCAGGCAAAACAAAAGATTTATGTTTATGGACAATGAGGTTATTCAGTTGGCAAATGTATACTGTATATATTTTAGTGTCTACCTGAGAATTGTGCAGTAAAGTAAAACAAGGACCTTTCTAAATGAGGCTGTGTTTCCAGGATCTAGAGAGCTGAAATGACAAAGGCTCTAACTAAGATACTTTTCTTTGCTCTATGTATCATTTAGCCAATAGTTATAGTACATAGGGGATTTTAACTTGCAACCTCTTGATTTGCATTCAAATGCTCTAACCACAGAGCTGCACCTTGTTGTGTTGGGATTGTTTCTCTCCACTTCCCCTTCAGGGAAAGTCTACTTCCTGTTTCTGTGGTGACCACACCGATGATGCAAACATCCTAACGGGCAGCTTCCTGTATTTGGAGGGTTTGTGGTCCTGTGTTGTTTACATGATGCAGGGACGTGTTTAGTGGAGGGTTGGAGCTAGCAGGGGAGCGCTCAGGGACGTGTTTAGTGGAGGGTTGGAGCTAGCAGGGGAGCGCTCAGGGACGTGTTTAGTGGAGGGTTGGAGCTAGCAGGGGAGCGCTCAGGGACGTGTTTAGTGGAGGGTTGGAGCTAGCAGGGGAGCGCTCAGGGGAAACCTGCAGGTCAAGTTAACACGCGCTGCAGACTTCTCTTCGCTCACACAGAACCAAGTCAGAGCAGTCAGATCTATGAGGCCAGTCTCTCCCTGCCAGCCTCTCGTCTCATCATTCCAACACAACAACCCCCACGTCCATGAACACAAAGAAGACTGCATAGCAACACATGACCTCATCTACCTCCAATATTCTGAGTGGCTACTTGCTGTGACTCAGCCTGTTCTAGGCTGGGCTTGTATTTGTTGATGGATCACATGCTTCTCTTGGGCTGGAGAAGTAGAAGTTTGAGTTGAGCAGTGTTTGAGAGAGAGAGAGAGAGAGAGAGGGGGGGGGGGGGGGGGAGAGAGGGAAGAGAAAGAGAGGGAGAGGGAGAGAGGGGAGAGAGAGAGAGGGAAGAGAAAGAGAGGGAGAGAGGGGAGAGAGAGAGATTATCTGGTACATCAGGCAAATACTGCAAGGGTGGAGATTGTTTACACATGGCAGCGTAATGAAATACACAACCACCACACGTACACACACTCAACCACCACACGTACACACACTCAACCACCACACGTACGCACACCCACATGGCTCTGACACACACATCATAGATTCATGAGATAAGACGGTGGACTTGTTTGATGACAGTGTTGTGCTGGATCAGTGTTGTGCTGGATCAGTGTGGTGCTGGATCAGTGTGGTGCTGGATCAGTGTTGTGCTGGATCAGTGTGGTGCTGGATCAGTGTGGTGCTGGATCAGTGTGGTGCTGGATCAGTGTGGTGCTGGATCAGTGTGGTGCTGGATCAGTGTGATGCTGGATCAGTGTGGTGCTGGATCAGTGTTGTGCTGGATCAGTGTGCTGGATCAGTGTGGTGCTGGATCAGTGTTGTGCTGGATCAGTGTGATGCTGGATCAGTGTGGTGCTGGATCAGTGTGGTGCTGGATCAGTGTGGTGCTGGATCAGTGTTGTGCTGGATCAGTGTGGTGCTGGATCAGTGTGATGCTGGATCAGTGTGGTGCTGGATCAGTGTGGTGCTGGATCAGTGTGGTGCTGGATCAGTGTTGTGCTGGATCAGTGTGGTGCTGGATCAGTGTGGTGCTGGATCAGTGTGGTGCTGGATCAGTGTGGTGCTGGATCAGTGTTGTGCTGGATCAGTGTGGTGCTGGATCAGTGTGGTGCTGGATCAGTGTGGTGCTGGATCAGTGTGGTGCTGGATCAGTGTGCTGGATCAGTGTGGTGCTGGATCAGTGTGGTGCTGGATCAGTGTGCTGGATCAGTGTGGTGCTGGATCAGTGTGGTGCTGGATCAGTGTTGGTGCTGGATCAGTGTGGTGCTGGATCAGTGTGGTGCTGGATCAGTGTGGTGCTGGATCAGTGTGCTGGATCAGTGTGGTGCTGGATCAGTGTGGTGCTGGATCAGTGTGGTGCTGGATCAGTGTGGTGCTGGATCAGTGTGCTGGATCAGTGTGTGCTGGATCAGTGTGGTGCTGGATCAGTGTGGTGCTGGATCAGTGTGGTGCTGGATCAGTGTTGTGCTGGATCAGTGTGGTGCTGGATCAGTGTGATGCTGGATCAGTGTTGTGCTGGATCAGTGTGGTGCTGGATCAGTGTGGTGCTGGATCAGTGTGGTGCTGGATCAGTGTGGTGCTGGATCAGTGTGATGCTGGATCAGTGTGGTGCTGGATCAGTGTGGTGCTGGATCAGTGTGGTGCTGGATCAGTGTGTGCTGGATCAGTGTGGTGCTGGATCAGTGTGGTGCTGGATCAGTGTGGTGCTGGATCAGTGTGTGCTGGATCAGTGTGGTGCTGGATCAGTGTGCTGGATCAGTGTGGTGCTGGATCAGTGTGGTGCTGGATCAGTGTGGTGCTGGATCAGTGTGGTGCTCTGCACTTCTGACCCTAGATCTGCTGCTGTGCCTTCTCCATGCTCCGTCTGTACGCTGCTGTGGAGAACAGTGTCGACTAGATGAATAACATGTAGAATGTGTGTGGCCAGGTTCGAGGAGCTGGGATATTTAAACTCCCCAGTTTCCACTATGTCCTTCTGGAAACACCTCTGATAGTGAACATCACTGTTGCTGTTACCTTGAATGCCGGTGCCATTCCAAGCTGCTTTTCATAAAGTATGTTCACCCTTCAGAGAGCCATGGTGTCTTTGTCCTGTCAAGTCTCCCAGGGGAGGTGTTCCAGGGGAGGTGTCCCAGGGGAGGTGTCCCAGGGGAGGTGTCCCAGGGGAGGTGTTCCAGGGGAGGTGTTCCAGGGGGGGTCTCCCAGGGGAGGTCTACCAGGGGAGGTGTTCCAGGGGAGGTGTTCCAGGGGAGGTGTTCCAGGGGGGGTCTCCCAGGGGAGGTCTACCAGGGGAGGTGTCCCAGGGGAGGTGTTCCAGGGGAGGTGTTCCAGGGGGGGTCTCCCAGGGGAGGTGTTCCAGGGGGGGTCTCCCAGGGGAGGTCTACCAGGGGAGGTGTCCCAGGGGAGGTGTTCCAGGGGAGGTGTTCCAGGGGGGGTCTCCCAGGGGAGGTCTACCAGGGGAGGTGTCCCAGGGGAGGTGTTCCAGTGGAGGTCTCGCAGGAGGGGTGGCCCAGGGGAGGTGTCCCAGGGGAGGTGTTCCAGTGGAGGTCTCGCAGGGGAGGTGGCCCAGGGGAGGTGTTCCAGGGGGGGTGTTCCAGGGGAGGTGTTCCAGGGGGGGTCTCCCAGGGGAGGTCTACCAGGGGAGGTGTCCCAGGGGAGGTGTTCCAGTGGAGGTCTCGCAGGAGGGGTGGCCCAGGGGAGGTGTCCCAGGGGAGGTGTTCCAGTGGAGGTCTCGCAGGGGACGTCGCCCAGGGGAGGTCTCCAGTGTCTCCTGTGCTAGGGAGGAGCTGTGTGTCTGGACTGCTTGTCCTGGAGGACTGGAAGGTTCCATCCAGAACATGCAAACAGCTGCTCACCTCACCACGGACCAGAGAACAATTTGCAAATCTATGGAAAACTACACACATACACGGACCCATCCGCACACACACACACACACACACCACACACACACACACACACACACACACACACACACACACACACACACACACACACACACACACACACACACACACACACACACACACACACATTAGAGGTGAGAGGAGAACTCTCCCTCCAGACTCGATGCATATCTGAGGATCGCTCCTGAACGCCTGACTCCCTCCAGACCAGTGTCTGGTCTGTGGGCCGTGGAAGACCTGCTATCACAGGACCAGGAAACCCACGCCTTTCTCATGTGCCCACTTCTGACCGCTCCCCACCAGCCGTGTGTGTGTGTGTGTGTGAGTTGCTCCACCTCCTCAGTCTGTGTAGAGCCAGCAGTCACAGAGGGGTGAGAGAGTTGTTGATCTGCTGTGGGGGAGTGGATGATGTCACAGAGGCTTCCAGCAGCACAATCACCTCCATTGATGTCTCCCGCCAGAGACTCTCTACTCACATCTCGTGCTACGCTTCTATTGACAACAAGCTAGCGCCCGTCTACCTTCTATTGACAACAAGCTAGCGCCTGATGCTACGCTTCTATTGACAACAAGCTAGCGCCCTGATGCTACGCTTCTATTGACAACAAGCTAGCGCCTGATGCTACGCTTCTATTGACAACAAGCTAGCGCCCCGTGCTACACTTCTATTGACAACAAGCTAGCGCCCCGTGCTACACTTCTATTGACAACAAGCTAGCGCCCCGTGCTACACTTCTATTGACAACAAGCTAGCGCCCCGTGCTACACTGCTATTGACAACAAGTTAACGCCTAATGCTACACTGCAATTTGTTATCATTTGTTTGCTTCTTGTGTGTGTGCATCTGTCTGTGTGTGCATGTGTGAGAGTTATGATGTCACTGCTGGCTGTGTTGGTGTGTTGCATGAGAGAGGTTGTCTGTGTATTTAAAGATGTGTGTGCGTGTGTTTACAGATGTGTGTGTGTGTTTACAGATGTGTGTGTGTGTTTACAGATGGGATAAGCGTTGCTTATGTGTGCTTCTGGTGTTTTGGGTCTTGTGAGAGTTGTACTAGCATGTCCTCTATGTTTGTCCACGTGTGTGAGAGAGAGAGAACAACAGTTCTATAAAATGTGTTGTCCTTTTTAAACCAATGTGTAATGTAATTCTTACATGCTGGGGAGGTGTGTGTGCGTGTCGTGAGGAGGAGGAGGAGTGTGTGTGTGTGTGTCTTGAGGAGGAGGAGTGTGTGTGCGTGTCGTGAGGAGGAGGAGTGTGTGTGTGTGTGTCTTGAGGAGGAGGAGGAGTGTGTGTGCGTGTCTTGAGGAGGAGGAGGAGTGTGCGTGTGTGTGTCTTGAGGAGGAGGAGTGTGTGTGCGTGTCGTGAGGAGGAGGAGTGTGTGTGTGTGTGTCTTGAGGAGGAGGAGGAGTGTGTGTGCGTGTGTCTTGAGGAGGAGGAGTGTGTGTGCGTGTCGTGAGGAGGAGGAGTGTGTGTGTGTGTGTCTTGATGAGGAGGAGGAGTGTGTGTGTGTGTCTTGAGGAGGAGGAGTGTGTGTGCATGTCTTGAGGAGGAGGAGGAGTGTGCGTGTGTGTCTTGAGGAGGAGGAGGAGTGTGCGTGTGTGTCTTGAGGAGGAGGAGGAGTGTGTGTGCGTGTCTTGAGGAGGAGGAGTGTGTGTGCGTGTCGTGAGGAGGAGGAGTGTGTGTGCATGTCTTGAGGAGGAGGAGGAGTGTGCGTGTGTGTCTTGAGGAGGAGGAGGAGTGTGTGTGCGTGTCTTGAGGAGGAGGAGTGTGTGTGTGTGTGTCTTGAGGAGGAGGAGTGTGTGTGCGTGTCGTGAGGAGGAGGAGTGTGTGTGTGTGTGTCTTGAGGAGGAGGAGGAGTGTGTGTGCATGTCTTGAGGAGGAGGAGTGTGTGTGTGTGTCTTGAGGAGGAGGAGGAGTGTGTGTGCATGTCTTGAGGAGGAGGAGGAGTGTGTGTGCATGTCTTGAGGAGGAGGAGGAGTGTGCGTGTGTCGAGGGTTACGTGTGTGTGGTGCTCTGGGCCTGATGGTCTGACCTGAAAAAAGACAGCTACGCTCAGACTACGGCGTGGAACCCATTGTTGTCTCTCTCCTGTGCTGGTCTCTCTCTCTCTCACACACACACACACACACACACACACACCTCTTCAAAGAACCAGCATGCTTAGAACACTTTCATACTGGTTCTCCTCGTAAACACACTTACACAGACAAACATAAAACACACACACACACACTCATGCAGCCCAAGGACACAGCTGTCTGCTGCCCGCCCCTCCAGTCATCATAGATGGTTACTGATGGCACCCTGGGGGTGGGTGACATCACTGTTCCCTCTCTGCTGTGCTGCAGGAGAGAGGAGGGGTGGGGGAGGAGGAGAGAGAGGGAGTGAGGGGAGAACAGGAGAGAGAGAGAGAGAGAGAGAGAGAGAGGAGAGAGAGAGAGAGAGAGAGAGAGAGAGAGGGAGTGAGTGAGGGGAGAACAGGAGAGAGAGAGGGAGAGTGAGGGGAGAACAGGAGAGAGAATGTTGACATTCTCTCTGTCCTCCAACACGTCTCTCCCATTCACACATTCTGCTCAGCTTGACTGACCTTCTATTCTCAATCCTACTCCTCTCTCTCTTCCTCCTTTCTTTTCTCTTTCTTTATTCACCTTTCTCTCCTTACATTTACATTTATTAATTTAGCAGCTGTGTCCTTCACTCAATAAGTTATCCCCTCTGTCTGTTTTTATGCTTGTATGGCAGCTTAGACTTGAATGCTACTTTACAGAATTAAATGCATCCTTTACAGACTTGTAAGCTACCTTACAGACTTGAATGTTGGCTTAGATGTTTGAAAGCTCTCTTTCTCTCTCTCTCTCACACACACACATACACACACACTCACCACAGTACATGTCTTGACAAATCCTGTGGCCCTCTATCCTGATTGGTTGGCAGAGAGAACCCTCCCCTCACCCCTCAGATGTCATCTATACAATCAGGTTTTTCTACTCTTTTCCCTCACACACCCTCCACAACCACTCTCCCATTCCCTCCACCACCCCTCCCAGCTATACCCCACACCCCAGTCAGGCCTCTCTATTCCTGGGTTGGCAGAGGCGAGGCCAGACCAACCCCCCTCTCCTGGACAGGGGTGTCTGCAGGGGCCAGACCAACCCCCCTCTCCTGGACAGGGGTGTCTGCAGGGGCCAGACCAACCCCCCTCTCCTGGACAGGGGTTGTCTGCACACTCAGCAGTTAACGTGTACCTCCTGGACACAGCAGGAGGACAGTCAATGACTGACTAATCAACTGTTAATGTATGTGTGCTTAAAGGGCGAGGGGAGTTGTTTGTGTATGTGTGTGAGTGTATGTGTGATGGTGTGTGTATATTGATATTTGTGTGTAAGTGTTAGTGTGAGTTGGTGTGTGTATTGATGTGTGTGTGCGTGTGTTAGTGTGTGTTGGTGTGTGTATTGATGTGTGTGTGTGTGTGTGTGTGTTAGGCTCAGACGTGATGTGATCAGCAGATATTTGAGCCTGGTTAGGGTTACAGGTGAGTCATGCTTGGTTTCAGTTAGCCCCGTCATCACACTACCTTATACACACACACACACACACACACACAGACACACAGACACACACACACACATACACACACACACATTCAGCTGTTATAAACAGTGAGACATGCATGTCTGCTCATGAGAGATCAGGACAGACCAGACCTCAACGTTGTCACTTTCTCTCTGTAACATGAAAGAACATGAAATTAACCCTATGAGTACTGAAGTCTGTCCATATAATCGAGGGGAGGTGTTGAGGCTGGGGGGGTAGTGTTGGGTTTGGGTATTGGGGAAGACTGGAGCCTTCACATGAACACCAACCACTCTTAAAAGGTCAGGTCTATAAATACACTCCAACACAGTGGGGAAGAGGAGGCTACAGCATGTACACACACAAACACACACACACACGTACGCGCACACACACACTTGTTTTTTTGTCAGTCACAGTTCCCACGGTACATGTAGACGTGTGAGACGGTGTTAAACAGACAGTGGTGCCGTGTTCCTGTGTTAACTGTCTCTTTTCTAGAAGCCTGAGTGTTCTAGAAGCTTGAGTGTTCTAGAAGCCTGAGTGTTCTAGAAGCCTGAGTGTTCTAGAAGCTTGAGTGTTCTAGAAGCCTGAGTGTTCTAGAAGCTTGAGTGTTCTAGAAGCTTGAGTGTTCTAGAAGCCTGAGTGTTCTAGAAGCCTGAGTGTTCTAGAAGCTTGAGTGTTCTAGAAGCCTGAGTGTTCTAGAAGCTTGAGTGTTCTAGAAGCCTGAGTGTTCTAGAAGCCTGAGTGTTCTAGAAGGCTGTGTTGACTGTTTCTGTTGCAGAAGGCCTGAGGGCAGGGTGTGTATTCATAGACTATGGCCATTTAAGATAGGGAACAAGCCTTTCATCTTTTAATAGTATCTACAGGAGACAGAGAGATGAGAGGGGGAGAGAGAGGGGGGAGGAAAGAAAGAGCGCAAGTAAGAGGGAGAGAGAGAGAGAGAGGGAAAGAGAGACAAAAGAAACAGAAAGGATCTTCATGCTAGGTATCTTGCTCGCTTGTTAGCACATTTTGGGGCCTTTTGAAGGGCCTCACGACTGGAGAGGGTGGATGGAGGCCAGACCGGCTCCCTCCACAAGCACCCAGTCACACCAGGAGCACCCCCAGGACAGAAGCCTCAATCACAGGCTCACTAACAGCCACGCCCCCCTCACTTCCCTGCTGGCAGGAGCAGCTGGCTCGACTCTGTGTGTCTCTGTGTCTGTGTGTCTCTGTGTCTGTGAGTGTGTGTCTGTGTGTGAGGGAGGAGTTCAGAGTCATGGAAAGTTTGTGGTTTGAGTGGATGATGAGTTTCTCCTGTGTGTCTGTGGGGCAGGATAACAGCAGGAAGTGTGTGTGTGTGAGGTGTGTGTGTGAGGTGTGTGTGGGAGTGTGGCTCCAGGAGATTTTGTTTTCCTAATGCTGATTAACTCTTTCTCTGCCACATCTGAATGCTATAGCTCAGCCATAGTCTTCCTGCAATTGTATCTACGATATTACATAAAAACCAAAGATCAAGAGCTCAAAGAATTATTCCTGCAACTCTTCATAGAAACATGTAGGTCTTGTTTGTTGTTACATAATAAAATAGTTGTTGGACAATACAAATGTTTTTTATATAACAAGATTACCAAGGATGACCTCTGACCTTTCTGTCTTCTGTTTCCCATGACAACTGCCTCACACACACACACACACACACACTACCTAACCCACACACTAGTTGTCTTGTGTTTGATCATCACTGACGGTTGGTTGTAAGGGTTTGTGTGCGTGTGTGTGCATGAGTAGGTGGGTGTGTTCTCCTCATGTTCAGTAAGTATTGCAAATAAGTGTCTGTGGAAAAACTCACATAAGCCTACCCCCACTCTCCCTCTTTACTTCCCTCTCTCCCTCTCTCTTTCACTCTCTCCCTCTTTATTTCCCTCTCTCCCTCTCTCCCTCCTCCTCTGGTTCACATGCAGGGGGGAAGATGAAAGACTCCATTCATCATGGTAACCATCGGTTACAGCAGCAGGATACTCCACCCTTGTTTGGCAGCACCCCCCCTCTCTCTCCTCCACACACACACACACAGTAATATCTACATTACGGATATATACATATATATATATACAGTAGTGTGCAGAACAGAACGGGGACAGTCACAGGAAACTCTAGTGACCTCCAGCTCCCCCAGCTGGGCGGCTGCTGAGGGCTGAAACCTCTCAGCCTCTCTCCCTCTCGGCCTCTCTCCCTCTCGGCCTCTCTCCCTCTCGGCCTCTCTCCCTCTCGGCCTCTCTCCTCTCTCCCTCTCGGCCTCTCTCCCTCTCGGCCTCTCTCCCTCTCGGCCTCGCTCCCTCTCGGCCTCGCTCCCTCTCGCCTCTCTCCCTCTCGGCCTCTCTCCCTCTCTCCCTCTCGGCCTCTCTCCCTCTCGGCCTCTCTCCCTCTCGGCCTCGCTCCCTCTCGGCCTCGCTCCCTCTCAGCCTCTCTCCCTCTCAGCCTCTCTCCCTCTCAGGCTGCAGGAGCTGCAGGTCTAGCCTGGGCCCGCTCAGGAAAAACATGACGGGGCTCTTCATTCGAATCTCCGAGGGACAGTCACACCAATGGAACGTTTCCATGAGTGCCTACTTGGATCTAAATCAAATATAACCTCAACTACCTTGAACCCCCAGGGAGGAGAGGGATATGTATCTGAGCTGCGTGTTATGCATTATGTATATGTACCAGACATGGCCCCGCTCCGTGACAAGGTCTACGGGACGACGTTCTCCACTCGCTGCGCTCCAACACGCCACCTCTGACTTGCCACCGACCACTACCAGCTACGCCAACGAAAAGCTAGCTCTTCGTTGGCGCGGGTGGCCTGTTATATATTGGAGGAGTGAGTTTCACCGATTCACACCCGTTACATATACCTGAGCTGCGTGTTGTGCAGTATGTATACCTGAGTCAGGCTTTATTCTGACCTGGCTTCTGCTAACTCACCTGTTAGTCACTGGCATTAGCTTATTTGTTGGGTTTGTGCAAGCCTACTTGGCTAATATCTAACTTAGTTTTGTGATTAGCTAACCTGGTTTTGTGCTAGCTAACCTTAGCTGAATGGTGATAGTTACTGCTTGTTACATCAGTTGTTTCCTGTCTCCTGGGGGAGCTAGGGGATTCACAGTCCTGCTGATGAACCTCTCGCACACTCTCACTTTTCCTTTCTGCCCGGTGTTTCTCTCGTTCACGTTCGCCTCAATCACTCATTCACCCGCTTCTACACATCTTTTCTTTTCCTTTTGAGAAACCTGTAGCCTGTATTTCTAAGAACTCTTCTCCCTCTCCATTTACTAAATATATTTACGTATTGCCTACATACAGAAAAAAACTAAATTGCCTGGCTTTCACCATGTGTCAAAATCTGTATTTGATTGTTGATAAATAAACATAGTCTATGATCAACAGCAATAGTATTTCGCACAGGACGATCTATGCTACTCTGGCGCGATTGCGTAATCTTAACCAGCCATTGTTTGTTCTGTTTAGGGAGAGAATATGATATCATAGGAGAGGTGTTGTTTTCACTGTGCGCAGCGCGGGGGGTGAATGTTCCGCCTCTCTTTCCCCCCTCTCTCTCTCCCTCTCCAGTCTCTCTCTATGTCGCTCTCTCTGTCACGTGGTCTGGTTATTTTCAGAGCGGTGACGCAGTCGGTCCGCTCCTCCTACGGGCTCGTCAGGGTGTCGCGCGGACCGGATTGGAGAGTCTTTGTTGCTGGTGCTGCTTCTGTCGCGTTCGTGCGACGGTGGGGGCGGTATATAACTCTCTTCTTCCCCCACTTGCGTTCACTCTGGCGGAGGAAACTGTCCCGGGAGGGTCCCGTGCCTTGGCAGCAAGAAATCGCTCTATTTACCAACAACAAACGTCGCTACACTGTACCGTCCTGGCACATATCCTCTTTAAAACTTCACTACCTCGAAAAATAAATGCTCGGCAAAGGCTCCAGAGAAATCAAACACGTGAAAAACAAGGATCATTACCCCACCCGGGACAGAAAAACGAAATATCGGAGACATACGTAAAAAAGCGAACGGGACGTTGTCGCTGTTGCCTTCTCAATGCATACCCTTTGTGCTCGAGGAACGATGAAGCCAGAGATTAGCGCGGCTGTCACTTTTCTGTCCAGATTTTTGCGGATTAAAGGACACGTAAACGATCGACAACTTCAAACATTCAGCCAAAGTTTACAGGATATTCTGTCAGGTAAGAGATACAGATACACATAGCTGTGCTTGATCGAATACTTCGACGATTTTTGGTCTCATTCAAAACATGTGTAAGTATTGTAGCACTTGTAGTAAAACTTATTAACGTTGTTTCAGTCTCTAAAAAAATGACTTTAGATCGCTTTCTTTGTTCTTAAAGTAACAACAGCGGGACTAAGGCTCACAACACAGTCCATACAGCAGAAGGACAAAAATAGACCACCATATGCCCGATTAATCAAATTAAGCTTTGACCTTCGACAAAACATTCAATAGGCTAAGTATCAGTCAGTATCAAACTAATGCTTTGAGTGAATGAATCGTAATAACGGCATAATAACGTGTCACAAGGCTGGTTTTATTTGTTCAGATGAGGAAGTGCGCTTTTCTACGGCACCGTTTGAGTCTCAGCAAGAATGGGCAAAACAGTCCCCAGACTCTACACTACGTCATGTATTGGGTGAAAACGATGGACGACAAATTGTCGATTGACAAATGTTGTCCAATATAGCGCACAAAACCATTTTGTTTCACACAGACAATGATGCTGTTATGTGTCACTAAACTTACAAAATCGCCTTTGTAATAGCCATGTTATTACCAACGCGTAGAATAGGCTACAACCCGTTTCTTAGCCAGCTTTACCGCATAACTTTATCTTACATAAATAAACGACACAATTACGCAACTCTAGTTGGACTGGATTTAACACACAACATTGCCAAATTAAACAGACACTATATTAATGCCCAAGTTCAATTAGCTCCTCATGGTGAAACACAGTTTATCACCGCCGAACATTTATACATTATAAATATCTGTCTAAACATTTAAGAGTTCGTGTTTTGAAACAGATTTCCGAGGCTCAGTGCATCAGTCCTGAGCGGGATCACTCCAGCCTGTCGCTAAGCACCTAAAACACCAGATGACCTATTTTCTGATTTAGCGGGTTTGGACTTGTTTTAAACATTAAATCAGTCGAATAGCCTATAACCTATACCAGTCAGAATTGTAACAAACATACTTTACAAATTGTGATTTTCTACATTCCCATCCCACATTATTTAACCTCCTGCTGTTGTATCATTTAAGAATATCTTAGAAATATGATCTGAATCCTTTCCGTTTCTGTTGGTGTGTCCTGCAGTAGAGAACGGGGCTTGGGAACTGCATCTGTGTGTTTGTAAACAGCCGAGATCCAGGCAGCCTTGAATTAAAATGGCGGCCATCAGAGAGTGTATGGGGGTGCCTGGGGGAGAATATCAGGGGGAGGAGGGGAGCAACATAATCTAATCACAAGAAGTAGTGGAGGGGTTTGTGAAGAGGCGTCCTCCTGTTTGAGCTGGGTGAGGAACAACAACCTGGGAGGTTGACCCTGAGGGTGTGTGTGTGTGTGTGTGTGTGTGTGGGGGGGGGGGGTAACTAGGTCACCCCCCCCTCTACTGTCCTCACCATGGTAACCATACCCAGAAACCAAGAGAGACACAGAGAGATAGGAACAGATTAAGAGATGGGGAGAAACCAAGAGGGAGGTAGAGGGAGATTGAGAGAGAACCAGAGAGAGACAAAGGCAGAGAGATGGGAGAGACAGAGAGAGGCTGTCTGAGACATAACAAACAGCCCCAGATGAAACAGGAAGCGGGTGTAGCAGACAGTTACTGCCCCTCCTCTGGTCAAGACTCCTATCCAACTTGGACGGGTCACCGTGGAAACCACACCACCCACACTGCTCAACAAGATTATGATTATTATCATCATGTAGCTGTAACACTAACAAACCACACACAGCCTGAGAGAGAGACACAGCCAGTCAGTCTCACGTCCTCGTCTTAAATAACCCCCCCTCCTCTCCTCTCCTCTCCCCCTCCCTCCCTCCCTCCCTCCCCCCCTCCTTCCCCCCCACCCTCCACCACTGTTCTGTGGCTCTGTGTTCTCCACTAGAGATGGGGGGGGGGGGGGGGGTGCAGCGAGTGAGGGGGGTTGCGCAACATGGCAGGCCTGTTAGTCACGTACACCCAGAAGAAAACCGCTTCGCTGACCTGGCCAGGGCATTTTGGGATGGCTAGCCCAGTAGGACAGGTGGAACGCTGCCATGGAAACAACAGAATGCAGGAGTGGTATCATGGGATAGGGCAGTAGAGCCACAGTGTGTGTAAGAGGGTAACTGTGAATATAATGTTGTCTAAGTCTGACCATGTAGTGTAGAGAACAGCTGTGATGAAGGTCCTCCAGCACCCTGACTCGCTCATATCACCCTGCTCCTGATGTCCCAGTTAGAAGGCCAGCTGTCGTGCTGATAGGGCTGTTGATAAAGCTATCAGTGTTTAAAGATAACAAGGGATTGAACCTTGTGTTTCAGACACACAGTACCACCCTCCCAGACAGTGAATTAGTTATCAGTTATCGATTACTTTCTGTTTGTACATTTTACAGGGCTGTTGTATGGTTTCAAAAGATTTGCAGGCTTATCTTGCACCTCCCTCTCTCTCCAGAACAGTACCACCTCTAACCTCTCTCTCTCTCTCTCTCTCTCTCTCTCTCTCTCTCTCTCTCTCTCTCTCTCTCTCTCTCCAGAACAGTACCACCTCTAACCTCTCTCTCTCTCTCTCTCTCTCTCTCTCTCCCTCTCTCTCTCTCTCTCTCTCTCTCTCTCTCTCTCTCTCTCTAGAACAGTACCACCTCTAACCTCTCTCTCTCTCTCTCTCTCTCTCTCTCTCTCTCTCTCTCTCTCTCTCTCTCTCTCTCTCTCTCTCTCTCTCTAGAACAGTACCACCTCTAACCTCTCTCTCTCTCTCTCTCTCCAGAACAGTATCACCTCTAACCTCTCTCTCTCTCTCTCTCTCTCTCTCTAGAACAGTACAAGCACCACTGGTTCCCGGACCGGCCCTGTAAGGGCTCTGGCTACCGCTGCATCCGCATTAACCACAAGATGGACCCGTTGGTGGGGCAAGCGGGCCAGCGCATCGGCCTGTCCATCCAACAGCTGTACCTGCTGCTGCCCAGCGAGCTCACGCTCTGGGTGGACCCCTTCGAGGTGTCCTACCGCATCGGAGAGGACGGCTCCATCTGCGTTCTGTACGAGTCCCAGCCCGGGGGGCCCCTGGGGGGGCCCGGCCCCACGGGGGGCACCATGGCCTCTGGGTCGGCGGGGGGCCTGGGGGGGGCTGTGATGGACATCAGCTGTAAGGAGGAGCTGAGGCTGAGCAGGGCCAGTCCATCTAAAGCCTACAGCATGATGACCGTGTCCAGCTAGAGGCCTCTCTCACACACACACACACACACAACACACACATACATACACACACCACACACACACACCCTCACAGAGGCTGGTGGTTCAGGGTCGTGCTGTGATTGGTCTGTCGGGTGGACAGTCATCTGTTGCCAGTCAGCCTTTTAAAATATTGAAAATTGATTTAACAAAAAAAAAAGAAGAAATTTTAGATGAAAGACAAAAACCTGAAACAAGAGAGAAAAAAGAGGGTGAAGTCTGTCGTCCAGGTGATGGAAGTCTGTTGTCCAGGTGATGGAAAACCTCATAGGTTTGATATTTTTTTTTTTTACATTTTGGGGTTTCTTCCCCTCCTGTCACCGTGGTGACCGGGTCATCGTTCTCAGGAGACGGCCCTGGATTGGTGCAGCTACATCTACCAATCAAAAACAACCCCGGACACTGGCTGTAAAGAAGAAACCGTGTGATTGGCTCCCAGGGTGAAGGTTTTCTTTGTTGTTGCTTTGTAACACTGAGGTTCCATGTTAACTTTGCACTTTTCCTATGTGGACTCCTTCACCAGAACGCTCTTTAGGGTTAGGGTCTTTAGGGTTAGGGTCTTTAGGGTTAGGGTCGTTAGGGTTAGGGTCGTTAGGGTTAGGGTCGTTAGGGTTAGGGTCGTTAGGGTTAGGGTCGTTAGGGTTAGGGTCTTTAGGGTTAGGGTCTTTAGGGTTAGGGTCGTTAGGGTTAGGGTCGTTAGGGTTAGGGTCGTTAGGGTTAGGGTTAGGCTCTTTTCACTGTCAAGGAATCTGTCAGGAATCACTGATCCGTTGAATTTCATCCATGAGAATTAAGTATGGTAAAATAAATGCCATTTCCTTTTGTCCAGGGGTGTACTTCCTGTCTGGGGAGGAAGTTGAGATCCAGACAGCGAGTGTTGCCAGGGTCCAGGGGGAACACCCATTGAGAGCTCATTCTGACAGGAACCTGTTTTGGACCACAGGGTGTGTCTGGACCTCAGCTCTCCTGGGGGAAGGTTCTTGAATGTTGTTGAACTCCACAATCAAGTCCAATATCGTCCCCCATCACCCCTTTGCACTTATTATCCTGCATCACCAAAATAGAGTGTAGTGTAGAATGGGGGGGGCCCTGTCCCCCTCCAACCCCCCCTGTTCGGTGCTCCTGTCAGAGATGACGATGAATGCACTTTGACACTGAGCCTATGGGATGTGTACCTTTGTGTGAATCTCCTGCATTCCATCCACCACAGTGTCATCTTTCCCACCTGCTGACCAGGCTTCACGTTAGCTTCCACAGGACTGAGGCTGAAGCTCTTTCACACTGTTCTAGTCTGAAGCATTTCAGAGCTGTTCTGGTAGGAGTGTGTTCTGTTAGCTGTTCAGGTTCTGCTGGGGGTCAGAGACTGTGTATCCCTGGCGGATGTGAGGGAGGGTGGTAGGGAGGTGAGGGAGGGTTATGGGAGTATAACTAAAGGTTTGGGGTTAGTCTAAAGCTCTGAATTTTCAGCCATCACATCAACCTGACCAAACCTCGTTAGCCCCTCCTTGTTAAACTCTGTGTTCCACCAGCCATGAATCCTGTCTAGTCCTAATGAGGAGAAGACAGAGGGTCACATTCCGTCTCCTGTCCTTCCCAGCGTGGTGTGGGGGATCATCTCATCTAACCTCAGACACCCAGGTAGGGAGGCAGGGTCTAGGAGGGTCTAACCCCACTCAGAGGGCTCTCAGTCCAGCCAAGCAACTTTAGAAGTTCCCCCTCCTCCATCCCAAATCTGGTGTCTCTCTCTCTCAACCAGCCAGCAAACCATCCAGATAGCCAACCATCCAGATAGCCAGCTAGCCAGACAGCCAGCTAGCCAGGCAGCCAGCTAGCCAACCAGCCAGACGTCCAGCTAGCCAGACAGCCAGCTAGCCAGGCAGCCAGCTAGCCAGGCAGCCAACTAGCCAGACAGCCAACTAGCCAGACAGCCAGCTAGCCAGGCAGCCAGCTAGCCAACCAGCCAGACGTCCAGCTAGCCAACCAGCCAGCTAACCATGCAGCCAGCTAGCCAGCCAGCGAAACCCCCTTTAGTCGCACGGAGACCAAATGTGACATATCATGTTCCACCCCCCAGGGAGTGTGGGAGGGCGTGGGGGGGCGCGGGGGGCCAGGGACGGACACCTCGTCCAGGCAGCTACAGTCCCTCGGGCCCCCCTCCAAGCTAACCCCGACCCCTGACCTCAGCCCCCAACCCCCCCCCTCCCTCGGCGGGCGGAGCCAAGCCAGCACACACACTTAGCGCTCCGTACGCACTAGGGGTGGGCAAATCAGAGACCAAACAACAGGGGTCAAAGGTCCTGAATCAGGAAGTGAGGGCATGCAGAATCTTTCCTTCCTGTGATGTCATCCTTTGTCCCACTTCAGTTGAGGTCGGAGATGGAGTGCTGAATAACGTTTACAAGGCTCTGATAGGACGAGGGAGCTGTCCGTCAGCCCACACACACCACACAGGGAGTAGGGTGAGCGGTGTGTGTTGAGTGGTGGACAGGTGGACAGGGTTGAGGCAGGTGGGCAGACAGGTTGAGGCAGGTGTGCAGACAGGGTTGAGGCAGGTGTGCAGACAGGGTTGAGGCAGGTGTGCAGACAGGGTTGAGGCAGGTGTGCAGACAGGGTTGAGGCAGGTGGGGCAGACAGGGTTGGCTGGCAGGAGAGAGCTGGACCAGATTTATAAACAGATTTTATTCTGCTTGACTTCATAGCTTTCATGTGCTAAGTGACAGTTAGATGTGTCCCTGGGGTTAGGGTTAGGGAGGTCCCCCTGGGGGTTAGGGTTAGGGTTAGGGAGGTCCCCCTGGGGGTTAGGGTTAGGGTTAGGGAGGTCCCCTGGGGGTTAGGGTTAGGGTTAGGGAGGTCCTCTGGGGGGTGTACGCCAGTGCCCCCCACTGCCCCTAAACCAGTTTTCAAAACTAAAAATGGAAACTTAACCTGTACTTTTGACCCATCATCTCACATGTAAACACACAGTCCCAGGGTCTTTAAATCCACAATAATAATCTAATAATCTAACAATTGTCATCCACTCAGCATTTTGCGCACATAAGTTTCATTTGAGAGAGGGGTTTGAGTAATAAGATAATAAAAAAAAGAAAATTAGCACATAAAATGCACTAAATATGAGACGTTATTTGACATTTATTTGAGAGAGAAGTTTTCCCGGAATGCCAGGACCCCCCAGCCTGCTGCGGGGGTTCCCCCAGCCCCCCAGCCTGCTGCGGGGGTCCCCCCAGCCCCCCAGCCTGCTGCGGGGCCTTTTAGGGAGGGGAAGGACTTAGTTGTTGTCGTCAGTCTGGTCTTTGATGGATTATTGCCACTTTCACATCTGCAGTGTTTGCCGTATTGTAGAATGTGTAACTGTACAACGCACCTGGTAGAACACACAACATGACACATGGGAAGTGCCAATAATTGCTATTTTGAAGTTATAGATTTGTTCCTTTTGTATTTCATCTTTTACCACAGGTAACTTCGTAAATAAAGCCATTTGTGATGAGATTGTTGGCAAGGACCAAAGTTGTTTTGGTGAAAAAAATATCAGTTTCCATGATCTGTACTTATAGACTTATCCTTAGTTTTCTTTCTGTCTTATTTACTTACAAAATGAAAAACAGAAAAAAATTAATCTGCGCTTACCCAAGATGAGCTGTGATCTCCTGTCAGTGCATCTGTCTTGTGTTTCCTTACCTTGGGTTTGTCACGATGAACTGCTGTAAATTTGTACAGTTCATGTAAATTGATTGTGCGGAAGTTGTACAGATTTCTATATTTTGGAAGAAAAGTTTTTTTTTTCTCTGTAATAAAAGATTTCCTATCTTGGCAACGTACCTCTTCTGATCCTGGTCTTTCTGTGCTGCTTGTTAACACAGCATGTCTTCAGACATTCTACCTGAGCCAGCCGTGTGTGTGTGTGTGTGTGTGTGTGTGTGTGTGTGTGGGCACCTGGTCTGGAGGTGTGTATCTTGTTTCTTGATGAGGCAGACAGGGTGGGCATCCCTGACAGCGCTGTCTCTCCAGGACAACAGGACAGGATTTCACAACAGGAGCTTTGTCATCCGCATCATGTTCACCTTTAGAAAACACTCGAGACATCAAATTATAATTTCATTTGTACGGCCATTTTTATAAGCAATGTCACTGAGGGCTTCACAAATGTCCTCAGATTAACCCCTATAACCAACCTAGACCCTCAGTTCAACACCTTTAACCAACCTAGACCCTCAGATCAACACCTATAACCAACCTAGACCCTCAGATCAACACCTATAACCAACCTAGACCCTCAGATCAACACCTATAACCAACCTAGACCCTCAGATCAACACCTATAACCAACCTAGACCCTCAGACCTGCAGAGACGAACGGGAACACACATCTCCGAGATGAGGCTGAATAAACACTTTTCTTATCATGATTTAAGACTGGAGAATTTTTTTTGTGAAGGGTTTATAATTCCAGTGTTCATGATCATGTAATCAGCTGGCACAACCAGGTACAGTTTATGAACCAGTTCTAGTTTTACAACTCCTGCAGTTTCAGAACCTGCTGTCCCTGTTCTGCTGTTGCAACACTTGTTGAACTATTATCATACTTGTCATCGTCAGCAAGTCTTGTAATACAACCCCCCCCCCCTCTGTGCCCACACGCACACACACACATGCATACACACCCTCCCGTCTGATGAAACAGTCTAGTAATCTGCCAACAACTTCTCCCCTCCCCATAGCAACACATCAGGTTGGCTGGCTGATGTGTTACAGTACAGGGGAAGTATGTGTGTGTGTGTGATAAAGAGAATGTGTGTGAGAGAGTGAGAAAGAGAGAGCATGTGTGTGTGTGAGAGTGTGTTAGAGAGAGAGAGAGTGAGAAAGAGAGACAGCATGTGTGTATGTCATTCAGCAGCTATTGACCAGCAGCTCTGTCATTCCCATGACAGAGAATAAAGCGATGGAGGAAAGGAATGATGTCAGACAGGCAGACAGACAGACAGAGAGACAGTGAGGACTGCAGTGTGTGAGTGCAGCTGAGTTAAAGGCCCTGCTGTTTGTAAACACAACCGCATGGCAGTCAACTGACATCTGGACCACAAGCTTAACATGGTGATGGAGAATACAGGAAGTGAGCATCAGCTGCTTCCTGTTTGGGTTGTTTGCAGAATTTTCATGTGGGTGAAGGAGGGATGAGAGGTGTAGAAGAGAAGTGAAGCTGTTGGTAGGACAGAGGTCACACAAGACCTTTTACAAGAGAAGTGAGATGAAAGAGAGAGAGGTGTGAGGATGGTGCAGAGAAAACAGCTGACAGGAAATGGTTATTCTGTTTTGGTGAAAACATCTGCTGCAGAATATACAACTCAGCACACACACACACACACACACACACACACACACACACACACACACACACACACACACACACACACACACACTTATCAGGATTACTGCGCTGCCTTGACCCAGATACACCAGCCTGTTTACTGTGTCTGCTTATTATGGGATGGATCAGAAACCAGTAGACAGTTTCACATACGCCAGCCGAGTTACTGAGTCTGCTTATTATGGGATATATATCTGTAGTTCATTAACCAGGAGACTTGTACTCAGTAGTACCACAGAGACAAGAGAAGAGGAGGAGAGGAGGGAGAGAGAGGGAGAGAGGGGGAGAGAGAGGGAGAGAGAGGGAGAGAGGGGGGAGGGGAGAGAGAGGGGGGGAGGGGAGAGAGAGGGGGGGAGGGAGAGGCGGAGGGAGGGAGGGAGGGAGAGAGAGGGAGGAGGGAGGGAGGGAGAGAGAGAGAGGGGGAGGGAGGGAGGGAGGGAGGGGGAGAGGAGAGGGAGGGAGGGGAGAGAGAGAGAGAGAGAGAGAGAGAGAGAGAGAGAGAGAGAGCGGGGGGAGGACGAATGAAGTGACTGGTGGATAAAAAACAGAAAATAAAAGGCTGGAACATGAGAAACCTGAACACAGAGAGAGATTCACAACACACACAACACACACACACACAGAGAGCTCTAGAGAGGATGTGTGACCTAGCATGCAGGTGTGTGTAGCCAAGCACTAGCGTGTTGGCAGGCAAGTACTTGAGGCCGGAAAGTCATCCTCCCCCCCCCCCCTCCCCTCCTCTCCCCTCCCCTCCTCTCCCCCTCCCCCCCCCTCCCCTCCCCTCCCTCCCTCCCTCCCTCCCTCCCCCTCCCCATTATATAGTTATGACTGTCACTTGTCTGTCTTTATGGAAAACAATCGCTATGGTAACAGATCCGGTCATCACTTCCTGTTGTAGAGCAAGACTGCATCTGACTCACATCCTGTTGCTCCTGTCAATCACTCTGGGACAGTCCAGCCGTGTGTGTGTTGCTGTGTGTGTTGCTGTGTGTGTGTGTGTTTACCCAATCCAACAGGTGTGTCTAACATTATACCGCTTGGTGACACACACACATCCAGGTGTACCAGTCCACTCTGGGCCCTGGAGCAGAGCTGACATGTTCAGCTGTCAGGCCACAACCTGAGAACATGTGTCAGAGTGTGTGTGTCAGAGTGTGTGTGTCAGAGTGTGTGTGTCAGAGTGTGTGTGTCAGAGTGTTTCACCATGACTTACTGCCACAGAAATAGGCAGTCATTGGGGGTGTGGGGTGGGGTGGGGAGGGGGGTGTGGGGTGGGGTGGGGTGGGAGGGGGGTGTGGGGTGGGGAGGGGGGGGTGTGGGGTGGGGTGGGGAGGGGGGTGTGGGGTGGGGTGGGGTGGGGTGGGGGGTGTGGGGTGGGGTAGGGAGGGGGGTGTGGGGTGGGGTGGGGAGGGGGGTGTGGGGTGGGGTGGGGTGGGGGAGGGGGGGTGTGGGGTGGGGTAGGGAGGGGGGTGTGGGTGGGGTGGGGTGGGGTGGGGTGGGGGGGGGGGGGTGTGGGGTGGGGTGGGGAGGGGGGTGTGGGGTTGGGTGGGGAGGGGGGTGTGGGGTGGGGTAGGGAGGGGTTAGGGATGGAATCATATGGATCTTGTTTTGACGTCGAAGGAATCTGAAACTCTGATTCTCAGTCACAGCATAAGGTTCTATTCTGCAGGTTGTTACTGTGGAACATCCAGAGGCTCATTGGGGTCTCGGACGTCACACCCCTCCCTCTCCCCTCTCCCCTCTCCCTCTCCCTCTCCCTCTCCCTCTCTCCTCTCTCCCTCTCCCTCTCCCTCTCCCTCTCCCTCTCCCTCTCCCTCTCGTTCTCTCTTTTCACTCACACACAAAGTTACTCTTTTAACCCCTTCACCCTGACCAGCTATGGTTCTGTAACCATGGCGCTCGTTGAGGTACAGTGATTGCATCAGTCACGGAACATCACTTTATCTCCCACGGTTACCAGGGCGACGGCCGAGAGCAGACTATGAAGAGTTTTTCTGAACAGGGCTGACGGCTCCTGGGTGCTCACTCAGGGGAGGAGGAGAGGGGGAGGGAGGAGGGAGGAGGGAGGGAGGAGGCGCAGGAGAGGGGGAGGGAGGAGGGGAGGGAGGAGGAGAGGGAGCAGGCGCAGGAGAGGGGGAGGGAGGAGGGGAGGGAGGAGGAGAGGGAGGAGGTGCAGGAGAGGGGAGGAGGAGGAGGAGGGAGGGAGGAGGTGCAGGAGAGGGGGAGGGAGGAGGGAGGAGGAGAGGGAGGGAGGAGGAGAGGGAGGGAGGAGGGAGGAGGAGAGGGAGCAGGCGCAAGAGAGGGGGAGGGAGGAGGGAGGAGGGAGGGAGGAGGCGCAGGAGAGTGGGAGGGAGGAGGGGAGGGAGGGAGGAGGGAGGAGGCGCAGGAGAGGGGGAGGGAGGAGGGGAGGGAGGGAGGAGGAGAGGGAGCAGGCGCAGGAGAGGGGGAGGGAGGAGGGAGGAGGGAGGGAGGAGGCGCAGGAGAGGGGGAGGGAGGAGGGGAGGGAGGGAGGAGGAGAGGGAGCAGGCGCAGGAGAGGGGGTTAGGGTGTCTCTCTCCAGCCAACAGCTACCGCATGTTCTTTCACCCTCGTTTCCATGGCAACCTCTCGAGCGGACCTCGCTGTTCTTTGTACAACCAGGACACTGTGTTGTGTTTAAGATGTGTGTGTGTAGTCTGTGGAAAGGTTGTGTGTGTGGTAGTCTGTGGCAAGGTTGTGTGTGTGTAGTCTGTGGCAAGGTTGTGTGTGTGTAGTCTGTGGCAAGGTTGTGTGTGTGTAGTCTGTGGCAAGGTTGTGTGTGTGTAGTCTGTGGCAAGGTTGTGTGTGTGTAGTCTGTGGCAAGGTTGTGTGTGTGTAGTCTGTGGCAAGGTTGTGGTGTGTGTAGTCTGTGGCAAGGTTGTGTGTGTGTAGTCTGTGGCAAGGTTGTGTGTGTGTAGTCTGTGGCAAGGTTGTGTGTGTGTAGTCTGTGGCAAGGTTGTGTGTGTGTAGTCTGTGGCAAGGTTGTGTGTGTGTAGTCTGTGGCAAGGTTGTGTGTGTGTAGTCTGTGCAAGGTTGTGTGTGTGTAGTCTGTGGCAAGGTTGTGTGTGTTGTAGTCTGTGGCAAGGTTGTGTGTGTGTAGTCTGTGGCAAGGTTGTGTGTGTGTAGTCTGTGGCAAGGTTGTGTGTGTGTAGTCTGTGGCAAGGTTGTGTGTGTGTAGTCTGTGGCAAGGTTGTGTGGTGTGTAGTCTGTGGCAAGGTTGTGTGTGTGTAGTCTGTGGCAAGGTTGTGTGTGTGTAGTCTGTGGCAAGGTTGTGTGTGTGTAGTCTGTGGCAAGGTTGTGTGTGTGTAGTCTGTGGCAAGGTTGTGTGTGTGTGTGTTGCTGCTCTTCAGTCCTCTGAGGGGCTGACCCACTTCTCCACTACAGAACTTTTTCTGTGCATGTTAGCATGTTAGCATGTTAGCATGCCTGTGTGAGAGTGTGTGAGGGGAGGGGCAGCAGATATGTCGTTTAAACAGTGTTTCTCCAGGCTACTGGACCATGCCTGCCTGTCACACACACACACATATGTAGAGAGACAGAGAAACAGTGAATAGGACAGTGTGGTTAATTCTGTTCCTCTCACAGTCGCTGAAACAGCAGAGCACAAGAAGCTATTTATCTCTGATGCCAGAATGATGTCTCTTATCTGCTTCTATGTCTCTTCTGCCCGTCTGATCCCAGACTGACCTCTGATCCCAGACTGACCTCTGATCCCAGACTGACCTCTGATCCCAGACTGACCTCTGATCCCAGACTGACCTCTGATCCCAGACTGACCTCCCCCTCCCCCCCCACCCCTTCCCCCTACTTGCCTCGGGGGGAATGTCCCTGTACTTACTGTAAGTCGCTCTGGATAAGAGCGTCTGCTAAATGACTAAATGTAAATGTAGAAGTAGCCCTCTCTGTTCACAAAATCAGTGAATCCTTTGATCTCGGCTTGCTGGAGAACCAGAATGTTAATTTTGCATGGCTGCATGCTGCTGCCATGGAAACTGAAAGGCCACTCGAAGGTCATCCCACTTCAAGGTAGAATGACACGAGTGGAACAGAGAGAGAGAGACTTGACTGGTCCCGCTCTCCACTAGCTCTCAAGCCGCTCAGCACAAGGCATGCTGGGATATGGTGTTTTATTCCTGCTAGATAGGACATGACCTGGAGGCCTGAGCTGTACAAACAAACTACTGTACCCAGCATAGACAGATGCATGTGCATGTGATATCTCATATCCAGAGAGGATAGAGAGAGAGAGGATAGAGAGAGAGCATAGAGAGAGGATAGAGAGAGAGAGCATAGAGAGAGGATAGAGAGAGGATAGAGAGAGAGAGGATAGAGAGAGAGAGCATAGAGAGAGGATAGAGAGACAGAGGATAGAGAGTGAGAGAGAGTGAGAAGATAGAGAGGATAGAGAGTGAGAGTGAGTGTGTTTGTTGAAGTGAAAAGGGAATGAGTCTCCAGAAGCCTGGTTCCATCACTAATGTATGTCTGTCTGTCTGCCTTCCCCTCCCCCCAGTCTGCCTTGCCACACACACACACACACAAAACACACACACACACACACACACACACACACACACTGTCTGTCTCTGACCAGTTCTTCGTTCTGTGGAGTGTGTGTTGCAGCTCTGTGTGTGTATGTTCAAGAGTCAGTAAAGGGGATGATTAGAGGGGAGGTTTAGATTGTATCGGTGTGTTCACCAAGGGAAAACTACCTCCCCAACTTCCACCACACAAACACACACCCACACAAACACAGGGCCAGTTGCCATGAAGACTCAAGTCAGACACCCAGTGCCCGCTAAAGCTTCTCAACACACACGTAGGGCTGTCAGTGCGTGGCAGCTGTGTGTGTGTTTCTGTGTGTGTGTGTGTGTGTGTGTGTAGCAGCTGTGTGTCCTCTCTCTTCCTGCCTCCAAACTAACATCTCAGATTCTGGAATGTTCCTTCTCCTCCACAGAACTTCTGCTGCTTCTAAATGCTTCTAAAGCTGCTATGCGGCTAGTGTGGGCGGGGCCTAAAGCTGCTGGCCCCAAGGCCAGGAGGAGATTTGTCAAGTCATTTTCCACAGTTGAATCCTCAAGACTGTTCAGACTGGAACAATAACAAGAACAGCCATCCGTTTATACATTGAGTATCTAATACCCCCTTTCCACCAAAGTGAACCTGGAGCCGGTTCGTAGCTGGTTCAAGAACGGAGCCTTTTAAGAACCGGTTTGCTTTTCCACGGGCTAGAGAGCCACCACAGAGCCACGTCATGACGTCACTGTATACGTCTCATCTTTCCCAGCAACGCTAGCGCGGCAGCGCCAAACACAAAGCAGAGCCCGTCTAAAGGCTGTTTATCAATCTGAAGAACGCGAGGTTGAGATGCGTGTTTTCTTGGCTATTGCGCAATACCCTGGACTCAGCAGTATGCAACACTGGCATTATCAGCGCAACATTTTATAAACTTTTGCTGTATAGTGCTTGTGTATTACAATTGTGTTAAATATAGGCTCAATAGCTCATAACATTTGTGTTTGTCATTTCACTCATTTGATAGGATTATGATCAATATGCAGCAACTAGTGTCTGCACTGCACTGCGATGCTAGCTAGGTTATTAAAAGTTGGAGCAAATTTACACATTTTCAGTTTAATCAATAAAATAAGCACATTTTCAGCAACTACACTGCCCACTTCTCATTACATTTTAATTCAGATGCTGATTTACATGTACCATTTAGCTGAAATATGAATTATAAAAACTTAGAGCAATGGCGGTCAAAGGATTCTGTTTGTCTTGTTGGTCACTGTAACCCCGCCCCTGACGCAAGCGCTTCTTACTTGGTTCCTACTTTAGCCCAGCTATGTTGTGGTGCTGCTTTAGAACCACTTTCCCTAGTTTGGAGCCGGTTCTTAGGCTGCTGAAAGAGAAAGAACTGGTTCGAGATTAAGCACTGGCTCCGAACCAGCACCCAAAATGCGTTGGTGGAAAAGGGGTAAGCCTAACCCTAACACTGGCACTGACCACTGAGAGAGATTACATGTCTGACTTCCTGTCTTTCCTGCCTTCTCATTGATCGATGCAAATTCTTATCGTGAGCCTTTCATCTTAGCAACGCTGGCGTACCTGAGGGAGGAGGCAGGTCACTGTAGGAGGCCTGAGGGAGGAGGCAGGTCACTGTAGGGGCAGGTCACTGTAGGAGGCCTGAGGGAGGGGGGCAGGTCACTGTAGGAGGCCTGAGGGAGGAGGCAGGTCACTGTAGGAGGCCTGAGGGAGGAGGCAGGTCACTCTAGGAGGCAGGTCACTGTAGGAGGCAGGTCACTGTAGGAGGCAGGTCACTGTAGGAGGCAGGTCACTGTAGGAGGCCTGAGGGAGGAGGCAGGTCACTGTAGGAGGCAGGTCACTGTAGGAGGCAGGTCACTGTAGGAGGCCTGAGGGAGGAGGCAGGTCACTCTAGGAGGCAGGTCACTGTAGGAGGCAGGTCACTGTAGGAGGCCTGAGGGAGGAGGCAGGTCACTGTAGGAGGCCTGAGGGAGGAGGCAGGTCACTGTAGGAGGCAGGTCACTGTAGGAGGCCTGAGGGAGGAGGCAGGTCACTCTAGGAGGCAGGTCACTGTAGGAGGCAGGTCACTGTAGGAGGCCTGAGGGAGGAGGCAGGTCACTCTAGGAGGCAGGTCACTGTAGGAGGCAGGTCACTGTAGGAGGCCTGAGGGAGGAGGCAGGTCACTGTAGGAGGCCTGAGGGAGGAGGCAGGTCACTGTAGGAGGCAGGTCACTGTAGGAGGCCTGAGGGAGGAGGCAGGTCACTGGGTCTGGTAAATACACAGCACTCTCCCTCTGACCTGTGCTGGTGGTGGGAACAGACAATACCTGCTTCTGATCCTTTCACACACACACAAAACCAAATAATAAACAAACAGAATGTTCTGAACATCCTAATTCCAGCTCTGAATCAGCTCAGATGAAAATAGGAGGGTCTCTCTGCCTATAGAGAACACAGCTGGAGATCTCTACATCCTTCATATACTAACACTGTTTCCTAGGCAACCAGGCTGACGACCGATGCCGTTTTATTCTGACAAACCTTTCAACACGGCTCATAACCTGTTGCCATGGCAGCACGCCACCTCCAAGGTCACGCACATGACCCGTGCAATGCATCCTGGGAGCCTGGCGGCCAGGCAAACCGGGGATTGTGGGAAGGAGAGGGAAGACAGAAAGGAAGATGGAGGGAAAGACAATGGAGGGAGGAGGGATGGAGGGACGAGGGATGGAGGGACGAGGGATGGAGGGATGGAGGGATGGAGGGATGGAGGGAGGAGGGATGGAGGGATGAGGGATGGAGGGATGGAGGGATGGAGGGATGGAGGGATGGAGGGATGGAGGGAGGAGGCATGGAGGGAGGAGGGATGGAGGGATGGAGGGATGGAGGGATGGAGGGGATGGAGGGAGGAGGGATGGAGGGATGGAGGGATGGAGGGATGGAGGGAGGAGGGATGGCAGCGAGAGGAGAAAAGGAGAAGCAGGGAGCCCTGCACTTCTATTTGTGGAACGAGAGAGTGTTCCCAGTCTGCAATGGGAACACAATTTGTGATGAGTACTTACGTCCCTGAGAGAAGCGAACATCTCAGAGACCACAAGGCCCCGTCTGCCTGCTTCACAAGGCCCCGCCTGTCTGCTTCACAAGGCCCCGCCTGCCTGCTTCACAAGGCCCCGCCTGTCCTGCTTCACAAGGCCCCGCCTGCCTGCTTCACAAGGCCCCGTCTGCCTGCTTCACAAGGCCCCGTCTGCCTGCTTCACAAGGCCCGCCTGCCTGCTTCACAAGGCCCCGCCTGCCTGCTTCACAAGGCCCCGCCTGCCTGCTTCACAAGGCCCCGCCTGCCTGCTTCACAAGGCCCCGCCTGCCTGCTTCACAAGGCCCGCCTGCCTGCTTCACAAGGCCCTGCCTGTCTGCTTCACAAGGCCCGCCTGCCTGCTTCACAAGGCCCTGCCTGCCTGCTTCACAAGGCCCTGCCTGCACACACACACAGCAGGAAACTCAGACCGTTTATCTAAAATACCTCAAAGAATTCCCATAAAAAGTCCATAATTAGAGTTTAGATCCATAGCACCAGGAGTCCAAGCTGTGTGGATTCTTAATCTGTGTTTGTTGTTCCAGAGCAGCAGGCTAGCAGACAGGGTAATCCCAGACAGATTACACTGGTGGTAGAGAAGCACCAGGCCACACACACACAGACGGCCCAGACTGGAACCTGGTTCCTGGGATGTGGACCAGAAGGGGAGGGTCTAGTCGGACCTCCCGACACATACTGCTGTTCTGTTTTCAGAAAACAAACACACAGATAATCTCTCACGGCTACACATGCATCCTTTACAGCACACACACACTCTCACCAACATCTCTCTCTCTCTAACCTAACATTGCACCATCCTCGCTTCATGCCAACTTGACTCTCTCTCTCTCTCACACACACAGGCAGAGGAGGGAGGTCTCTCTCCCTGCAGCCTGTCCTGTTCCTACATCCACCTGACACCTCAGACATCCTCCCACCAACTCCTGACTAAACTCTTCCTGCTTCCATCTGTCCTCCTCTGTGAGCCGCCCCAGTGATTGGTTGAAGGAGCAACAATGTTGACCAATGAGAGAGCAGTTGTCAGGCAGTCTTGTTTGTTTTACCTCACACAGCTGTTCCATTCAACACACACACACACAGTCACACACAAGCACACACATACGCGCGCACACACACGTAGAGTTTGAACTTCTTTTGGAGTCCAGGCTCTGTTGAAACTTGAACTTGATGATTTAATGAATAACCAGCTGACTGAGGAGAGGGAGGGAGAGAGAGGGAGAGTGTGTGTGTGGGAGGGAGAGAGAGGGAGAGTGTGTGTGTGGGAGGAAGAGAGAGGGAGAGTGTGTGTGTGGGAGGGAGGGAGAGAGAGGGAGAGTGTGTGTGGGAGGGAGGGAGGGAGGGAGGGGGAGGAGGGAGAGAGGGAGAGTGTGTGTGTGTCCATGTGCATGTGCGCGCGTGTCTAATCCTCAGAGAAAGATCCATTAAAGAGATCAACCCCCCCCCCCTCTGGATATAGAAAACAGACAAACTCATCTACTCATGAAACATCCCTCAAAGAGAGAGAGAGAGGGAGAGAGGGAGAGAGAGAGAGAGAGAGAGAGGCAGGGAGCGTGAGAAGGAGAGAGGGAGGGAGAGAGAGACATGCATACAGACAGGCTTAATGTCTCTTCTCCAGTGATAAGTTCTGACCCTGCTATGCTCAGCATGTACCTGTGTGTGTGTGTGTTTCAGTTTAAGCAAACTGAACCAGGACATCCTATCTCCTCTAATGAACCAACTGTGATTGTGACATCAGGGTCCTGACACCTGCAGAAAGAGTTCACTAGAGGAATCACCAGGTTCATCACCACACACAACCTCAATAGCGCGCACACACACACACACACACACACACACACACACACACACACACACATCACACACACACCCCCCCCCCCCCCCCCTCCCCCCCCCCCCGGTTATTTAAGAAGAGCTGGGTTTGATGTGTCTTTTTCTGGTTGTTATGTAACATTATGGCCTGTTTTCATGGCAACCACGGAACGTGCTTCTGAGTCTCCATCGCCCCCCCGTGGCTGTGGCTGGAACTGTATGTTGATCTATAATGACATGCTGTGCCTCAGTGATTACTAATAAAAAATACCCAACAAATACATTTAAAATAAATTCTACCTGTGATTATTTGCCACTGGAGATATTCCTAGCAGATTGCTAATATTAATCTCATATAAACCTTCAATCTCTAAACTTATTAAAATGATGAAATACAATATTTAATGAAGGAACTACGTTGACAGTGAGACAAAACATGAGCCAGAAACACTCCCAGAAACACCCAGAAATACTCGACACACACACACTCTCTCAAGACACACACACACACTCTCTCAAGACAAACATACACACACTCTCAAGACCCAGTCGAGAGAACACACACACCTCCATGATCATAATGTTGAGGTATTTTTGTCAGTTTAAAAATAATCCGCACTATTTGTATGTTGCTTTGTACTAAAACATCTACTGAATGTTTCATAACCTCTGATCCACTCTGGAGGCCGACAGCGAAGAAGTCGGCCTCCAGAGTGGACCAAGCCAGGCTCCTCCCAGACCAAGCCAGGCTCCTCCCAGACCAAGCCAGGCTCCTCCCAGACCAAGCCAGGCTCCTCCCAGACCAAGCCAGGCTCCTCCCAGACCAAGCCAGGAGCCGCATGTTCAGAGGGGTCAAATGTCACGGAGGTTTAACAAAGTTGTCATGTCCGATTTGCCACTAGCATGCTATCACCCTGAACACTGCTCTGAACTCTGACCCCAGCTCTGTACATCTCTCCCTCTCATCCCACGCTCCCCAGATCCTCCCCATAGATTCCAGAGAGGTGGAGGGGGGGTGAGGGAGGGAGAGGGGGTGGAGGGTGGGGGAGGGAGGGGGGGAGGGGGGGAGGGGGGAGGGGGGGGGGGAGGGGGGGGAGGGAGGGGGGAGGGGGAGGGGAGGGGGGGAGGGTGGGGGAGGGAGGGAGGGGGGGAGGGGGAGGGGGGAGGAGGGGGGGGGGGAGGGAGGGGAGGGGAGGGGGGGGAGGGGGGGGAGGGGGAGGGAGGAGAGGGGGGGGAGGGGGGGAGGGGGGGAGGGGGAGAGGGGGGGGAGGGGGGGGGGGGAGGGAGGGAGGGGAGGGGGGGGGAGGGGGGGGAGGGAGGGAGGGAGGGAGGGGGGATGGAGGGGGGGGGGGAGGGGGGAGGGAGGGAGGGGGGAGGAGGGGGGGGGAGAGGGGAGGGAGGGGGGGGGAGGGTGGGGGAGGGGAGGGAGGGAGGGAGGGGAGGGGGAGGGAGGGGGGGGAGGGGAGGGGGGAGAGGGGGAGGGGAGGGGGGGAGGGAGGGAGGGAGGGAGAGGGGGATGGAGGGTGGGGAGGGAGGAGGGAGGGAGGGAGGAGAGGGGGATGGAGGGTGGGTGAGAGAGGGAGGGAGGGAGAGGGGGGTGGAGGGTGGGGGAGGGAGGGAGGGAGGGAGAGGGTGGGTGGAGGGTGGGGGAGGGAGGGAGGGAGAGGGGGTGGAGGTGGGTGAGGGAGGGAGGGAGAGGGGGACGGAGGGTGGGGAGGGACGGGAGGGAGAGGGGGATGGAGGGTGGGTGAGAGAGGGAGGGAGGGAGAGGGGGATGGAGGGTGGGGGGAGGGAGGGAGGGAGGGAGGGAAGAGGGGGGTGGAGGGTGGGGGGAGGGAGGGAGGGAGAGGGGGATGGAGGGTGGGGGAGGGAGGGAGGAGGGAGAGGGGGATGGAGGGTGGGGGAGTGGAGGAGGGAGGGAGAGGGGGATGGAGGGTGGGTGAGAGAATGCAGTCGCAGGTATGAGTGTTTTGGAGAGCTCCCCCTCAGGTCATCCCCCATCCTGGAGCCTGGGTTGTGAAACCTCCCCATTCAGAAGACTGTCTCTTAAATAGGTCATTAAAGTCACCAACCCAGTCAAGTGTGTGTGTGTGCAGACTTGTGTCTCTGTGTGTGTGTGTCTGGCAGGCTTGTGTCTCTGTGTGTGTGTGTGGTGTCTGGCAGGCTTGTATGTGTGTGTGTGTGGGGGTTCCCTCTCCCACAGAAGCGCTGCTACAGCAGCTTTCAGACTGTGTGAAGGGCTGGTCAGATGTCGTACTGTGCATGAGACAGTTACCCAGGTAAGACACGCTAACTCATAAATCTGAAACGAGAAACGATTGACACAAGGAAGTGTAGCTTCCAGTCAGCACCTGGGACTGAGAGCACAGCCTGCTGCTGCCATGTTATTATCTATTCCGTTCAAATGATCAGCCATTTTTGAAAATGTATTTGATATATTTCGATGTTATGACTATTTTCATGTGCAGGAATCCAGCCTCTGTTGGCTCTCAGTGTTGGTGTTCATGTTCTCTCTGCTTAACGCTGTATTTGTTGTGTTCAGATATAAAATGAATGCAGTTGTTGTGCTGCTGTGTGTGCTGGTGCTTCCTGGACACACTCACCTCCTCCTAACCACCAGTAAGTCAAGTCAACTTTTCATTTTAAATCTTTAAAAAACTTGTTTGACTAAATGTGTACTTTTACTAGTATTATGACAGAAAACATAATAATGATAATTGTTATTAAATGGTATAGCGGAAATACTGCATGTAATGTTTTATGTGACACACATTTGAGAGCATAATAACTACTAACAAAGACTGAAATAAACCTTAAAAAGAAAACACTTATATAACGGCAATGATTTTGGTAAAAATGTATATTTTTACTGTGCATTTTAACATCTGAAACAATTTACTGTAGAGCTACCCAGAGGAGAGGAGGCAAACCCAGGAAGTGAGACGGAAAAGCCAGGAAGGGAGATGACGAAACCAGGAAGTGAGATGACGAAACCAGGAAGTGAGATGACGAAACCAGGAAGTGAGATGGAAAAAGCCAGAGAGGAGACCTGAGAAGCTTAGAGAGACGCCCCCAGCTGGGGAAAAGGAGGAGCGGCAGGAGCGTGCTAAAGACAGCAGGAGAGAAGGAGAGAGAGGAGCTGAGGAGGGCCTGACACCAGATACCTTCTACCCTGAAAAAAGGATAAGAGATGGTGGGAGGAGAAAGGGGAAGGAGGAACCAAAGGGAGAGGAAGGATTCACTCCAGAGACAGACCCTGAGGAGAGGAGGAGGGAGGAGGAGAGAGATCTCACCAGTACAGAAGAGGAGAGGATGAAGGAGGAGGGGAGGATGGAAGATAGTAACATAGATGAGAAGACAGAGGAGAGCCTGCGTTGTTGCAGATGAGAAGACAGACCCTGAGATTGACACAAAGGTGAAGGAGAATGAAGGAGCAGAGAAAGGGATAGAGGAGGAGGGGAAACTGGTGGCAGGTCTATATACGAAAGAAGGGGAGGAGAAAGAGAAGCAGTCAGTGAGCCAGGAGGAACACAGGACTGTGGAGAACTTGGAAGAACATGCCTTGGAGACCAAGAAGACAAGGTTTTCACTGTTCCAGCTGCCACTACTACGCCATCACTGCCAGAGAACCTGCCTCCTACACTGGTTCATCATTATGTCAATCAAACCCATGCCCCTCCCACCGGCCCGCCCCCTGTGAACAACCATGACATAACTCCTGGCCCACCAATCAGCATGTCCCTCCCCTGGTCACGCCCAGACCACCTTCCCAGGACTCCTCCAACCACAGCACCCCAGACTCTTTTCCTGCTTCTGACTCCACCCCCCACACACACGCTCCAGATCTGGCTGTCAATCACACTCCAGACCCCTCCCGAAAATGGAGAAAACCGTCTCATTGGTTGACAACGAGTTCAGGGAGGTTCTGAGGGTGACTGACAGGCCCCAACTGGAGGTCAAAGTTGGGCCAACGGTCAAAGTATCCATCAACGCAACACCAACAGCCCCACCGAAGGGCCTTGTAACCAAGGAAACTAAAACCATGCTCAAACTAAAGGAGATAAACCCCAAAACTAAGATGACAAACGTCACGACCAAACAGCTTAAACCAACAACAAAATCAAAGAATAAAATGAGAAACCCTGCTGGAGCGCGGGTGATGGGAACCACAATCAAGGAACCAGAAACTCCCTGGGAAAAGCTTGCATTCAAAGCAAAGGTGACAAATTCCACAGCAGGAAATGTTAAACCTACACCCTCGCTAACAGCACCAGAGCTTCCATCCACTGCATCACAGACAGGACCTACAGCTACAGCAGAGCTACCAAAGCCTTCACCTAAAACAGTGGTTATGAAGCCTTCACCTAAAACAGTGGTTATGAAGCCTACAGCTAAAACAGTGGTTATGAAGCCTACAGCTAAAACAGTGGTTATGAAGCCTTCACCTAAAACAGTGGTTATGAAGCCTACAGCTAAAACAGTGGTTATGAAGCCTACTGCTAAAACAGTGGTTATGAAGCCTACAGCTAAAACAGTGGTTATGAAGCCTTCACCTAAAACGGTGGTTACGAAGCCTACTGCTAAAACAGTGGTTATGAAGCCTTCACCTAAAACAGTGGTTATGAAGCCTACAGCTAAAACAGTGGTTATGAAGCCTTCACCTAAAACAGTGGTTATGAAGCCTTCACCTAAAACAGTGGTTATGAAGCCTTCACCTAAAACAGTGGTTATGAAGCCTTCACCTAAAACAGTGGTTATGAAGCCTTCACCTAAAACAGTGGTTATGAAGCCTTCACCTAAAACAGTGGTTATGAAGCCTTCACCTAAAACAGTGGTTACGAAGCCTACAGCTAAAACAGTGGTTATGAAGCCTACAGCTAAAACAGTGGTTATGAAGCCTACAGCTAAAACAGTGGTTATGAAGCCTACAGCTAAAACAGTGGTTATGAAGCCTACAGCTAAAACAGTGGTTATGAAGCCTACAGCTAAAACAGTGGTTATGAAGCCTTCACCTAAAACAGTGGTTATGAAGCCTACAGCTAAAACAGTGGTTATGAAGCCTACAGCTAAAACAGTGGTTATGAAGCCTTCACCTAAAACAGTGGTTATGAAGCCTACAGCTAAAACAGTGGTTATGAAGCCTACTGCTAAAACAGTGGTTATGAAGCCTACAGCTAAAACAGTGGTTACGATCCCTACAGCTAAAACAGTGGTTAAGAAGCCTTCACCTAAAGTAGAGCTACCAAAGCTAACTCTCAAACCATTACAGCTTAAGCCTAAACCATCACAGACACGGTCTACACCATCACAGACACAGTCTACACCATCACAGACACAGTCTACACCATCACAGACACGGTCTACACCATCACAGACACGGTCTACACCATCACAGACACAGTCTACACCATCACAGACACAGTCTACACCATCACAGACACGGTCTACACCATCACAGACACAGTCTACACCATCACAGACACATTCTACACCATCACAGACACAGTCTACACCATCACAGACACAGTCTATGCCACCACAGACACAGTCTACGCCATCACAGACACGGTCTACACCATCACAGACACAGTCTACACCATCACAGACACAGTCTACGCTACCACAGACACGGTCTACATCATCACAGACACGGTCTACACCATCACAGACACAGTCTAAGCCATCACAGACACAGTCTACGCCATCACAGACACAGTCTATACCATCACAGACACAGTCTATACCATCACAGACACGGTCTACACCATCACTGACACAGTCTACGCCATCACAGACACAGTCTACGCCATCACAGACACAGTCTACGCCATCACAGACACAGTCTACACCTACACCATCACAGACACAGTCTACACCAGCACAGACACAGTCTACACCTTCACCTACACTATCACAGACACAGTCTACACCTACACCATTACAAACACGATATACACCCTCACCTACACCATCACAGACATGGTCTACACCATCACAGACACAGTCTACACCTACACCATCACAGTCTACACCATCACCATCACAGATACAGACTACACCATCACCATCACAGACACAGTCTACACCATCACAGACACAGTCTACACCATCACAGGCACAGTCTACACCTTCACCTACACTATCACAGACACAGTCTACACCAGCACAGACATGGTCTACACCATCACAGACACAGTCTACACCAGCACAGACACAGTCTACACCTTCACCTACACTATCACAGACACAATCTACACCTACACCATTACAAACACAATCTATACCATCACAGACACAGTCTACACCATCACAGACACGGTCTACACCATCACAGACACAGTCTACACCATCACAGACACGGTCTACACCTACAACTTCACAGACACAGCCTACACCATCACAGACACGGTCTACACCTACAACTTCACAGACACAGCCTACACCTACACCTAAAACTCACAAAACCAAAGCTTGCACCAAAACAGGTAAAGCCAAAAAAGACACAATCCACACCTAAACCTACACCTAAATCACAACCTACACCTAAACCACAACAGTTCCAGACCACACCTAAACCACAACTGTTCCAGACCACACCTAAACCACAACAGTTCCAGACCACACCTAAACCACAACCTACACCGAAACCACAACCTACCACTAAACCACAACCTACACCTAAACTACAACCTACCACTAAACCACAACCTACACCTAAACCACTACAGTTCCAGACCACACCTAAACCACAACCTACCAATAAACCACAAACTACACCTAAACTACAACCTACCACTAAACCACAACCTACACCTAAACCACTACAGTTCCAGACCACACCTAAACCACAACCTACCAATAAACCACAAACTACACCTAAACTACAACCTACCACTAAACCACAACTTACACCTAAACAGTTACAGACTACATCTAAACCCAACCTGACTGCTAATGCCACAATGCTTAAGTTTAAACTCAAATCTCTTCAGCCAAAACGTACATCAAAACCCCTACCATTATCTACATCAAAACCCCAGCTCACACAACCAACAGCGAATGCCCCCTTGCTAAAGCATAAACTCAAATCATCACAGCCAAAGTCTACACCCAAACCCCCACAGCCAAAGTCTACACCCAAACCCCCACAGCCAAAGTCTACACCCAAACCCCCACAGCCAAAACCTACACCCAAACCCCAGCTCACACAACCAACAGTCACGGCAACAAGTCCAGCCCCTCCACCCAAGCCAAAGCAAACTGCAGCAAGAGGCAAGAATAAGAAAAACCAGCAACATAAGAAAGTTAAAAACAATAAAAGCAAAGCTGTGAAAAAGGTCAATAAAAGTAAACAGATGAAAGAGAAAGTGAAAGAACAAGAGCTCATGTCAGCACCAAGAGCACTGCTGTACTTCCACGATAACTACTGCCCCCCAGAGTGTGCCTGTTATGGACGGTAAGTAAAGCTAACCTGCCAGCATCAGACTAGCTATGCAGGCTTGCTATGTAGGCTAGCTATGCAATGCTCACGCATGATCAATTAGAAAATTGTATCTGGAAATCTCACACTAAGTTGTACTGCGATACTACATTATGCTGTGCTAGGCTAGCCTATGCTAGGCTAAGTTAGACCAGGCCATGTTCATTGTCATTGCAGTGTATGGTACATGTCCCTGTGCTGTGCCCTGTGTTCCAGAGTGGTCCAGTGTTCAGACAAAGGCATGGACAAGGTCCCGTATGGAATTCCTTACAATTCCCGCTACATCCTGCTAATGCACAACCGCATCGACAGCATCCAGCTGGACCTGCTCAGAGACTACCTGTCCATGGAGTTCCTTGTCCTGAGCAGCAACCAGCTGACGGATGGCTCCGTGGAGGGGGCCTTCGAGGGGATCCGCGCCCTGAAGCGCCTCTACCTGGACCGGAACCTCCTGGCCAACGTCCCAACCGACCTGCCACCGTCCCTGGAGGAGCTCAGACTCGACGCCAACCTCTTGACCGGGATGTCGGAGGCTGCCTGGGAGAGGTGCCCCGGCCTGCTGGTCCTCAGCCTCAGCAACAACAGCCTGGGGAGCGGGATGGAGAGCACCCTGCCTGCCGGGGTGCTCTCTCCTCTGGGGAGCTTGCGCACCCTCAACCTGGACCACAACCAGCTGACCTCAGTACCGCTGGGGCTCCCTCTGTCTGTCAAGGAGATGTACCTGCGAGGGAACCTTATCCAGCAGTTCCCTGGAGAGGCGTTCACCGGGAGCGCAGGACTGGTGGTTCTAGACCTCAGCCTCAACCTTCTGACCAATAAGGGGCTACACAGGAGCTCCCTCCTCAACACCACCCACCTGGAGAGCCTCAACCTAGAGGGCAACCGGCTCAGAAAGGTTCCTCGCCACCTCCCCGCCTCCATCAAAACCCTCAACCTGGAGGGAAACCTCATCAGCTCCATCAGCAAGGCTGCCTTCCTCGGGCTGCCCAGCCTGGAGCACCTGGGTCTGGCCAGGAACCGCATCTCCAGGGTCGCCCCTGGAGCCTTCCGGATGCTTCCGCTGCTGCACCAGCTGGACATGTGTCACAATGCCCTGCAGCAGGTCCCGCGCCAGCTCCCCCCGGGGCTCCACTCTGCCGGCCTCACACACAACCGCATACGCTCCGTGCCGCGCGACGCCTTCTGCTGGGGCGCCCGCGAGCCGGCCCTCAGCCGCCTGGTCCACGTGCGGCTGGAGCACAACCTCATCGACCTGGCGGAGCTGGACGCACGCGCCTTCAGGTGCCTCCGTGGATTCCAGGTGGTGCATTTCTACTGAGGAGTTTCCTGATCCAGGATTCAGTCAGACATGCCACCCTTTTCTTTACAAGCACCGTCACAGAGGGCGTGGAGGATTCCCTCGGATTAGCTAAACTCTCAAAAAACACAGACAGAAAAAAACTCGAGAGACAGAAAATTGAAGAAACCTCAAGAGGAAGAAATTCAGCGAGGGATCGTCTTTTCCAGCACAGACAATGTTTCAGATGAATGTTGTAGTATTCTCAAATGAAAGAATTGTGTTCAGTAATATGTATTTAAACCATAAAAATGTGAACAAGTAAACATGAAGGGAACAGTTTTTGACAAAAGATCAAAGCAGAACTTGCTAGGGATGGGGGGGAAATTTGATACAGTGATGTATCGCAATGCTATTTTTGGCAATTCAAACATTTAAATCCCAATGTTTTTTTTTGTATTAGTTTTATTATTGTTAAAATGCCAAATGCATGTTTAGTGTCCATTTCCATATGGAGTGTTAAAAAGCTATATTATTCAGTAGTTGTTACAGTACGTGTTAAATGTCACACTGTTACACAGATTAATAATAGTCCATTCACTGAGTTGTGCTGCTTTAGGCTAAATATGGATAACATTCAAATTGAACTTCCAGTAATAAAATGTGCAAAGCTTTAAATGAAATGATTAATGTGGTTTGTTATAGTATTCAATGTATTGGGAAAATATTGTATTTGAAAGGAAAACTGTTTATCATAGTCTATTGATCACAGAATTGCAAGAATTGTGAGAATTGCAATGTAACGTATCGGCATGCAAGTATTGCAATAATATCGTATTGTGAAGTCCCTTGCAATTCCCAGCCCAGCCCCGTGTTTGTGTCGGAACAGGAAGTGGCAGTGTTTGTGTTTGTGTCGGAACAGGAAGTGTTTGTGTTTGTGTCGGAACAGGAAGTGGCAGTGTTTGTGTTTGTGTCGGAACAGGAAGTGGCAGTGTTTGTGTTTGTCGGAACAGGAAGTGGCAGTGTTTGTGTCGGAACAGGAAGTGGCAGTGTTTGTGTTTGTGTCGGAACAGGAAGTGGCAGTGTTTGTGTTTGTCGGAACAGGAAGTGGCAATGTTTGTGTTTTGTTTTAACAGGAAGTGGCAGTGTTTGTTTTTTGTATGAACAGGAAGTGGCAGTGTTTGTGTCGGAACAGAATATCAGTATAGTAATAGTATTATAGTAGTTTAATGATGGTATGGAAGTATGGGTATTGAGACGCTGCCTAACAATATCAGATGTCCTGTAACTGTCCTGTAACCTCCCCTGGACACTAGAGGGCAGTAATGTGTAACCTCCCCTGGACACTAGAGGGCAGTAATGTGTAACCTCCCCTGGACACTAGAGGGCAGTAATGTATAACAGGAACCAGCATGCCTGGTGAAGCTTGAAGAGGATATGTGGACTAAAAATTGGACAGGAACACACACAAACACACACATAATAATATAAACATAAAATCTTCAGATATGAGACATTTACATGTGATATTAATGAATAAGCCATGAAGTCAGTTCAATAATCAGCCTCAAGTCAATACTATCAAATATCAGTATTATTATTATTATTAGCAGTACTTGTAGTTGTGTTGTTCAGATTCCTATTATCACTGGGATTTTAATTGATTAGTGATTTCTTCTAAATGTAAAAGAAAAACTAATCTCCCTCTCTCCTTCTCTTCCACCCTCCAACTCTCCCTCCAACCCTCTCTCCTTCCCTTACTCTCTCTCTTTTCCTCCCTCTCTACTAACACTGCTTAGCTACGTGGCATTGCCCCCACAGGGCCAGGAGAGGGAGAGAGCGGGAGAGAGAGGAGGGCTGGCTGGGCAGGGTGTAAGCGGCCCCTCCCTCCCTCCCTCTGCTCCAGCTGGACCCTGAGCCCCTATCACAACATCACACATCCACCTGGAACTACCACCACCCCCTCTCTCTAACTCTCTATTCCTACTCTCTCTTTCTCTCCCTCTCTCGTTCTACATGACCTTCTCTCTCTCCCTCTACATCACCTTCTCTCTCTCTTCTTTTTTTCTCTCTCTCTCTCTCTTTCTCCAGTCACGTTGTCTCCGTGTAATACCTGAAGCAACTTCTTCAACCTCTCTCTCCTTCCTCTGTCTCACTTTCCTCCCTCTTTGTCCGTCTCAGCCTGTCTGCCTGTCTGCCTGCCTGCCTGCCTGTCTGCCTGTCTGCCTGTCTGCCTGTCTGTCTGCCTGTCTGCCTGTCTGCCTGTCTGCCTGTCTGCCTGTCTGCCTGTCTGCCTGTCTGCCTGTCTGTGTCCTGCTGCCAACATAGTTTGACTACAAAGAAAAGGCAGGAGGCTGTCTGATGTTCCAGCCAAACCCTCTCCTCTCACTGTGTGTGGAAAAAAAGTTTCCCCAAAGTTTCCAACGAAAAAAAGAAAGTTTGTAAAAGTAGATGTTTTTTTTACGTTTCGGAAATAACGTTTATAAAGTTTGAAAAAATATTTTCCAAAAAGTTTCCCAAAAAAGGTTAGCATCATTGTTGAGTACTTGATGAGGGCTCTACTGCACTCTACTTAATACATGTGTTCACTGTGTGTGGAAAAAAGGTTTAAAAAAACAAACTAGAAACGTTGTGTTGTGTCCTCTGGACTGTGCCTGCTAAGTCACCCAGGGATGCATAGGTTATTATACTGAGTATAAAGAGCAGCTGAAGCTGCATGTAACTCAGACAGTAAAAGTGTTCTGCATCCATGAGAAGGAGTCTTGAAAAAGCCTGAACTCCTTCTAGACATCACAAGGACATGGCTGGAGAAAGAAAGAGAGGGACAACAAGAGGATGTGAGGGATGGAGAGAAAAAGAGAGGAAGAGAAGAAAGAGAATGCTGCAGCTTTTTAAAACCTTGAAAATGCCAGATGAGTAGCCAGCCAGACCAGAGATACAAACCATATTTTCCCTGGTCAGATCTTGATATTTGGAAGGTATGACTTCCCACAAGCCATTGGAACCAGTTTCCTTCAAATAAGAATGTGCTGAATAATGTAATTTCTGTTCATATCCGTTTGTGTGCCAAAGGAGTTTTTAAAAGTTATTTTGTCCTCTGCTGTACTCATAAAGGGGTGAGTTTGCACTATCTTGCAGAAGTGGTATACCTTTCAAAAATATTTAGAAAATACTGTAGTCACTGTGGTCATCACACATACACACACACACATTGTTCTACTGCATTATAAAATGGTGATTAAGGATGTAAACGTCAGATACTGCTGCTGTTGGAAGCAGAGGGCGCTAGAGTCCCCTGATAGGAGAGAGGGAGGAGAGAGAGAGGGAGGGACGAGGGAGGGAGGGACGAGGGAGGGACGAGGGAGGGAGGGGACAAAGAGAGAGAGAGAGTGAGAGAGCGATAGGAGGAGGGGAGAGAGAGAAACCATGGGAGCCAGACGGACCTCTCTGTACAGAACCTTCCTTTGCTCACTCACACACACAAACACACACACACATATATACACACACACACGTGACATGTTCCAAATACTGTACTGAACACACACACACGTAGGTAGACCGTGTGTGTGCGCCATACAGCCACATACACACCCTCTCCACTGGCCCCCTCAGCTCACACACACACACACACACACACACACACACACACACACACACACACATACACACACTGATTTCTACAGGGGCTCCACAAGGGGGCCAGCTTGTTTTCTTTTTGGTAGGAAGAGAGAGAGGGGGGAAAGAGAGAGGGAGAGGGGGGAGGAAAGAGAGAAGGGGGGTGGAGAAACAGAGAGAGGAGGAGAAAGAGAGAAAGGTGAAGGGTGAAGAGAAATACTCAGAAGTTTAAAACCCTTTATATTTGTATCAGTTCAGCTTTCTCTCAGTTTTTTCTACATTCATCATCAGGCTGGGGATCGCTCACCCTGATTGGATCCCCTGACAGCACTGCTGGGTCAAGGATCAGGCTGCCTGTCTGACTTCCTGTAAGTTCCCGCCTCTGCAGTGTCACCTTGGCAACATGGCCTTGCTATCCCCCCCCTATCCCCCCCCCCCCTACTGCTTGTGTATGAAAGCATGTAGAGACTCTGGAAGACATTCCTTAGCTTCTACACTGCTCTCCTCACACTGAGCGTCTGGACAGCGATCTCCATGTGGATAGTAGTAATAATAATAATTATTATTATAATGGTATTCAGTTAGCAGATGACTTTATCCAAATCAATGTGCAGTGGAGGATCTGAACCTGCCACCTCTTGGTCTGCAGCTGAGACATACCTATGCCCGCAAAGCTGCTGTTTCACACTGAGTTAATGCACAATGAGGGAGAGACCAGGTGTGAAACAGGAGGGAGAATACCAAGGTGTTCCAGGTACGGAGATCTGACCAGCGGTTAGAAAAACGTCTTCTCCCTCCGGGTACACAGGGGCTGGAGGAGGTCAGGGGCTGGAGGATGTCAGGGGCTGGAGGAGGTCAGGGGCTGGAGGAGGTCTGGGGCTGGAGGTCAGGGGCTGGAGGAGGTCAGGACAAGGAGGAGGTCAGGGGCTGGAGGAGGTCAGGACCTGGAGGAGGTCAGGGGCTGGAGGGGGCTGGAGGAGGTCTGGGGCTGGAGGAGGTCTGGGGCTGGAGGAGGTCTGGAGGAGGTCAGGGGCTGGAGGAGGTCAGGACCTGGAGGAGGTCTGGGGCTGGTGGAGGTCAGGGGCTGGAGGAGGTCAGGACCTGGAGGAGGTCTGGGGCTGGAGGAGGTCAGGACCTGGAGGAGGTCAGGGGCTGGAGGGGGCTGGAGGAGGTCTGGGGCTGGAGGGGGCTGGAGGAGGTCTGGGGCTGGAGGAGGTCTGGAGGAGGTCTGGGGCTGGAGGAGGTCTGGGGCTGGAGGAGGTCTGGGGCTGGAGGAGGTCTGGGGCTGGAGGAGGTCAGGGGCTGGAGGAGGTCTGGAGCTGGAGGAGGTCTGGGGCTGGAGGAGGTCAGGGGCTGGAGGAGGTCAGGGGCTGGAGGAGGTCTGGAGCTGGAGGAGGTCTGGGGCTGGAAGAGGTCTGGAGGGGTATGGAGGAGGTCTAGTAGGCCTGCACGTATGCTGCTGGCGCCCAGAATACAGACCAGGAAGTGATCACCACACTTCCAACACTTCCTGTGGCGTCCCTCGCCATGGTAACACCCAAATAATGGTCCCACCAAGGAGAGAGTGAGAAAAGAGAGAGAGACAGAGAGAAAGGGAGACAGTGAAAGACAGAGAGAGAAGGTGATGTAAAAAGAGAAAGTGAGAGAAAGAGAGAGCTTGAGAGAGAGAGAGAGAGAGAGAGAGAGAGAGAGAGAGAGAGAGAGAGAGAGAGAGAGAGAGAGAGAAAACGCCCGTCCTCTCGCTAGTGTCTCCCAGGCAGCAGAATGTTCTAGAAGACAGACAGGGTGTTCCAGCATCTGCAGACGTTACCTAAGCCTCTCCTGCTTCTCTGGTTTACTGTCTGCTGTGAATGTCAACGAGCAGAAACCAGACCAGGCCAGCCCAGCCAGCACTCACTCCAGCCAGGAGAGGAGGAGGAAGAGAGGAGGAGGAAGGGAAGGAGTAGGGAAAGTTCTCCTAAACCTTTCGGAGTGAACCACTGCTGTTAGAATGTTATAGGTATAGCTCAGTGGTTACAGCAATTGAATGCAGATCAAGAGCTTGCTGGTTTAAATCCTCTCTGTATGTCACACTGGATAAAAGCATCTGCCAGATGAATGTATGACTGTAATTGGGTATGCTAGCTTTTTGCAAGGCACAACCTATTCTCCTATCCTATTCTTATTCCTTCCCATCCTAACTTTTTTACAGAGACAATATCCGTGTCAAAACGTGCGTCTTAGTTTAATAGTGCGTTTTTGTGGCGAAAAGTTAAGCTAAGGGTAGCTAGCCACAGTCATAAACGTCACAACATCACAAACCTGCGGCGATAACCTACAATACAACATCAGTTCGGTAGTTCGTTAGCTACTGGGAGCAGGGATGTAGGGAGTCAGGTGGCTGAGCGGTTAGAGAATCGGGCTAGTAATCAGAAGGTCGCTGGTTCGATTCCGGCCGTGCCAAATGACGTTGTGTCCTTGGGCAAGGCACTTCACCCTACTTGCCTCAGGGGAATGTCCCTGTACTTAGTGTAAGTCGCTCTGGATAAGAGCGTCTGCTAAATGACTAAATGGAAATGTAAGGCTGCGCTTTGTCTATGGAAGCAAATCAGTGACATAGAGCCATTTGTTTTTCTGCTTGAATTTAGTCAGCAATTGTTTTTTTGCCTGGATTTTTTGGGGTCGAAATTTTTTGATCAAAATTTCCCCATTCAAATTACAGCACTCTAAATGTTGTTCTATTTGAATTTCTGAAGCTTGAATTTTTAGGATTGAATTTTTGGGACATCCATTTTTCGCTGTTCGAATTTCAGCAACCTGAATTTCCGAACCTTACATTTTTGGATTTGAATTTTTAACCAATTCGTTTTTCGCCTCAAATGTTTTGGGGTCGATTTTTTGGGGGGAGCTCTTTTTTTAGGTCAGAATTCATCAGAATCTATGAACTTCTTCAGCAAAATCTTTTCAGCAATATTTTTTTTTCCTCAAATTTTTTCCCCTCATATTCACGGGGTCTGTTTAGGAACCGTCTCCAGTCAGGCTCCGTGTTCTCTTCGTGTCACAGGATCTGCTTAGGAACCGGCCACAGAGAAGTGATCTGGTTTGACCCAGATCCAAATATTTTATTGGAAGATGCCTGGACCAGTGCAGCCCGGAGCCGTTGCATGAGAGAGTCAGTGATTGGTTAAACCACATGTGTGTGGTTTCATGAGAAACTGGCCAGCTATGAACCACAGATGAATTGTGATTGAACAGATGTGGACAACGCCTTCTAGGGCAAACCCAATCCAACTGTCACTCTTCCTCCCTCGCTCGCTCTCCTCCTTTTTCTTTCTCTTCTGCTTCTCTCAATGGTTTTCTTATTTTCTTTTTTGGCTCTATTAATCTCACAAAACTCTCTTCAGTGTTTTCCCAGCACAGAACATTATACTGGCAGGCATCTGCAGTGTGTGTTTCCTGTGTGTGTTTCCTGTGTGTGACGCTTTCATGGATACAATAACTTGTTTCTCCACCCTCTCTTCTTTGTGGTTATGCACAAACTGCCCCCTAACACCCCCCCTGACATGCCTGCGACCCAGGCAGGCCAGGACCGACAGCACTATTGATCTTGATCTCGGACGTCTGGCCTAACCATAACCCTAATAACCCTAACCCTGGAATGTTGATTTGCGGCTAAAACAGAGAGATGGAAGGTTAAACCCAGATTAAACACAAAATGCATCGCCATGGAGACGCCAGGGGCATCGCCATGGAGACGCCAGGGGCATCGCCATGGAGACGCCAGGGGCATCGCCGTGGAGAAGCCTAGGGGCGGGCAGACCAATGAAAACAGGAGGGTCAGGATTGTAGACGTTCAAGCTGAAGTATGGAAGGTGGATTACAGTTAGGTGAGCTTAGAGCCAGATCTTTGTTGTAAATCCTTCTCCAAACATAAGTTGTCAGAGTGAAAGACGTGGGCTGTGGTGTAACAGTGTGTGTTGGTGCTGGGTGTGACAGTGGGGTTTGGAACCAAACCAGTGACCTAGACCTCTTTCATTAGACCAAGGAGCAACAGAATGAGGTGTGGGGGTGGAGGTGGGTTCAGGGGGGGCTGTAGTCTCTCTATCTCGAAGGACGCTGTGTTCCAAACTGGAGACACTGTGTTCAGCTGCATGTTTTTATAGTCTGATCTGTGTTCTATGAGCAGGTATTTCAGCAATGTCAACTTTACAACCCTCTGATAACCAAAAGCTTCTTCATGAAGCTTATGATTCTTCAACTGGGTGGTATGTGTTGCAACTGCGGTAGTTGGAGTGTGTGTGTGTGAGTGTGAGTGTGAGTGTGAGTGTGTGTGTGTGTGTGTGTGTGTGTGTGTGTGTGTGTGTGTGTGTGTGTGTGAGTGTGAGTGTGAGGGGCAGTTGGAGTGTGTGTGTGAGTGTTTGTGTGAGTGTGAGTGTGAGGGGCAGTTGGAGTGAGTGTGTGAGTGTTTGTGTGAGTGTGAGTGTGAGGGGCAGTTGGAGTGAGTGTGTGTGAGTGTGTGAGGGGAGGAGAACACGTGTTTATCTTGTTATAACAACAGGGCTGGCAGGATCTCTTGTACAGTTACTCCGTCCTCTGACTTCAGATGTACTGAAACTCTCTCTCTCCCTCTTTCACTCTAACTCTCCCTCCCTCTCTCTTCTATCTCTCTAACACACAGACACACACACAGACACACACACTCTCTCCTTGTTGGAGGGGTCCATCTCCAGGACCTGATGCCACTGAGGGGCTCAGCTAGTAATGTCTTCCACACACGCACTCTCAGACATACCTAACGATACTCGAGACACCGATGGCCTGGTAAAGACATCACTCTTTTACAGTTCTGAGTTTTCCACTAAAGAAACTCCTTTTCCTCCTTCTGCTGCAGTTTAAAACCAACACATGCTCTCTCCTCTCAGTGGCCCAACAGGGAACCAAAGATTTATTTCATGGTGATTGGCTTGAATTGATATATTCTTTCTGATTTGTTTTCTGAGCAATGTGTGGAATTTAATAACATTCTCAGCTAGGTCCAGCTTCCAACTGTTCTGTCAACTGTTTGTTAAATAGTTGTATCACATTTCCGTAGACACTCCAATGTGTCAAACTAAAACATGGCAATATTTTCTACTATAATTAACATTAATATGTTTTTAATACCAGCTGATCGTCTGGAAATGTCTGTGAGCCAGGAGATCAGCCGGCTCTTAGCTTCATCAGGTCCTGAGCAGGTTCATCAGGTCCTGAGCAGGTTCATCAGGTCCTGAGCAGGTTCATCAGGTCCTGAGCAGGTTCATCAGGTCCTCCTGAGCAGGTTCATCAGGTCCTGAGCAGGTTCATCAGGTCCTGAGCAGCTTCATCAGGTCCTGAGCAGGCTTCATCAGGTCCTGAGCAGGCCATTAGCAGGTTCATCAGGTCCTGAGCAGGCTTCATCAGGTCCTGAGCAGGTTCATCAGGTCCTGAGCAGGTTCATCAGGTCCTGAGCAGGTTCCCTGATTCTTGAATCTGTCCCTGCCTCGGGGAGACACACACACACACACACACACAGGTAACACACACACAGGTAACACACACATACACACACACACGACACACACATACAGAGGTAACAGACACACACAGGTCCTGGATCAGGCTTCAGCAGGCTGCCTCCTGAGGGCAGGCCAGGTCCTGGATCAGGCTTCAGCAGGCTGCCTCCTGAGGGCAGGCCTGGTCCTGGATCAGGCTTCAGCAGGCTGCCTCCTGAGGGCAGGCCTGGTCCTGGATCAGGCTTCAGCAGGCTGCCTCCTGAGGGCAGGCCTGGTCCTGGATCAGGCTTCAGCAGGCTGCCTCCTGAGGGCAGGCCTGGTCCTGGATCAGGCTTCAGCAGGCTGCCTCCTGAGGGCAGGCCTGGTCCTGGATCAGGCTTCAGCAGGCTGCCTCCTGAGGGCAGGCCTGTCCTGGATCAGGCTTCAGCAGGCTGCCTCCTGAGGGCAGGCCTGGTCCTGGCCTCCAACACAGGAGGACTGACAGCTTCAGGAATCGGATCTGATGGATGAGAAGCTGAGCTATCAGTCTGGATGTGATCAAGCTGAACGGGAGTGTGTGTGCGTTAGGTGTCTGTGTGTGTGTGTTCAGCCCAGCGCTTCATGATCAGTTTGACAGGCTTTCAGAGAGCAGCTCAAGCCTGGTCTTGATCAGCCAGGTGGATTCCACACCCTGAAGACCTGCTGACTACAGGATAACATCTCACACACACACACACACCACACCAGAGACGACACACACACACAGATGACACACACACAGAGACACACACAGGGACACTGGAAAGCATAAACACAGGTTTACAAATAGAACATGCCAGGGCTGTCCAAATAAAATGTGATTTGATTTAATTTGATACACATACGCATTCACAGACAACACACACGTACGGAGAGACATCCACACACACACACACACTCTGCCATGAGGGGTGGTGCAGCAGGCAGATGACAGACGTGTTGAGCCTGCGTCAGGATCTCCGCTGCTGGAGACGCGGAGACGCGGATCTGGAGACATCTGCACACACACACACACACATCTGCACACACACATCTGCACACACACACATCTGCACACACACACACACATCTGCACACACACATCTGCACACACACACACACACTAACAAACAGATCAGCACAGGAATCTGCCTGCGTGAGTTAAAATAATGTTTTCATTTAGCTGACTCCTTCCACAGCACCGTACAGTACAGGGGTGATCTGAACGTGGAACCTCTGGAACTCTAACCACCAAGCTGTCTCCCTGCTCCTGGTTCTGTACTAGACCGAGACTCTAACCACCAAGCTGTCTCCCTGCTCTAGGTTCTGTACTAGACCGAGACTCTAACCACCAAGCTGTCTCCCTGCTCTAGGTTCTGTACCAGACCGAGACTCTAACCACCAAGCTGTCTCCCTGCTCCTGGTTCTGTACCAGACCGAGACTCTAACCACCAAGCTGTCTCCCTGCTCTAGGTTCTTCAGTCCCACCAGGCTCCAACATGCAGCCTCTCACCTCTCCTCCACCAGGGCGGTCTGACGGCTGCTTCTGAGCCGGTTCCTGGCGTTTGGACAACATAAGAACCGGCTCCCTGCCAGGAAACTTGTTCCAGCTCAGCCCCACCGCTCAGCTGGTCCAGGACACTGGTTCCAGCTCAGCCCACCGCTCAGCTGGTCCAGAACGGTTCCACTCTCGTCAGGCCGGGGGCGAACGGTCCTGACCAACCTAGAATAAGAACAACTGAATTTGTGATTGGCAAAAAAAAAAAAACTCAATAAAGAGATTCAGCCAAGAACTTGACACATTGATTGTGTTCTTAGTTTGGCTTCAACAACAGCATGGACGTGAAAACCTAATCAAGCGGTCTCAGTGCACTGTGGTCCTCAGGAGGAAATACAAAATAAAATTGAGGAGCTTTGAAAGTGATCGCCGCCAGTACCAGTCATGACAAGCAGTGTGGGGTGGAGAGGGTGTGTGGGGTGGAGGGGTGTGTGGGGTGGGGAGGGTGTGTGTGGTGGAGAGGGTGTGTGGGGGGAGGGTGTGTGGGGGGAGGGTGTGTGGGGTGGGGAGGGTGTGTGTGGTGGGGAGGGTGTGTGTGGTGGAGAGGGTGTGTGGGGGGAGGGTGTGTGGGGTGGGGAGGGTGTGTGTGGTGGGGAGGGTGTGTGTGGTGGAGAGGGTGTGTGGGGGGAGGGTGTGTGGGGTGGGGAGGGTGTGTGTGGTGGGGAGGGTGTGTGGGGGGAGGGGTGTGTGGGGTGGGGAGGGTGTGTGTGGTGGGGAGGGTGTGTGGGTGGAGAGGGTGTGTGGGGGGAGGGTGTGTGGGGTGGGGAGGGTGTGTGTGGTGGGGGAGGGTGTGTGGGGGGGAGGGTGTGTGGGGGGAGGGTGTGTGGGGTGGGGAGGGTGTGTGTGTGGGAGAGGGTGTGTGGGGGGAGGGTGTGTGGGGGGAGGGTGTGTGGGGTGGGGAGGGTGTGTGGGGGGAGGGTGTGTGGGGGAGGGTGTGTGGGGTGGGGGAGGGTGTGTGTGGTGGAGAGGGTGTGTGGGGGGAGGGTGTGTGGGGGGAGGGTGTGTGGGGTGGGGAGGGTGTGTGTGGTGGAGAGGGTGTGTGGGGGGAGGGTGTGTGGGGGGAGGGTGTGTGGGGTGGGGAGGGTGTGTGGGGGGAGGGTGTGTGGGGGGAGGGTGTGTGGGGGAGGGTGTGTGTGTTCCGTCACCTCCTGACCTTCACCAGGCTCCAACATGCAGGTGAGGGCTCCAGGGCTCCATTCATGCACTCCAAGGCTCTCTCCTTCTCTCTCTCTCTTTCTCTCTAGTCTGGAGTCCAGATGAACTGAAGGTTAAAGACTCTGACCCCAGCCCTCCTGTCTGTCTGCCCTCCCCTCCCCCTGCACCATCCACCTCTCTCCTCCCTCTTTTCTCCCTACCCCTCCCTCTCTTTTTTTTTACCCCACTGCCTTTCCTCCCTCCTTTCCCCTCCCCCTCCTTACCCCTCCCCCCTCCCCCTCCCTCCTCCACAGGACTGCCAGGTATGAGCTCAGTGTATTCGTGGCCCAGAAGCCCCTGAAGAAAGACTAAGGCAGAATCCCAATACTGTGCTTACTCCTACCCCTTACCCCTAGCCCTTAGTTTTGCGTATTCAAGTGAGAGTAAGTGGTGTCCCAATACTCCTTTTGATCGAGGGGTAGGGCTAAGACAAAGGGTATACACCCCTTAAAAACCAAGTGAGCTCGGGAGCTTACTTGAAACCTAGGGGTATGTGAATACTGCGCTACCTGCAACAATGGTGGACAGATCATCCAGAGAGTCCCATACATGTAATATTTTCGGCTTAAATATTTTATTAAAAAATGATGACAGTCTTGTTTTGTGTGTTTTGTGTTCATATGTATTTGCAACCATGTTCTTAATTGAAACGTTTTCTAAAAATCGCTAGTTTGCAACGCTAACGTTAGACATTGCTGATTTGCACAACAGTCCTGCATTTCTCTGATTAGCCTTGAATGGACTCCATGCATGTCTACAGTTTTAATTAAACTCCATTAGCAGCGAATTTCTAACGAATTTCGTTTGATATCAGTGCATAACTACTTGCTTTGGAGACATTGATTTACGTAACCGTAACCAAGTGGTGTCTCATTTCATAGGGCTATGTATCCCTTACCCCTCAGTTTCGAGACACAAGGGCTAGGGGTAAACTAAGGGCTAGGGGTAAGGGGTAGGGGTAACACACACACACACAGACCTCCCCCTCACACACACACACAGACCTCCCCTCACACACACACACACACCTCCCCCTCACACACACACACAGACCTCCCCCTCACACACACACACAGACCTCCCCCTCACACACACACACAGACCTCCCCCTCACACACACACACACAGACCTCCCCCTCACACACACACACACAGACCTCCCCCTCACACACACACACAGACCTCCCCCTCACACACACACACACAGACCTCCCCCTCACACACACACACACAGACCTCCCCCTCACACACACACACAGACCTCCCCCTCACACACACACACACACACCTCCCCCTCACACACACACACAGACCTCCCCCTCACACACACACACAGACCTCCCCCTCACACACACACACACACCTCCCCCTCACACACACACAGACCTCCCCCTCACACACACACAGACCTCCCCCTCACACACACACACAGACCTCCCCCTCACACACACACACACAGACCTCCCCCTCACACACACACACACAGACCTCCCCCTCACACACACACACACAGACCTCCCCCTCACACACACACACAGACCTCCCCCTCACACACACACACAGACCTCCCCCTCACACACACACACAGACCTCCCCCTCACACACACACACACAGACCTCCCCCTCACACACACACACACAGACCTCCCCCTCACACACACACACACAGACCTCCCCCTCACACACACACACAGACCTCCCCTCACACACACACACACAGACCTCCCCCTCACACACACACACAGACCTCCCCCTCACACACACACACCTCCCCCTCACACACACACACAGACCTCCCCCTCACACACACACACAGACCTCCCCCTCACACACACACACAGACCTCCCCCTCACACACACACACACAGACCTCCCCCTCACACACACACACCTCCCCCTCACACACACACACACAGACCTCCCCCTCACACACACACACACCTCCCCCTCACACACACACACAGACCTCCCCCTCACACACACACACAGACCTCCCCCTCACACACACACACAGACCTCCCCCTCACACACACACACACAGACCTCCCCCTCACACACACACACACAGACCTCCCCCTCACACACACACACACAGACCTCCCCCTCACACACACACACAGACCTCCCCCTCACACACACACACACAGACCTCCCCCTCACACACACACACACAGACCTCCCCCTCACACACACACACACAGACCTCCCCCTCACACACACACACACACACCTCCCCCTCACACACACACACAGACCTCCCCCTCACACACACACACACCTCCCCCTCACACACACACACACACAGACCTCCCCCTCACACACACACACACACACACCTCCCCCTCACACACACACACAGACCTCCCCCTCACACACACACACACACACCTCCCCCACACACACACACACAGACCTCCCCCTCACACACACACACAGACCTCCCCCTCAACACACCACACACACACCTCCCCCTCACACACACACACAGACCTCCCCCTCACACACACACACACCTCCCCCTCACACACACACACACAGACCTCCCCCTCACACACACACACACACACCTCCCCCTCACACACACACACAGACCTCCCCCTCACACACACACACACACACCTCCCCCACACACACACACACAGACCTCCCCTCACACACACACACAGACCTCCCCCTCACACACACACACACAGACCTCCCCCTCACACACACACACAGACCTCCCCCTCACACACACACACACAGACCTCCCCCTCACACACACACACACAGACCTCCCCCTCACACACACACACACACACCTCCCCCTCACACACACACACAGACCTCCCCCTCACACACACACACACCTCCCCCTCACACACACACACACAGACCTCCCCCTCACACACACACACACACACCTCCCCCTCACACACACACACAGACCTCCCCCTCACACACACACACACACACCTCCCCCACACACACACACACAGACCTCCCCCTCACACACACACACAGACCTCCCCCTCACACACACACACACCTCCCCCTCACACACACACACACAGACCTCCCCCTCACACACACACACACACACCTCCCCCTCACACACACACACAGACCTCCCCCTCACACACAGCACAACACCTCCCCTCACACACACAACAGACCTCCCCCTCACACACACACACAGACCTCCCCCTCACACACACACACACCTCCCCCTCACACACACACACAGACCTCCCCCTCACACACACACAGAACCTCCCCCTCACACACACACACAGACCTCCCCCTCACACACACACACACCTCCCCTCACACACACACACAGACCTCCCCCTCACACACACACACAGACCTCCCCCTCACACACACACACACACACACACACACACACACACACCACACACACACACACACCACACACACACACACCCTCCAAAGGGACATAATACCTGTTCCTCCAGCCCCCCCCCCCCCCCCCCCCCCCCCCCCTTTGGATAAAGATTTTTCCTTTAATGAAAACATTCTTATTATTATTAAAGAAGTTGTAGAATGATCTCCATTCTGTACCAGTCATCTTTGAAGTGGTTTAGCACCTTGGAAACATCCCATGTTGGCAAATGTAACCTTAATTATGTGGCTTTGCAACAAAAAATCTATTTTCATGAACTTCCTCTCATTGCTTTTGATCCAAGTTTTGTGTGTGAGCGAAAAAAATGGAGAGGAAGAAGGAGAGAAAGAGAAGGAGAGTAAGAGAGGGAGAGAAAGAGAGGGAGAGGAAGAGAGGGAGAGTAAGAGAAGGAGAGTAAGAGAGGGAGAGTAAGAGAAGGAGAGAAAGAGAAGGAGAGTAAGAGAGGGAGAGGAAGAAGGAGAGAAAGAGAAGGAGAGTAAGAGAGGGAGAGTAAGAGAAGGAGAGTAAGAGAAGGAGAGTAAGAGAAGGAGAGTAAGAGAGGGAGAGTAAGAGAAGGAGAGAAAGAGAAGGAGAGTAAGAGAGGGAGAGAAAGAGAGGGAGAGGAAGAGAGGGAGAGTAAGAGAAGGAGAGTAAGAGAGGGAGAGTAGAGAGGGAGAGGAAGAGAGGGAGAGGAAGAGAAGGAGAGTAAGAGAAGGAGAGTAAGAGAGGGAGAGTAAGAGAAGGAGAGAAAGAGAAGGAGAGTAAGAGAGGAGAGAAAGAGAGGGAGAGGAAGAGAGGGAGAGGAAGAGAGGGAGAGGAAGAGAGGGAGAGGAAGAGAGGGAGAGGAAGAAGGAGAGAAAGAGAGGGAGAGGAAGAAGGAGAGAAAGGGAATGTGAGTGCAAGAAAGAGAAGGTCAAAGTCTTCATTTGGATCCAAAGCACTTGAACCTGCAACCTTTCGATTATAAGTAAAACGCTCTAACCATTGAGCTGCATAGTATAATAGCATGATATTTATGATCCAGCTTCAATGCTGCTTTTTAGACTGGACATGTTGGGGCTTGTAGCAGAAAGCATTAGACTGTACAGAAGAGTGGGCAACACTTCACATTATATTAACTACCAATTACTATAGGAATAGCAGTGTTTTTACATGGTAACCTTCATGTAAAGTGTTGCTGTGTAGCTACATGCTAGTAAATGTAACCTTTGTGTAAAGTGCTGAATAACTTGTTTGCCTGAACCCGTGTTCAGATCACTAAGACTACAGGATGGAAGTCTGACCAGTTAAAATCCCCCATCGTTGGTAACAGCTGGGACAAGCAGCAGTCCAGAGAGAAGGCAAGCAGCACACGGTCGAGTCCAACTGGGGAGAGGAGGGGTGGACATTAGGAGGATGGGAATGGAACCAGGGTCACCCCCCCTCCCTCATTCCAACGGTCCCAAATGAGGGGAAAATAAACAAAACCAGTCCGATGTTAGGGTGGAGGCAGGCTCAGGGACTGTGGTGTGCGGGTGTGTGTTGGGGGGTGTACTTGAGAGAAATGTGTGTGTGTGTGTGTAAAAGAAAAAGAAAGAAAAAAAGGGACATTGTGTGTGTGTGAGAAAGAGAAGGACAGTATGTGTGTGTGTGTGTGTGTGTAGCTCCAGAGGACCTATCATTACCAGATGACACAGTATGAAAGCCTGCAAGCAGTAGTCATTGCTTATTTCCTTAACTCTCTCTATCCCTCCCTCCTCTCTTTCCCCTGTCTTTCCCTCTTTTCTTCCCTCTCTTTCCACCCCTCTACCTTCTTTCTTCTGAGGCAGTTCTTCTGAGGCAGTTTTTCTGAGGCAGTTCTTCTGAGGCAGTTCTCTGTTGCTATCTGGTAGAGCTGGAGAAGTTCTCCACCAATTGTCAAGAAGAGCTCAACATTCAGCCACTCCCTCCTTCTCTCTCCCTCCCTCCCTCCCTCCATCTCTCTCTCTTCCTCTTTCCCCTCTCTCTTCCTTTCTCTCTCTCTTGCTCTCTCTCTCTCTCTGTCTCTCTCTCTCTGTCTCCCTGTTCCTTTCTCCTTTTTCTCCCTCCCCTTTTGTCCCTTCTCCCTCCCTCCCTCCCCTCCCCCTCCTCCCTCCCTCTCTCCTCCCCTGGTTGTGAGAGAGCACACCTGCTTGGTTGGTCTTGGAGAGCGATCCCCCAGCCCACAAACACTCTGTCTTACATCCTGCCGTTGGATTTTAGTGGACCAGTTCAGCTCTCTCTGCTCTGCTGAAAGAACAGGTAGGATGCAGCTCTCTGACTGATGGGTGTGTGTGTGTGTGGAGGGGCAGGTCTATGTTAAAGGGGTGCAGGAGGCTGTGAGGACAGTTGGTTTGGGTGCAGGTGTGTTGGGTGGAGGTGTGTTGGGTGGAGGTGTGTTTGGGTGTCGGGGGGGCTGAAGAGAGACTGATGATCTCTTTTTGAGATATGGTGGAAGGTGGGGTGTTGATGGTTTGTGCTTGTTGGGTTTGAATGGTACATTTTAGCATCGGTCATATGTTGGGAGAGATATGGGTGGGGTTATGAATGTACATCTATTGTGTCTGACTTCCTGGAAAGTTGTGTTTGAGTTGACTTTGGTTCAGTTTCTGCTGTGACTGATCAGAAAGGCAGAATTACACAGACAAACATAGCTCTATGTGTGTATATGTGTCTGTCTGTGAATGTGCTCCCATGTGTGTGTGTGTTTGTGTCTTTGTGTGTACCTTTGCGCATGCACGTGCATGTGCCTGTGTGTGTATCTGCACGTGCGTGTGTGTGTTTGTATGTATTGCAAGAGCATAAGCCTTGCATCAGGTTAAGGTTAGTTGTGTTAGTGTAGGTTAGGGTTAATAGTGATAGGGTTAGTGGTGATAGGGTTAGTGGTGATAGGCTTAGGGTTAGTGGTGTTAGGGTTAGTGGTGATAGGGTTAGGGTTAGGGTTAGTGGTGATAGGGTTAGTGATGATAGTTAGGGCTAGGGAATCCGAACCAGCCAGCTAGGAGATACTGAACCCTCATTCCTCTGACAAACACTTAAATATCCCACTCTGCTCAGGACAACTGCAGTTATCTGTTTTCAACTTTAGCTTTAAAGTCCTAAAACCTTGGGGTTTGGAGAACAGTTTCACCCAGAAGACTGGGATCATCTGGGACAGCTGCTAGGTTGTCTGGATGCTTCACATCTGCTTCTAACTACGGCCAAGTGTGTTGGGAAAAGTTTGACATACAGTACATCCTGAGTGCCCATGACGTGGTGTCTCCATGTGAGCAGAACCAGAGAGAGAGGGAAGAGGAGAAGGAGAGAAAGGAGAGAGGGAGAGAAGAGCAAGGGAGAAGGAGAGAGTGAAGAGGAGAAGGAGAAAAGAGAGCGAGGGAGGAGGAGAGGAGGAGAGTGTTTGTGTTGGAGGGGTGATGGAGCAGGGTTGTTCCTGCTCCTGGGTTACTGGCCTCAAAGCTGTCAAGTTTACGAGCGCTTCTCTCTTCTCTTTGTTGTGCTTTTCTTCATTGCTTTCCTCTTCTTTGTACTCTGGTTGGCTCTCAGGCATCCTGTAGGAAAATGCAGACAAAGAAAAACAACAAAGATGTCTCTGTGCTGACTCAGCCACTTACGGTTCAGGTCAAGATCTTCTCAGTGTCCTCCTGGCTGTGTGACTCCAGAACTGAGCCCAGGTTAAACAAAAAAGAGTTCCCCCACATTTACATTTAGTCATTTAGCAGATGCTATTATCCAGAGCGACTTGCAGCAAGTAACACACACACATCAAATCTAGATTCAAGGAATGGTCTGTATTTACCAGGCACAGTGACCGCATGTCAGCTACCAGGCACAGTGAACAGAGTTCCTGGTAAAAACACACCTAGTCTGACCTCCGAGCTCTGTTATCTCCAGATCTGCTGTTGGTCTGAGCTGCCTTCCTGTAGATGCTGGACTGGCCCCTAGATACTGGCCTGAGGCAACTGAAAGGAAAGGTTTGTGAAGCTTTGAAGTGGAGAGGAGAAGATGGGGGGAGGTTAGAAAAACATCAACCTGGCAACCAAGAGCCCTATTAATCCTCTAATGGCAGAGCTTCCTCGGTGATCACAGAGGCTGCTGCGTGGATGGCATCCCACTAGCCCCCGGCTAGCTCCTAGCTACCAGCTAACAGCACAGCAGCTAGCTCCTAGCTACCAGCTAACAGCACAGCAGCTAGCTCCTAGCTACCAGGTAACAGCTAGCTCCTAGCTACCAGGTAACAGCACAGCAGCTAGCTCCTAGCTACCAGGTAACAGCACAGCCAGCTCGGTCCTGGCATCACCGCACAGCCAGCTAGCTCCTAGCAGCACCACACAATCAGCCTGTTTAACCCTAACCCTACTAACCTTAACCTCACTACTGAGGCCTGTTGACCTCTTAAGTTGTTTATTTCTTATCAACAGAGTTCCCATGACAGACTGAGTGATCTGGCATATGTAGACAGATTGTTGGACAGAGTTTTAATGCGTTCCCAGAATTTAATAAAATGGACTAACTCCAAAAGTTTTGAACTCTGTTGGCGCTGCTGTGAAAAATTGCCTTTCAGCTGCTCACTTTCCCCCCAAATGTTTCCAATCTCCAAACAAGCTGTCACACACACTAAGGAGGAGTTAACCCTCTGAGACTGGGAACACTTAAAAAGTCTTCAAGATTGTCTGGGTTTGGTGTGAGTCGGGATTTCATGTTTGTGTGTGTGTGGATAATATGGGGAGTTGTTTATAAGGTCTATGGGGAAATGTGTGTAAACGTCCCGAAGCATGAATCACTTCTAGAAAATGACCTCCCATGAATCACCACTGGACGGGAAAGGGGGAGGCAGGGAGGTGGGGAAGAGATGGGGAGGCAGGGAGTGTGGGGGGAGAGGGAGTTTCCACACCATTCGGAGAGAGAGGGAATGTGGGACGAAAGCTGGGGAGTAGGGGTTTCGTTTGGGGTAGTTGATGGTAGTAGGGGGTATCTGGGGGCTAAAGGGATTAGATGGGTAATTGGGGGTAGTTTGGGTATCAGGGTGTAGTTGGGGTAGTGGGTGAACAGGTAGGACATCAGGGAGGGATGGAGACCTGAGAGATATCTCTGCATCGTCTCCGTGTGTCTGCTGACTGACGTAAGGTGTAGGAGGGAGGGACGAGATGGAAGGAAAGACGAGAGGAAGGGAGGGATGAGACGAAGAGCAATAGTGAATCAGAGTTGCTGCATGTCTTTTCTGTAATCTGTTTCCTGTCTGGTATCTGTTTGTAGTGGAGCCAAGCCATTGAAAACGAGAGGGAGGAGAGGGGGAAGAGGGAGGAGTGTGAGGAGAGAGGGAGGAGAGGGGGAAGAGGGAGGAGTGTGAGGAGAGAGGGAGGAGAGGGGACAGAGGAGGGAGGGAGTAGGGGGGAGAACGTGGACACTGCCAGGAAGGGAAGTGTAAAACTCCACCCCTTTGCTTGAAGAGAGAGGCCAGACCTGCACTGACACATCACAGGCCTCAGGCCACAGACACAGAGCGAGAGAGGGGAGGGGGGGGGGGGGAGGGGGAAAAGAGAAAGCAAATGAGCCATTTGAAGGATGCTCATAAATGTGTTCTCTCACTCTCTAACACACATACACTCACGCATCACATCCTGTAACAGAACTACAGGCTCTGCTGTCTTTTTAACTGGATCTTTTTAAAGGCTGGTGCAGCGCTGATCACAGAGCTGTTCACTTTCACAAGGCCCATGAAGCAGCTGGTTCAAACCAGTTTCTCTGCTGCTCTCAGACCAGTCCATGTTCCAGTCCTCGTTGGCAGCACCCTGGCAGCACGCATGTGTATCAGTCTGGAACCTGTCAGCCCATGTTCGATATCCCTCAACCCGCTGTCCGAGCAAATACACCACCAGCTGCTTGGTTGGGTTTCCAGACCACACTTCCTCTTCCTCATTCTCCTCCTCTCTCCTCTTCCTCATTCTCCTCCTCTCTCCTCTTCCTCATTCTCCTCCTCTCTCCTCTTCCTCATTCTCCTCCTCCTCTTCCTCATTCTCCTCCTCCTCTTCCTCATTCTCCTCCTCTCTCCTCTTCCTCTTTTTGTGTAAGTATCTGGGCTGTGGCAGAGATCAGGACTGATGGAGACTGGGGACATCAGGACTGATGGAGACTGGGGACATCAGGACTGATGGAGACTGGGGAGATCAGGACTGATGGAGACTGGGGAGATCAGGACTGATGGAGACTGGGGAGATCAGGACTGATGGAGACTGGGGAGATCAGGACTGATGGAGACTGGGGACATCCTCCAGTTCTGTAATAAAAACTCAGGAATGTTCACGGTCCCCGTTTAATAGCAGGTTAAATCGGAGTCAGCCTTTTAATAAGGATTTCTTAAAATCTGTCAATTGGCTTTGCTTGTGTGTGTTTGTGTGCGTGTGCGCGTGTGCGTGTGTGTGTGTGTGTTGGAGTAAGATAGAGGAGGTGAGGATCAGTGAGAAGTCGTCTCCATGACTTCAACCAACTGAAGGACCATGAGAAAGATCTAATGTCACCATCTCTGAAGCCAGGAACGTGAGTCAGCTCTTCTGGGAGATCAGGCACATGTGTTTGGCTCTGCTGTGCAGATGGATACGGGCCAGAGCTTAAACAACTTTCCATGCTGCTGGTTTTTCCGTGAAGGGGTCCATAGGTTCACAATCACCTCACACTCACGCTAACCGTGACCTCTGACCTCACCTAAATAAACGTTGCCTGAATCTCTCTTACCGGCAAACAAAGGGGAAGTGAGTGTGGTGAAGTCATTTTGTTTTGTGAATCTGCTCAGTGTATGGAAACAGAGATGTCTGTCCTGACTTTACTGACAGAGCACAGACAGACAGACACAGACAGGTCAGTGTTGTGGTCATTCAGCCAGACAGGTGACATGATGTAGTTGAGGAAGAACCAGTCTAGCTTGTCTGAAAGGTGCTGGAAGGTTCTGAAAGGTTCTGAAAAGTGCTGGAAGATTCTGGAAGGTGCTAAAAGGTGTTAGAAGGTGACACCCAGACTGACTGCTCCTGCTGGGGGCTGCTAGCCTGGAGACTGAGGCATGCATAAAGACAGGTAGGATGATAAGCGTGGAAACACAGGAAGGTAGACAGGTAGGCAGGCACACAGTCGACACACACACACACACACACACAGTCGACACACACACACACACACACAGTCGACACACACACACACACAGTGACAAACACACACGCACACAATCACAAACAGAGATGCGAAGTACAAATACTAGTGCTTGATGAGGACTCTATTATACTCTACTGTGCTCTATTGTACTACTACTGTGCTCTCTCCTTGAACTGTGTGTTAGGTACGTTATGGATGAAACAGAGGGAATTAGCGATGTCGACATTGCTGAGAATAGAGACCTGATATATGAGGCCACATATAAGGGAGATGTTGATGAGATGTTGATGAGAATTGTCGGTGTCAAAAAGGATTCCTGGCGAATGGGCTGCGTGTCTATAGTGTCTTGTTGTATTCATGTATTAATATGATGTAAGGTCCAGTTACCAGCGTGATACTAAAACAGTGGCTAGTAGTGGCCACTACTCTCTCTCTCCTTGGTCTCTCTCAATGCTGGTCTCTCCACCCTGTTCTCTCTCCCCCTGCTCTCTCTAACCATGAACATCAGTCTGACCTCCTGTCCAGTTACTGGACCCGTCAAATACTGTCCCGACAAATCCATCTGCAGTTACAGCATGATGAGCAGATACACTGTGACGGTCTTGGTGAGACGGTCTTGGTGAGACGGTCTTGGTGTGACGGTCTTGGTGAGACGGTCTTGGTGAGACGGTCTTGGTGAGACGGTCTTGGTGAGACGGTCTTGGTGAGACGGTCTTGGTGAGACGGTCTTGGTGAGACGGTCTTGGTGAGACGGTCTTGGTGTGACGGTCTTGGTGAGACGGTCTTGGTGAGACGGTCTTGGTGAGACGGTCTTGGTGTGACGGTCTTGGTGAGACGGTCTTGGTGAGACGGTCTTGGTGAGACGGTCTTGGTGAGACGGTCTTGGTGAGACGGGGTGTGAGTCCCTGTGTTGTTGTCTGGACATCGTGGTCTGGGGGAGGGAGGAGGGAGAGGGGGGAGGGAGGGAGGGAGAGGGGGGAGGGGGGAGGGAGGAGGGAGAGGGGGGAGGGGGAGGGGGATGATACAGTGTTCGAGACGCCTCGTGGGTTAGGGTTAGGGTACTGGCTGTCAGACAGGTGTTGACCTCTGACCCTGCTGTAAAGGTGTCTGCTGGTCAGTACTCATTCACCTTTGACCCTTTTGGTGAAAGAGAAGAGGTGGAGGTGCAATCTCTTGATGTTTTACTGGCCTGGCACGAGTAAAGACACACTGAAACACACACACACTCTCACCTATGTTCTCTGCCCTCCAGACTCTCTGACAGAGGTGCCATGCGGTCGCTGTGTGTGTCCCTGCTCCTGGTGACGGTGTGCTGGGCTCTGCCCTTCCGCCAGTCCGGCTTCATGGATTTCATGATGGAGGACGAGGCGGGCTCCGGGGACCCCGATGTCCTCGCCCCTGAGGGCCCCGCTGGAGCCCCCCCTGGAAGCCCCCGCCTAGGCCTGCCTGACGGCCCCCAGTGCCCCTTCAGATGCCAGTGCAACCGACGTGTCGTCCAATGCTCCGACCTGGGTGAGACGCACCCCTCATGCCGTATCCCTCCACCCCTCATGCCGTATCCCTTCACCCCTCATGCCGTATCCCTCCACCCCTCATGCCTGTATCCCTCCACCCCTCATGCCGTATCCCTCCACCCCTCATCCTTCATCCCTCCTCCTCTCATCCCTCCACCAGGATTAGGGTAAGGTCTGCATATAGCAGGCATGAACAACAGGAATGTTCAGAGACTATCTGGTGTTTGATCTACACATCACCAGCTTGTTAACTCAAAACAGAACATTACCCCAGACACACACACAACCTCAGAGCACACACACCACCCCAGAACACACACACCGCCCAAGAACACACACACACACACCACCCCAGAACACACACACCGCCCCAGAACATGCCACTTTAAACACTTGCAGATGGCGTGAACTTAATTCACTTCCGTCTCGATGACATTGTGCACCACAACATGGAGTTGTGCTCACCAGAACCTCCCTGTCTCCAGGGCTGAAGACAGGGAGGCTCAGAGCTCTTCCTGTTTTAACAAGTTCCTCTAGAGGCTCGTCTCTTCCTCAGCTGGAGACCACGTGGTCTGGAATACATTTAGCAGCTCTCAAGGTTTCCAAGTGATTAAAAAGATTTACTTGAACCTTTTAATTAGTCTGGAGATCATTTTTTATTTTTTATGTTGACTGTTGAGTGGTATAAACTGTCATCAAGGTAGTCATGTGAGGTTGACCTTGGTCACCAACAGTCAGAGGAAGGGTTAGTAGAACTACAGACAGAGATGGACAGACGCAGACACACTGGCACATACACACTCACACCAGGGAAGAGGGGTGGGAGGGGGAGAGGGGGAGGCGGGGTGGAGAGGAGAGGGGGGGGGGAGAGAGGAGAGGGGAGGGGGAGAGGAGGAGAGGAGAAGAGGGGGGAGAGGAGAGAGGAGAGGGGAGGGGGAAGGGGGGAGGGGGGGGGGGGGAGGGGAGGGGGAGGGGGAGAGGGCCTTCTAAAAGGTTTAAGCAGAATACGACCATCTTGCGCCAGTCTGACTGTTGAAGGAAGAAGCCTGCAGACTAAACAGCTGAAACACACACACAACCTGAGCCACAGGCTGTTTGTCCAACACACATACTCACACATACACATAGAGAGAAGAGAGAGGGAAAAACAAAGGGAAGAGTGTAGGAGATGAGTAATGAAAAGGAGAGAAAGAGAAAGACCCACCGCATGTCTTCACCTCCCACAGCTGTGAGGGGCCAGAGCCTAAGAGCCTGTGTGAGCAAGAACGCAAAAGCTTTTAAGCCACAGTGTGTATGCTTATACACACACACACACACACACACACTCTCTCTCATGACAGCAAGTCAGCAAGTTACAGTAAGCCTGTGCCTCAACAGCTCAGTCCAAACATCCTCTTATTAAACATCATTCTGTTATTTCGTTATTTAACCCGTTAAGGAGTAGCGTTGCACATATGTGATCGTTCGAATGCGGGTCTCACAGCGTAACTTAGCACATGTGATTTCAAACATTCCAACTGAATATTTTCCGATAGACAAAAACTATATGACAAACGCTTTAGTATGGCTTCAAAACAGGGTTAGGGTTATCGTGAACATGTGGTGGACAGGGTTAGGGTTATCGTGAACATGTGGTGGACAGGGTTAGGGTTATCGTGAACATGTGGTGGACAGGGTTAGGGTTATCATGAACATGTGATGAGAGGGTTAGGGTTATCGTGAACATGTGGTGGACAGGGTTAGGGTTATGGTGAACATGTGGTGGACAGGGTTAGGGTTATGGTGAACATGTGGTGGACAGGGTTAGGGTTATCATGAACATGTGGTGGACAGGGTTAGGGTTTATCGTGAACATGTGGTGGACAGGGTTAGGGTTATGGTGAACATGTGGTGGACAGGGTTAGGGTTATCATGAACATGTGGTGGAGAGGGTTATCGTGAACATGTGGTGGACAGGGTTAGGGTTATCGTGAACATGTGGTGGACAGGGTTAGGGTTATGGTGAACATGTGGTGGACAGGGTTAGGGTTATCGTGAACATGTGGTGGACAGGGTAGGGTTATCATGAACATGTGATGGAGAGGGTTAGGGTTATCGTGAACAGGTGGTGGAGAGGGTTATCGTGAACATGTGGTGGACAGGGTTAGGGTTATCGTGAACATGTGGTGGACAGGGTTAGGGTTATGGTGAACATGTGGTGGACAGGGTTAGGGTTATCATGAACATGTGGTGGACAGGGTTAGGGTTATCATGAACATGTGGTGGACAGGGTTAGGGTTATGGTGAACATGTGGTGGACAGGGTTAGGGTTATCATGAACATGTGGTGGACAGGGTTAGGGTTATCATGAACATGTGGTGGACAGGGTTAGGGTTATCATGAACATGTGGTGGACAGGGTTAGGGTTATCATGAACATGTGGTGGACAGGGTTAGGGTTATCATGAACATGTGGTGGACAGGGTTAGGGTTATCGTGAACATGTGGTGGAGAGGGTTACGGTTATCATGAACATGTGGTGGACAGGGTTAGGGTTATCATGAACATGTGGTGGACAGGGTTAGGGTTATGGTGAACATGTGGTGGGGTGGACAGGGTTAGGGTTATCGTGAACATGTGCTTGGGTTCATAGAGTCAAACACATATCGGACTGTCTGGCTTTATATTGCAACAACAGGAATTTAATGCAGTGTTATATTAAAATCAAAAACAAAATATTATGATGGTGGTGAGTTATGAGGTGTGTATGTGGGTGTTGGTATATTGTACTACATCATACATCACTAATCACCTTGTTTGTGCATTGGTACAGTTAGGATTGTGGAGGTCATTTGAATCTCCTTTCTTTTGAGGCAAAAAAAAACATAACTCACCACATGAAACACAGTTTTTAGTTTCTGATACACGGCGTGTTGGAGAGTCTGGAGCGGTGAGGCTGCGATGATCTCAGGGCCAAAGCATGCAGTCTCTGATGCTCCAAGAAAATCAGGAAATTAATTTCAAGGCCTGTTTCCACGCTGTTCCTTGGAGTCCTGCTTCAGCCGAGAGAAGAAACACTGAAGCCATGTTTCTCAGTTCCAGCAGAAGAAACACCGTGAAACCATGTTTCTCCAGTTCCAGCAGAAGAAACACCGTGAAACCATGTTTCTCAGTTCCAGCAGACAGCAGCTACAACCTGTCAACTTGGGAGGACAGGGGAGCAGAAATCATTATAAACCTCCCAGACGTCAAACAATCCCTCCCTTCTTTCTGGTATCTGGAGGTCAAAGGTCAGGGTGCTGCAGCTCATTTTTGTGGTCAAGTCAGGTCGTTCATCAGGGGGTCAGGGGTCAGATCCCCAGTCCCCCTCAAAGAGGGAGCGCTGGGAGGACATTCCTCTCAGCCTCGTAGGATGAGGAGAGGTGAGGCTCAGCCTCGTGGGATGAGGAGAGGTGAGGCTCAGCCTCGTGGGATGAGGAGAGGTGAGGCTCAGCCTCGTGGATGAGGAGAGGTGAGGCTCAGCCTCGTGGGATGAGGAGAGGTGAGGCTCAGCCTCGTGGGATGAGGAGAGGTGAGGCTCAGCCTCGTGGGATGAGGAGAGGTGAGGCTCAGCCTCGTGGGATGAGGAGAGGTGAGGCTCAGCCTCGTGGGATGAGGAGCGGTGAGGCTCAGCCTCGTGGGATGAGGAGAGGTGAGGCTCAGCCTCGTGGGATGAGGAGAGGTGAGGCTCAGCCTCGTGGGATGAGGAGAGGTGAGGCTCAGCCTCGTGGGATGAGGAGAGGTGAGGCTCGTCCTCCCGCAGGTGTTCAGGGGTAATCACCGGGTAATCACCCCAACAGAGACACAGTAAGGTGTATTTACATTCAGCCTTTTATCCATTTAACAAAGTGGCATACAAATAGTGCATAGATAAAGCAAAAGAGCAAGGATCAGCGATGCATAGTTCTAACAGTGTTTCCGTGGTCAGAGTCACGCACCACTAAAAAAACTTCCCATCAGCCAACAGGCACAGCCGAAACGTAACAACAGCAAGTCTCCCGTCTCCTGAAAAAACATGTTTATTCATGTTATATGAAAACACACCGTTTCTTTCTCACACGGCCACACACATACACATGCACACACACATACACACGCACACACATACACATGCATATGCACACACACATGCAGATGTGACACAGAGTAGAGTTTAAACTGGTGTCGTCCCAGAGAAAACTGGATTTGGCTTGAAATATCTAGATTCCTTCATAAATCCAATCCACTAAAACACTCCAGGCATGCCAAGACATTGTAAAAGAACCACAGGAATAATAAAATATCCTGAACTCCTCCCTCCTCTTCATCTCCAGTCCTGACCTCCTCTTCCTCTCCAGTCCTGACCTCCTCCCTCCTCTTCCTCTCCAGTCCTGACCTCCTTCCTCCTCTTCCTCTCCAGTCCTGACCTCCTCTTCCTCTCCAGTCCTGACCTCCTCCCTCCTCCTCTTCCTCTCCAGTCCTGACCTCCTCTTCCCCTCCAGTCCTGACCTCCTCCCTCCTCTTCATCTCCAGTCCTGACCTCCTCCCTCCTCTTCCTCTCCAGGGCTGACTGGTATCCCAGACGACCTCCCTGCAGACACGTCTCTGCTGGATCTGCAGAACAACAAGATCACCGAGATCAAGGAGAACGACTTCAAGAACCTAAGAGACTTGCATGTAAGAGCGTCTCCTCATGAACTGAGATTTCACATAAAATCCCAGTCCAGTGTTATCTTCACCATACATACATGTTTTAACCAAGGGGTTTGTTTAAAAAACACTTCAGAAAAACCTTGTACTACAGACACTGCGTTAGGGTCCTGTCTGAAAGTCTTACTTTCTCTAAGTGCTTTACTCCACATCTGACCACTGGGTCCAATCTGTCATACTGTAAACACTCTTGAGCACAAATGTAAATTCCAAAGAATGTTTAAAATTGTGTAAAAAGTTGACTGCTTTACACCAGAGAGAGAGGGAGAGAAAGACAGGGAGGGAGAGAAAGGGAGGGAGGGAGGGGGTGGGAGAGAGGGAGGGGAGAAGCTCTCTAGATCCCAGGTGCATGGAAACTATGTTCCTCCAGGCTCTGGTCTCAGTCAGCCATCTGCCCTCTGTTAAATACCACAACGGGCCGAGCGTGTGAGTGTTTGTTGTGTATGTGGTGAGAGTATGTGCGTGAGTGTGTGTGTGTGGTGAGTGTGTGTGTGTGGTGAGTGAGGAACTGAGGCTGGGCCTGGGAGTCGACTCTCTGGTGAAGCTGAGTCAGAGTCGACTCTGGTGAAGCTGAGTCAGAGTCGACTCTCTGGTGAAGCTGAGTCAGAGTCGACTCTCTGGTGAAGCTGAGTCAGAGTCGACTCTCTGGTGAAGCTGAGTCAGAGTCGACTCTCTGGTGAAGCTGAGTCAGACTTCCTGGTGAACAACCAGATTATCATTATCGTCATCAGACACAAGTCCATCTCTCCTCCAGGCTCTGATTCTGGTGAACAACCAGATCAGCAGCATCCATGCCAAGGCCCTGGCCCCACTGGGCAAGCTGCAGCGCCTCTACCTGTCCAAGAACCAGCTGAAGGAGCTGCCAGCCAACATGCCCAGGAGCCTGCAGGAGCTGCGGATCCACGAGAACAGCATCAGCAAGATCAAGAAGGCCTCCCTGCAGGGCATGACTCAGATCATCGTCATGGGTACGGGATAAGCACGTCCTGGTTAGCAGCTAGGATCAATCCATGAAGGTTGAGGTTTGGTTTGGGGGTAGGGTTGGGTTAGGGTAGGGTTATGGTTGGAGTAGGGGTTATGGTTGGGGTAGGGGTTATGGTTGGGGTAGGGGTTATGGTTGGGGTAGGGGTTATTGTTGGGTTATGGTTGGGTTGGGAGTCTCTCACTGACTCTCCCTCTCCCTCCCTGATGATGTCATCAGAGCTGGGCTCAAACCCTCTGAAGGCAGCAGGGATTGAGGCCGGAGCGTTCGCTGACCTGAAGAAAGTCTCGTACATCCGCATCGCTGACACCGGCCTCACAGACATCCCCAAAGGTACTTTCCTCTGTGTCTCTCTCTGTCTCTCTCTGTCTCTCTCTGTCTCTCTCGTATTTTTGTTTCAGGTGTTTTCATTCCAGCCTAATAAGATCAGGATGAGAAAGTGCAGAAGTTAAGGGACTTCCCCACCAGAGCCGCATCCAAGCAGCAGCCAGGAGTGCCAGACTCCAGCAGAACAATGGAGCCATTGTGAAACAAAAGGAACTTAGTAACTCAAAACTGTCTCTTTACAGTGTGGGAAGACGTTGCCTTTTTCTGGAAATGAGGGAAAACTGTATATTATATTTGTTATAAATGTTTTTGTAAGAAAATACAGGACATTCCCACACAGAGTATTTAAACCCAAGAGTGAGGACGTGTGAAACTTCCTGTAACCTTCTGTAGGTGTTAGTCTCTGCAGCTGCAGGTGTGGCTACGGGGGCAGACGTTAGCTGTTAGATGTGTAACTGCAGCTTGCTCTGACTCCTCATCACTGTTTTTTGTGGGTTGCCAGGTTTGCCAAGCTCCCTTTCTGAGTTGCACTTGGATGGCAACAAGATCACCAAAGTTCAGGCTGACAACCTGAAGGGTCTGAAGAACCTGGCAAAGTAACGACTTTTCTATTTTCTGAGAAACCTCACAGAAACATTTTACAGTAGCCTTTCCTCTTCTCTTCATTGCATCGATACACTGGAATCTATACACAGCACTCATGGTGTGTATATCTCATGTATATCTCATGGGACATGAGATGTACAAAAGCAGTATTTATATGAAATCCCAAATGACTATAATTCTTTCCAATACGACACCAGTGTGATTATGAGGATCAGGAAGGCAAGACTAAGCATGAAGACTAAACAGGAACTAAAATACTTTTCTGAAATGCTAACAGTTTATGTTGGAGAACAACCTGCCCCGCTAGGACTGTCCTTTCTCTGGCTCTAACAATCACTTAAGGATCCTGTCATTAGATTGTTGCATGTGTGCGATAGATTTACATATATTCAGAAATATGAACATGTGTAAAGTCATATTTCTGTAGCATTTGGCACTTCTTTCTCCTCATTCCCCAGCCCAAACTCTCCTAGCCCACACCCCTCCCCTGTCTCGTCCAGGCCCTGCTCCTATTGGCTCTCACACATTACACCTCTTCATCCCATTGGTTCTCACACCTCCCCTGGTTGTTCCTATTGGCTGTTGTTCCCTCCAGGCTGGGTCTGAGCTACAACCAGATCAGCGTGGTGGAGAATGGCTCCCTGGCCGCGGTGCCTCACCTGAGGGAGCTTCACCTGGACAACAACGCCCTCTCCTCCGTCCCCTCTGGCCTGCCCGACCACAAGTACATCCAGGTGGGTCTCCACAGCCTTCACACACACCACACACACACCCTCCACATACACCACACAGCCTCCACATACACACCACACAGCCTCCACATACACCACACACACACCACACCCCCCCACACACACACCCTCCACATACACCACACACACACCACACAGCCTCCACATACACCACACACACACCACACAGCCTCCACATACACCACACACACACCACACCCCCCCACACACACACCCTCCACATACACCACACACACACCACACAGCCTCCACATACACCACACATACACCACACACACACCACACAGCCTCCACACAACACATTCCACACACAACACACACACAACACACACCAGGTCTCAGTAACCCTCCCCGACCACTACTCCCCCTCCTGTCCCCCCCTCCTCCTGTCCCCCCCTCCTCCTGTCCCCCCCTCTTCTCCCCCCCCTCCTCTCCCCCCCCTCCTGTCCCCCCCCTCCTCTCCCCTCCTCTCTCTCCTGTTTTCACCAGGTGATCTATCTGCATAGCAACAAGATTTCTCAGGTGGGAACAGAAGATTTCTGCCCCCCCGGCTACAACACCAAGAAGGCCATGTACTCCGGAATCAGCCTGTTCAGCAACCCTGTGTCCTACTGGGAGATCCAGCCCATCACCTTCCGCTGCGTGTTCGACCGCTCCGCCATCCAGCTGGGCAACTACAGGAAGAAGTAGACGTAGGGTGTACCAGAGTGTGTGGGTGCAAGTGTGTGTGTGTGTGTGTGTGTGTGTGTGTGTGTGTGTGTGTGTGTGTGAATGTGTTTGATCCACAACCAACAGCAGCATCGTCCAGCCCTGCCAGCCTCCACCACCATCCAGGTTCACCATCTGAACAGTGACTCACACCACAACTAAATATTTACCTTCTAATACAGTTTAAACTCTAATAATCGTTTTTTTACAATGAAGAGAGAGCTCAGGATGATGCCTGGGCATGCTCTGGGCATCAGCACCACTCCAACACACTGCCTCCCTGAACATTAAACCACAAAGTCACCAAATTGACAAAATGCTGTTAATGACTAAATCATCTTAATACTTAACTCGTCAGTCTGGTACCTGTCAGTCTGCACCTTCAACATTCCTGGATTGTTGTTTAATAAACAAGTAGGAAAGACGGAAGATGTCAACTGTCAACCTGTCAACTGTCAACCCGTTAACCGTCTGTTGTGGCACCTGGTGGGAAACAAGATCCTGTAGGGTTGAGGAGCAGAAGCCATCGTTTTCACAATCCTGTTTAACCGAGATGAGCTGACCTGTGGAGCAGGCAGCGAGGGTTGACTTGTCGTAAACACCGTTAACAACCGCTATACTAGAATGTTCTAGATCGTATGACATGTATAGTAGTATTAGTGTTGAAAGTGTGCTGTTACAATAACTTTGTACTCTGGAAGAAGTCTGATTTTCTTTTCATATTGTAGTCAACTGAAGTAGATTGGGAAAAAAACACATCGTTTATTCTTTCACAGGGCGCTGTCTACGGCTCGCTTCAGTTCCTTTTTGTTTTGCTTTTTTCTTTCTGTTTTTCTTTCAAAAAAATATGACGGCAGTTTACATTGATCTGTAGACCCCCCCAGCACATCCTGTGTTACACAATGCTAGATTAGAGCTAAAGTGAAAACGTCCCCTAAAGATATAGAATAAACATTTTACTTGTCCAGAAAAAAAGATGTCTGATTTACGTATATGCATGCTTCACTGCCCTCTTGACTAACAGCAGGTTGTGGCACGTTGCTATTATCTCCTATTTTCCCTCCTTCTTTGTGTTCTTGTCTGAGGAGAACGGGCGGAGCAGGAGGGCACTGTGTTGTGTGAACGTAGTTCGTAAAGACGCTGTATATAAAAGCTGTATAAAACAAATCTTTCATTTCTTAAAAGCACTGCCTGTAGTTCAGACTTAATATATCAGCAATAAAGGTGTTGCGCCTCTCCTCGCGCGAGACGTGCTAAACCAAATAAATATGCAAACTGACCAGCAGTGGTTTCTGTCACAGGAGTGGGTTTGGAACGTGATAGTGTGTGTTGGTGTTGTGTTGTGTGTGTTGTGTTTGGTCTATCAGTGTGTTGGGGTACATTCCCAGGGGTGGGTATAGCTCAGTGGTAGAGCATTTCCCTCAGGAGGTCACAGGTTCGAGTCCCTCCCTGCGCCCTAACCTGCACAGTACTTTGGATGAAAAGCTAAATGGATAGATTCTTATTGAGATCGGTTCTTCAGTTAGATGATGCCAACACACCAGAAATACACACACTCATGTACACACTCATGTACACACTCATGTACACACTCATGTACACACATGTACACACTCTCTACTGAAATTTATCAGCACCATCTGACACCTTGGAAGAACAAGAAGTGAAAGTATTTCCCCCCCCGACCCGCCGCACCCCAACTGACCTCACTGGGAAAAGAAGACCACCTCTGGGGTCATGGGGTTGTAGGGTCATGGGGTCATGGGGTCATGGGGTGTTCACAGAACAACAGTGTCTCCAGTTCTGCCAGGATCCAGACACATCTTCCAGCGACTGGTCAGAGAGACCAGAACGTTTCCTCAGAATAGGAGAAAGGGTGTTTACACAAACACACACATTCACACAGTTTCCTCATAACAGAAGAAGGATGTTCTGTAATGAGGAGTCATGACCAGGGTTTCTGTGGGTGCTTCAATATGAAAGATATCTGGAACCAGCTGAAGTCCCTGTTGTCCGCGTATCTGGAACCAGCTGAAGTCCCTGTTGTCTGCGGTTGTGGTGTACCATTCCTGGGGAACAACAGAGTATTTAAACAGAGCAGTAATGACTTGCTGCTTGACGGCAGCTTTAACAGACACAGTAAGTTCAGCTGACAGGGACCAGGACACTGAGGGTTAGGGTTAGTAAAGTAACCCATGAGGGTTAAAACGCTGAGGTTTTTAATAACACGATGTGTGTGGTGTCACCCTAACCCTAACCCATATTTAATCTTCACGTTTCCAAGTGTTTTTCCACTTTTTGATGGCCTGATACACTACAGTGGGCTGTGTGCGAGGAGTACTGCAGCAGGCAGCACACACAGTTCTGGTTATGAGAGACTTCTGCTCAGCTAAGACACACCATCAAAGCAGGCAAATACAGATCTATACAGATCTATACAGATCTATACATGTATATATTTAATATACATATTTATTAATAGCAGCGCCAGCTCAGTGCCTCCTCGCACCTCTCTGCCTCTCTCTACCTCTCTCTGCCTCGGTCTGCCTCTCTCTGCCTCAATCTGCCCCTCTCTGCCCCTCTGCCCTCTCTGCCCCTCTCTGCCCTCTCTGCCCCTCTCTGCCTCTATTTCACCCCCTGGTGGTGGGTGATGGTTGTGCTCCTCTTCCTCTCTTCCTCTCCCTCTTTCTCTCTCTCTCACACACACACATACTCAGGCACAAATATACAGGCGCACACACACACATGTGCATATACAAACAGACCAGCATGCACACACATGCGAGCACATTAATCCACACAAACACTCACTAACATACACACACGGCCCACTCCAAAGACAGGAACCTGAGCCTCGGAGGTGGTGCCCGTCCTGAATACTTAGGCTCCGCGCCAGGCACAATGTGTGTGTGTCTGTCAGTGTGTGTGTGTGTCTGTGAGTGTGTGTGAGTGTGTGTGTGTGTCTGTGAGTGTGTGTGAGTGTGTGTGTGTGTGTTCAGTAGTTCTGCCTGTCCATCTGACTCTTTTTTTGGCCTGCCTGTCTGCCTGTCTGCCTGCCTGCCTGCCTGTGTATTTTGGAGTCTGTCCGTATGGGTGTGCGTCTGCATGTGACCCTCACACACACACACCTCACCCCATTCTGAAGTAGAGGGCCCATCTGAATCACTGAGGAGAAGATAAGCTCCCTGCTCAGCTCCAGGAGAAACATCTCTCTCTCTCTCTCTCTCTCTCTCTCTCTCTGTTTCACACTGCAGGAAGATCACCAGAAACACACACCCAGTTCCCCCACGTGTGTGTGTGCATGCGTATTTGTGTGGGTTTACGTGTGTGTATATATGGGTGATAATCCAGCTTGGTGTGTCTTACATTAAGTGGATCCTCTTTGTTTGTGGGCAGAGGGCAGAGGGCAGAGGGCTGGGGCCGGGGCTGGGGAGAGGGCTGGGGAGAGGGCTGGGGAGAGGGCTGGGGCCGGGGCTGGGGAGAGGGCTGGGGAGAGGGCTGGGGAGAGGGCTGGGGAGAGGGCTGGGGCCGGGGCTGGGGAGAGGGCTGGGGCCGGGGCTGGGGAGAGGGCTGGGGAGAGGGCTGGGGCCGGGGCTGGGGAGAGGGCTGGGGAGAGGGCTGGGGCCGGGGCTGGGGAGAGGGCTGGGGAGAGGGCTGGGGCCGGGGTTTGTGTTTCCTGGGAGCAGAAATAAACCGTCACAAACAAGGTTATTTTATCATCCTGTCTGTCTGCCTGAACCGGGTGCCTGTCTGCCTGTCTGCCTGTCTGCCTGTCTGCTGATTTACTTCTTGGTAGCAGAGTGCTCATTCCAGACATTTTTCCTGAGCATTTTTTTTGTGAAACTTCTGATATCATTACTCTTCTGACTCATGACAGAGAGAAAGAAAGAGAGATGAAAGAGACAGCAAGAGAATGATGAGAGAGAGAGAGAGATGAAAGACAGAGAGAGAGAGAGAGAAGAGAGAGAGACAGAGAGAGAGACATAGAGAGAGAGAGAGAGAGAGAGAGAGAGAGAGAGAGAGAGAGAGAGACAGAGAGAGACAGAGAGAGAGAGAGAGAGAGACAAGACTATTGATCCTCTTGTGGGAGAAGTGAGCAGAGAGACAAGCGGAACCATTTGCCGAAACCAATAATAATTCAATAAGTACCATTAGATGAACCATCCTCCAGTCTGACCGGAGGGTTAGGGTTAGGGCTGCCTGGTCACATGACCCTGCTGGACGGCAGATGACGAGGGATCAGACAGGATCCAGACAGGTTCTATAAATGCATAAATACTGTCAGGTCGTTACTGGGTTCACAGGCAGGGCAGAGAGCCAGGGTTGGCATGGAGACACTGTCTGTTAAGGACAACGCCTTCAGTCTGTTACTCAAAAGAGATAAATACTTATTTTATGATGGTAGGAACAGTCACAGGAAACACGTCAACCAAAAGGTGTATTAAAATTGTATTTTGGGGCATTCTGGGACATGGACAGGAAGTGAGGTCATGGGGAATCATCTAGAAAGAGGAAGTTGGAGGACTGTTTACCTAACTAGACTACTTCAGAAGAGATGAAATTACATAATTTAAACCACATCAGCGCTAGTAAATAAACACTTTCATTGGCTAGTGAGACACATCACATAGGCCTGGGAAGACCAAAGGAAAATACTTCATTTCATAAACATTCTTTCCTGTTTTGAAACTTTATGACTTTTTCCACTTCGGCCAGGTTTTATCTTCACAAGAAGAGATCAGATGGGTGAGCAGAGCACCAGACAGGCAGGCAGACAGACAGGCAGGATAGGCAGGCAGGCAGGATATGCAGACAGACAGAGACAGACAGACAGACAGGCAGACAGACAGACAGACAGACAGACAGGCAGGCAGGCAGGCAGGCAGGCAGGCAGGCAGGCAGGCCAGCGGCAGACAGGCAGGCAGGCAGGCAGACACAGACAGACAGGCAGACAGGCAGACAGGCGGCAGACAGGCAGGCAGGCAAGCAGACAGGCAGGATAGGCAGACAGACAGGCAGGCAGGCCAGCGACAGGCAGGCCAGCGGCAGACAGGCAGGCAGGCAGGTAGGTAGGCAGGCAGCTCAGTGTCAGTCTGGTCTGCCACACCCAGTCCAGAGCTCACACGCTAACCTTAACTAACCCTATCTCAGAACTGGTTCTCTCAGTCTCCAGTTCCCCCCTTTAAATGTTCAACATGGTCTCACACTTTTGGACCCAACTGTATATATGTGCGTATAAAACATCGTCGTTTATAAACCCAGGTCACCTCAAGCATTGCTTTTTCAAATGATCCAAATCAAAGACTTTTGAGTAATGAAGTAAAAAATATAAATCTTTCTTCAATCCTGGTTGAGTTTCCCAGCAGCTTCTCCAGTGAGACATTCCTAAGCGCTGAGACGTTAAAATGGCTTCCAGAATGCTGAGCAAGTGGAATCCCAGATGGGACTACGACCAATCACCTCCACATGGCTCTGACTGCACGCTCTCACATCTATCCTTGACCTAGCCCCCTCACTCTTCCCAACCCTCACCCCAACCCTCACCCTCTCCCCTACCATCTCCCCTACCCTACCCTCACCCTCTCCCCTACCCTCACCCCCCACCCCCCAGCAGCAGGGTTGGAGCATCGCACGGCTTCTGGATGAGATGAGTTTTGCCAAAGATTGTGTGTCAGTTTTTCCAGCGTTTTATTTTCCAGCATGACTGCCACTGCTTAATCACTGTCAGCTGGTAAGAAGATCCACAGCCAGAACTCTCAACATCCTGGGAGTGAGAGGAGGTTCCACACCTTCACTAATCTCAACATCCTGGGAGTGAGAGGAGGTTCCACACCTTCACTAATCTCAACATCCTGGGAGTGAGAGGAGGTTCCACACCTTCACTAATCTCAACATCCTGGGAGTGAGAGGAGGTTCCACACCTTCACTAATCTCAACATCCTGGGAGTACAAGGAGGGTTCCACACCTTCACTTCACTAATCTGTTCCTGGAGTCTGTGTGTCTTGTTTGTTTTACAGGTGGGGATTTAACCAAGACTACTGTAAAAACCTACAGTGCCATAAATACACACAATATTGTTTGTTTGGAGGTGGAGAAGTTAAGAAGCAAGGAGAGACAGACAGACAGAGAGAGAAACAGAGAGGGAGAGAAACAGAGAGGGAAAGAAAGAGAGAGAAGAGAGAGAGAGAGAGAGAGAGAGGGAAAGAAAGAGAGAGAGAGAGAGAGAGAGAGAGAGAGAGAGAGAGAGAGAGAGAGAGAGAGAGAGCAGGAAAGAGAGACAAGAGAGACAGAGATAGAGGGAGAGAGGGAGAGAGAGAGAAGAGAGAGGGAGAGAGAAAGGGAGAGAGAGAGGGAGAGAGAGGGGGCTCTGGCAGGTATGTATGCCTTTACGCTCTAGTATACACCAGGACAGACCTGGTATCAACGACTACGACTGCTCCTCATTAGAAACAGACCATAACTCTTGGATGTGATCATAACGAGCTCTGATGACATCGTCAGCTCATACTGCCTGAGCTCTCCACAACACCACAGACATCTGAAGAAACCTCCCCCATCTCTCTCTCTCTGTCTCTCTCTCTGTCTCTCCCTCTCTCTCTCTCTCTCTCTCTCTCTCTCTCTCTCTCTCTGTCTCTCTCTCCTCTCTTCCCCCCTCCCTCTCTTTCTCTCCAGAGACTTCTTCAGGTTCTTGTTCTTCACAGTCTTCTACCTGCTGACCCATCACCCCACACACACACAGCGAGAGAGAAAGGTAAGTGTGCACCTGGGAGGGGGACAGGAGACTGCTGGTGTGTTTTTGTCTTCCCCTGCGGGGGCTTGAAGCTGGGGACTTTGGGGTGACGACGGGGACAGGAGTGTGGTCCTGAGGGCTGGCCATGACCAGCACACTGACACACAGTCCTGATCTCTCAGAGTCTCTCTCGCTTCACTGGACCTTTATATGATCCTACAGGCATGTGCTGTGATGTTACGAAGTGTGTGGTGTGACGAGAGAGGGTCTCTGTGTGTCTGTCTCTGTGTGTGAGTCTCTGTGTGTGTCTCTGTGTGTGTCCCTGTGTGTGTCTCTGTGTGTGTCTCTGTGTGTGTCTCTGTGTGTGTCTCTGTGTGTGTCTCTGTGTGTGTCTCTGTGTGTGTCTCTGTGTGTCTGTCTCTGTGTGTGAGTCTCTGTGTGTGAGTCTCTGTGCGTCTGTCTCTGTGTGTGAGTCTCTGTGTGTGAGTCTCTGTGTGTGTGTTTATGTTTTCTAATCAACGACATGACATGAATTTAGAAACTGGGTAATTGTTTGTGAGGTAGTACAACAGATTCTGAGAATTTAAGTTTGTATTGTTCGTATGTATCAGAACATGTTTTTATGACTATTGTGGCAGAAGGGAGCAGTCATGCTTTGTGGTCTTGATAGATTTAGATGCCACACGCTCACACTCATCCTGAAGGTGGTTGTTTTCACAGCTTGATTTTCATTTGGTTTGAATTTGACTTTCTCAAACATATTGTGAACATCGTGTTGCTTTTGGTAAGAAAACCTCTGACTAAACTTGTTGAACCCAGTTTCTGCAGAAAGTCTAATAATATTGGAACCAAGATTGAGGTTTTGTGGGAAAGTGGGCTTCGTGTGTGAATTGTTCTGAGAGGATTTTCACTTGCAGTGTGTGTGACAGAACTCTGAAACAAATACAGCATGTTGTTCATCTTTTCAAGAGGGAATTTCCTATCATAAAAAAACGTTTTCCATAACCCTAACCCTTTTTCATAACCATAACCTGGGATAAGGGTTCAAAGTGTGGCTATTCACTCCCCAAGATAACATTTGAAAAGATTTTGGATGAGATATATATATTTGTACTGTCTTTTTGTCCTCAACCCTCTTCCTGTCTGACCCGTTCCTCTGTGTCTCAGCGGCCATGTTTCCCCTGCGTGTTGTGCTGCTGGCAGCACTGGGTAGCCTGACCCTGGGTCAGTACGACGACTACGACTACCAGCCGGCCTCCCAGCTTGGACCCTCCGGACCCAACTGTGCCCAGGAGTGCGACTGCCCCATCAACTTCCCAAGCGCCATGTACTGCGATGGACGCAAGCTCAAGTTCGTCCCTATGGTCCCCACGGGCATCAAGTACCTGTACCTGCAGAACAACCAGATCGAGGAGATCAAGGCAGGTGTGTTCGACAACGTCACTGACCTGCGCTGGTTGGTGCTGGACCACAACATGATCACCAGCGACAAGGTGGCCAAAGGCACCATCGACAAACTGGTGGGTCTGGAGAAGCTTTTCTTCAGCCACAACCAGCTGTCCGAGCCTGTCCTGCCGCCGTCCAGAGTCCTGGAGGAGCTGAAGATGATAAGCAACCAGCTGTCCAAGTTCCCGGCGCTGACGGACAGGGAGAACCTGACGGCCGTGCATCTCCAGGACAACAAGCTGACCTCGGAGAGCATCGCTGGAGCCTTCAAGAGCCTGAAGAAGCTGCTGCTCCTGGACGTCAGCAAGAACAAGCTGAAGAAGCTTCCAGCGGGCCCACCCAGCTCTCTGGAGGTCCTCTACGCCGACCACAACGACATTGACAGCATCGCCGCCGGGTAAACACTGTCAGAATGTGTTAATGACGTGTTTGTGTGTGTATAGTGTGTGTGATGTTATACTGTGTTCGGTCATGTGTGCGTGAGTGTAAAGTGTGTGTGTGAGTGAATAGTGTGATGTTACAATGTAGAAATTTACTGTAATGGCGTCCATGGTGGACTTTAAACTTGCGACACTCAACCATTGATCCGCATCCAATCTCCAGGTACCTGAACAAGCTGCCGTCCCTCAAGTACCTGAGGGTCTCCAACAACAAGCTGGTGAACTCAGGCATCCCGGCCGGCGTGTTCAACGTGTCCACACTGCTGGAGCTGGACCTGTCCTTCAACAAGCTGCAGAAGATCCCCGAGGTCAACGAGATGCTGGAGCAGCTATACCTGCAGGCCAACCAGATCAGTAGTCAGTCACCTCACCCTCACCTCACCCTCACCTCACCCTCACTTCACCCTCACCTCACCCCCACCCTCACCTCACTTCACCCTCACCTCACTTCACCCTCACCTCACCCTCACTTCACCCTCACCTCACCCCACCCTCACCCTCACCCCACCCCACCCTCACCCCACCCTCACCTCACCTTCACTTCACTTCACCTCACCTCACCCCACCCCACCCTCACTTCACCCTCACTTCACCCTCACTTCACTTCACCCTCACCTCACCCCACCCCACCCTCACCTCACTTCACCCTCACCCTCACCCCACCCCACCCCACCCTCACTTCACCCTCACCCTCACATCCCGCAACGCTCTGTCACTGAACACACCACTGATCAGACATTTTCATCTTTTAGAGTCAGAGTGATCTCCCTGACTAGACGTGGTCTAGTATCTACATTTTAATCATTTAGCAGATGATTTAAGCCAAAGTCACATGCAGGTAGGGCATGTAGCAAGTACGGTAGAAAATCAAGGATCAAAAGTGTTTGGGTCCAACAGTACTTAGGCGGTCGGATTCGAGGGATGGGGGGGAAACCAAGGTTTCCTTCACCCCTGTTCTCTGACCTTGGTGACTTGGGAAATGTATATAAGGAAATGCTAATTGGTTTTGATATGTTCAAATGAACCGTTAATGTAATGTATTTTACCCCCAGAGACAAACAGGAGGGGGAAATTTGAACCTGGGATCTCTTTATCTGCAGTCAGATGCTCTAACCACTGAGCTACACCCACATCCAGGCCCTCTAACCAACGTCTTCTCCTTGATCCTCTCTTCTCCAGCGTTTGACTTGGAGAGCTTCTGTAAGTTCAGCGGCCCTCTCAACTACTCTCGTCTGAAACACCTGCGTCTGGACGGGAACAACATCACCCACACCAGCATGCCCGACGACACGGCCAACTGCCTGCGCCAGGCCTCCGAGATCGTCTTCGAATGATGACCCTCCATCCAGCATCCACAACCCCCCAGTCTGACCCCACCTCCTCCCATTCTTAACCCCACACCACCCCCTCTACCTACCCCACACCACCCCCTCTACCTACCCCACACCACCCCCTCTACCTACCCCACGCCACCCCCTCTACCTACCCCACACTGCCCCTCTCCCTACCCCACACCACCCCTCTACCTACCCCACACTGCCCCTCTACTTACCCCACACTGCCCCTCTACCTAACCCACACCACCCCCTCTACCTACCCCACACTGCCCCTCTACTTACCCCACACTGCCCCTCTACCTAACCCACACTGCCCCTCTCCCTAACCCACACTGCCCCTCTACCTACCCCACACTGCCCCTCTCCCTACCCCACACCACCCCCTCTACCTACCCCACACTGCCCCTCTACTTACCCCACACTGCCCCTCTACTTACCCCACACTGCCCCTCTACCTAACCCACACTGCCCCTCTCCCTACCCCACACTGCCCCTCTACCTACCCCACACTGCCCCTCTCCCTACCCCACACTGCCCCTCTACCTAACCCACACTGCCCCTCTCCCTACCCCACACTGCTCCTCTACCTACCCCACACTGCCTCTCTCCCTACCCCACACTGCCCCTCTACCTACCCCACACTGCCCCTCTACCTACCCTACACTGCCCCTCTCCCTACCCCACACTGCCCCTCTACCTATCCTACCTACCCCACACTGCCCCTCTCCCTACCCCACACTGCCCCTCTACCTATCCTACCTACCCCACACTACCCCACCCCAACCTTTACACAACCACTCAACCCCACCACCTTACCCCACCCCCTCTCCAAACCCTGTGACCAGCCTACTAATCAGCATGCATGGCCTTGCACATTGTGTCATGTGAAATAGTGTGCAGGTTTGGGTGTCCCCAGTACGTTGGGACATAGTGCTGTCTTCACTGTTCCTACATGACTCTTCCCCATGGTGTATATAGCTCCTATGTTGTTTGTTCTCTGGAGAACAAGGATCTGCTCTCAGTAGAAAGCCAAGGTGAATATAATGTTGTTTTTTTAAATCAAACTTCAAAGTACATAATTTTTTTAATTCTCTCAGTCTTTAGTAAGATGTTGTGTTACAACATGAAGGAATCAGGTACATCGACGACCTGGAAAAGCCAACTCCCACACTTCAAACATTCCTGAGCAGAAGCTGATGTTGGTCTGCTAACCAGAGATTTAAACATTTGCATCTCTCAATTCTATACTTGTTGTTTTTATGTTCTAAGATGTTTTATAGTTTTATATTTGGTTGACAAACTCGTAAAATCCCATCAGTGTGTAAGATCTGCAAGAAAAGAACAATAGTATACATGTTAGCTTAAGGCTAAACTGGACACGACAGTGATGGAGTTCCCATACTACACAATATTTCCTTCATCAATCTTCAAATGCCATTAATCAAAAATAAAACTGCCAACAATTAATGGAAAACTGCATTCAGCTACGTTCTTGTTAATCACACTCAATTCTACATTTCTTATCACTTACCACTGTCACCTGAGATGGAGTTAATAACTGTTTTTTGTAAACTATTTTTGTTTTGTTGTCACATAATGTCAGAGTTATGAAGTATGATTCCATGTATTGTGACGATATCAACCGTAACAGCACACTACCAACTATATAACAGTTTCATGACATGCATGCAGCTCCTGGTCTCAGTGAGGAAATAAACTCTGGCTTCTGCAGTTTCTCTTTGTTCTTGTGTGTACATTGTTTTCTGAGTTGGATGAACGGTCTGTGGACACGGGTTCAGGTCTGCCGGAGGGCTCTGGGTGTGAGGGGTGGGGGGAGAGGGTGGGGGGGAGAGGGTGGAGGGGCGGGGGGAGTGGTGCGAGGGGGGAGGGGGGAGAGGGTGGGGGGAGAGGGTGGAGGGGCGGGGGGAGTGGTGCGGGGGGAGTGGTGCGACGGGGGAGGGGCGGGGGGAGAGAGGGATGAAAATAAAGAAGAGAAAGAATCAGAAGAGAGAACAGTGACTGTCTTCTGGGGTGGGGTGGGGTGGGTGGGAGTAGGTTAGGTTTGAATGGAAAACCATCATGATGGAATCTGATCTAACATTTCTTCATGCATTTTTTCTTCCTTAAAACCCTTTCAGACTCTCCATGGGGGGGGGGGCGGGGGGGGGGGGTTTAGAGGAGTGGGGGGGGGGGTTTAGAGGAGGGGGGGGGGTTTAGAGGAGGGGGGGGGGGTTTAGAGGAGGGGGCGGGGAGGGGGGGTTTAGAGGAGGGGGGGGGGGGCGAGTTTGATGGAAGGGCAGAAGCATCATGTGACTCTAATGTGTTTCTAATGTTTCACCAAGCTGGAGTCTTCCACTGCTGTCTGTGCAAGAGCAGATGACTGGGACAGGTCATGAGCTTCTAGCTGAAGACCAACCGCACTGTGTGTGTAGGGAGGGGGAGGGGGTGCAGAGAGTGTGTGTAGGGAGGGGGAGGGGGTGCAGAGAGTGTGTGTAGGAAGGGGGAGGGGGGGAGCAGAGAGTGTGTATAGGGAAGGGGGGGGGGGGGTGCCGAGAGTGTGTATAGGGAGGGGGGGGCGCAGAGAGTGTGTATAGGGAAGGGGGGGGGGGGGGTGCAGAGAGTGTGTATAGGGAAGGGGGGGTGCAGAGAGTGTGTATAGGGAAGGGGGGGTGCAGAGAGTGTGTATAGGGAAGGGGGGGGGTGCAGAGAGTGTGTATAGGGAAGGGGGGTGCAGAGAGTGTGTATAGGGAAGGGGGGGTGCAGAGAGTGTGTGTAAGGGGGATGGGATGAATTATAACCTTTCAAGGTTTTAGTGAATGTATGGAATTAATGTAGAAAATACTTAGCGAGTGTATTTTGTGATTAATGCATGTGTAATCTTATTGGAAGGTGATGCTAAGGACATATTTCCATCCTGGAAGGACAATAAAGTAAAGTGCAGTTTTATTTGAGTTAGTTTCACTCCCTACTATAAGTGACCTGCTCTGTAGGAACAGCCTGTGCAGCTCTAACAGACCGTGGCATCACAGACCGTGGCATCACAGACCGTGGCATCACAGACAGGAACAGTCCTCACTCAGCCACAGAAGACAGCAAGGGATTCTCCTGGCGCATTCCAGAAGCCGTCCAGATGTATGGCCTATAGGAGGCCCACTGATACTCATATCACAACTGGACCATGAATTACAACCTACAGGCTCATAACATGTGTGAGCAGAACGGGCTCAGCTTAATGGTGGAGTTTCTGACTGCAGATCTAGAGGTCGTAGGTTCAGATCCTGCCTGTACGTTGTACCAACCAGAAAGCATGGCTCCCTGGGTTGGTTCCTTTTGCAGTATGGGTAAATTAGGGTAGGCGTTTCCAGTCAGCTAATTAGGTAAGGATCTACAGTAACTCTCTCTTTAAGAACTTCCAGATGTTCCCGTTTCCCTTCCAGACTCGTCTTAATTAGTTCCTGCTGTTCCAGTTAAACACAGAGAGTCTCTAAAAGAGTTCCTTCATCTAGCATATAGTTGTTATTTGTATTCTATGTCGATAGTCAGCAATATGTCCATAATTACCTGTAACTACACAGCCTAAAGAGGTGTGTAGGTGTGTGTTTGCCGAGGTGTTTGTGTAGTGTGCGTGTGTGCCGAGGTGTGTAGCTGTGTGTGCAGAGGTGTGTAGCTGTGTGTGTAGCTGTGTGTGCAGAAGTGTGTAGCTGTGTGTGCAGAGGTGTGTAGCTGTGTGTGCAGAGGTGTGTAGCTGTGTGTGTGTGCAGAGGTGTGTAGCTGTGTGTGTGTGCAGAGGTGTGTAGCTGTGTGTGCAGAGGTATGTAGCTGTGTGTGAGTGTTTAAGCCAACATTCCCCTCCAGGAGCCACAGACTGAACCAAAACAGGAGAAGCAGTCAGATTAGGGGAACACCTCTCCTCCCTCTCTCCCAACATCTCACCCTCTTGTCTTTACAGCAGGGCTCAGCACAGCGTTCTGACTGATCTTTAATCCAGCCTGATTTCCTCCTCTTCCTCTCCAGGGGGCTGGGTGGGACATGCTGGCTCCGTCCGGACAGAACGGTCTTTCAGGCTGCTCTGCTGCTGGGGTTAGGGTTAGAGAGGGTTAGGGTTGGAGAGGGTTAGGGTTGGAGAGGGTTAGGGTTAGAGAGGGTTAGGGTTGGAGAGGGTTAGAGAGGGTTAGGGTTGGAGAGGGTTAGGGTTGGAGAGGGTTAGGGTTAGAGAGGGTTAGGGTTGGAGAGGGTTAGAGAGGTTTAGGGTTAGAGAGGGTTAGGGTTGAAGAGGGTTAGAGAGGGTTAGGGTTAGAGAGGGTTAGGGTTGGAGAGGGTTAGAGAGGTTTAGGGTTAGAGAGGGTTAGGGTTGGAGAGGGTTAGAGAGGTTTAGGGTCAGAGAGGGTTAGGGTTAGGGTTAGGGTTGGAGAGGGTTAGGGTTAGAGAGGGTTAGGGTTGGAGAGGGTTAGGGTTGGAGAGGGTTAGGGTTGGAGAGGGTTAGGGTTAGAGAGAGCTGGGTCAGCGAGCTCAGAGAGAGGGATCTCATCCAGCTGTTGTCTCTCTCTCCCTCTCTCTCTCTCTCTCTCTCTCCCTCTCTCTCTCTCTCCCTCCGGACAATACTATTTCCTAATTTCTCTTACATAATACCCCTCCCATTGAAGAGCAGGATCCAGATGTAGAGTCCAGATGTGCCCCTATCTATCTTCTCTCTATCCCTCTCTCCATCCTCTCTCTATTCCTCTCTCCCTATCCCTCTATCCCTCTCTCTATTGCTCTCTTTATCCCTCTCTCTATCCCTCTCTATCCTCCCTCTATGCTCTCTCTATCCTTTTTATTTGAAAATAAGTTTTGAAAATTGCTACTTCCATTACTACTACCTCTTGGAGCGCTCATCATATGAATACATTATTACAAAAAGACACATATACTGAAGTATATGTCCCATACTTCTTTACTGTAACTTGAGTGAAAAAGTGTAGACAGCACTTCTACTTTTACCAGAGTCTTTAAAAACATGAGTATCTGTACATCTGAGTGAAAGATGTGTGTACTTTTGCCATCTTTGCTGGTAACTGTGCTCAAACAAGCAACAGAGAAGGCAGTAACCATTCTGGACAGCGTGACCTGGGTGATGGTGTAGGGTTATCTGGGTGATGGGTTAGGGTTACCTGGGTGATGGTGTAGGGTTACCTGGGTGATGGGGTAGGGTTACCTGGGTGATGGGGTAGGGTTACCTGGGTGATGGGTTAGGGTTACCTGGGTGATGGTGTAGGGTTACCTGGGTGATGGGGTAGGGTTACCTGGGTGATGGGGTAGGGTTAACCTGGGTGATGGGGTAGGGTTAACCTGGGTGATGGGGTAGGGTTACCTGGGTGATGGGGTAGGGTTACCTGGGTGATGGGGTAGGGTTACCTGGGTGATGGGGTAGGGTTACCTGGGTGATGGGGTAGGGTTAACCTGGGTAGGGTTACCGGGGGCGACAAGTTAACTGTGACCTGGCCACCTCTCCCTCAGGTGCTTGCCCCCTGCACTCCCAGCATGCCTCAGCCATGACAGCATCTGTAGGTACGGAGGAGGAGGAGGAGGAGGAGGAGGAGGAGGAGGAGGAGGGGAACTGATGGTCCGGACAAAAGTAGCCAATGCAATCTCTGAAAGGATTCTCTCACACATACACACAGAACAGCCCCCCACCCCCAAAACACGTGCACACATGCAGAAACACACATGCAGAAACACACACCCCTCTCTCAAGTGAACCAGCTGATGGGAAAGGTAGAGCCAGGAGGAGATAATATCATCAGTAATACTGATGTGCTGGAGATCTCTCCTTATGACAAGCTCTGAGACTGCTCATCTGCAGAACCTCAGCCCCCCAGGACCAGCACCACACAGACGAACCTCACCTGGACACAAACGGGAGGAAGGTATGTTTGTCTTGTTCTTTTACTGAAGGCGGTTGGGAGGGGTGGATGCTTGTGAAAGGGGGTGTTTGGATCATCTACATCTGGGAGGGATTTTGGTATTTAAACATGCAGGGGTTTTAGCTTTGATCAACTGTTCCAAGTAGACAGCTTTTCCAGCGGTGAGTTCAGGTTGACTGAAAGCGGCCCCTTCGTGATTGAAGATCCTGGCGTTCCTGCTGCAGAGATGCTGGAGCCATGTAGAATCGTAGCTGTGCTGTCACAGCAGGCTAGGAGAGCTGTCAGCTCCTGCAGTCTTGCTCATGTCACAAGACGCAGTACCTTTCTAAATCCTCTTCAGTTCTTTTGTTCTTTGCTTGCTGCCAGATAGATTTGTAAAAGCAAAGAAATAATGTAACAATTTAGTTTCGATGCCAGAAGTCTTGGGTTGAATCAGAGTTTAAAATCTATATTTTCATGGAGAGAATATGCATAGATAAAAAAAAAGAGCTATTCTCATCCTACTGCCAGGCAAATCTTTATAGAAGGTTTATCAGTTTTACATAAGCGATGACTTCTCTGCTCGTAGAGGACTCAAGACTAGAGCAGTCGCCAGCTGGAACAGAATATGGGACCCAACAGGACCTCTCTGACTAACCAACAGCCAACTCAAAGCTCCTTACAGGAAGTGAATATTTTCATATTATAATATTTCTCCACATGTGTTTCCTGTTCGACTGTCATCCAGGAAGGGCACACAATTGTTCTCAGTTCAACATTTTGATAGTGAGTCAGCAGTTTGTCCTGTTTATCTGGTAAAAGAGCTTGCATCAGTCATTCAGTGAAGGTAATCAAGCAGCATTAACATGGCTCATTAACTTCACCCTGTAACCTGAGGATACCTCCAGCACCTCTCCTATCAGGTGAGTGATGGGTATGCCGGCGTCCCTAAAGAGAGACAGGTGTTGTTCTGGGCCTGGGTCCTGGTCCTTCAAGTGTAAAAGCACTGTACTGATCAGCGTCTGAGGTGATCCAGGGGGAAATAAAGCATAAACACATTATAACTCAGGGAGGGCTACAGCCCAGTCGGTGCTTACAGATCTAGAAGTAGCAGGCTCAAATGCCCCCTAGTACTTTGGGTAAAAGATTGTGGTAGATTGATACATTCTTATTATTGACTTGGAAATCAAATGAGCTGCTGTGTTTACTGGAAGCTGTTGAGACGTGCTGCTTGACGCTCAGCCTATTCAGTCCTCTGGTTGTGTGAGGCGCCCTCCAGGTAAACCTGTTCAGCCCTGAGATCAGGCCTTGACGCCTCTGGCCGGGGTACGCTCTGCGTCGAAGGCACCTTCTCAGACACGAGACTCTCCCTCAGAGGATCCGCTGGGATAATCGGGGATCAGGATTGTCTCCTACCTTGGCTGAACCGGATCAGGAGGGATTATCCAGGGGGATGCAGAGCATCAATGGAAACAAGATCATCTCAGAACTAGACAAGCACTCGCTGTTCAATTCACTCATTTAACTACCCTCCCCATAACTACCCTCCCCATAACTACCCTCCCCATAACTACCCTCCCCATAACTACCCTCCCCATAACTACCCTCCCCATAACTACCCTCCCCATAACTACCCTCCCCATAACTACCCTCCCCATAACTACCCTCCCCATAACTACCCTCCCCATAACTACCCTCCCCATAACTACCCTCCACAATCTCGTGCCTTTGCAGAGTATTGGGTGATTAACGATACTTTCAGGATAGGGTAACACCACGTTCTGATTAGTGGCTAGTGGGAAATTGTCATGAAAATAAGATGAGTTCCCTTTGGAATAGGACAAAGAATGATAATCATTTAAGAATGATTGAAGAACTTGTTGAACTGATTTCATAATGTTAAATGGATTCACTATATACTGAGTCATCTAGTTTCAACTGTTTAGTTTGAGCTGTTGTCAGAAAGGACGAGATGAATGAAGGTTTCCTGTCCCAGCCTTGAGAGCCAGGTCCGCCAGGCTTCGTGAGCTGAACCAGTCAGCTCAACCACATTTACCAGATCACCCCCATTTCAAAACACTGCCATGTTTAAGCGCCAAACCAGTGTGATTAGAACCACATGTAAGAGAAGCACAAAATGAGGGCTGGTTTGTGTTAAAGAGATTAATCACATCAGACAATGTGCTTAGGGCACAGGAGACATCCATTGAAACAAAACAGGAGCCAAGGCTGGGAGTGGGGGGGGGGAATTGTGTGAGTAAGCATAGGGACAGCTGAGAGCATTAACCCTAACCTGGAGCATTAACCTGGTTGCATATAGGTCAAGTCTACTGTTTGTGGTCACCAACTTGGACAACAGATTAGCAAGCATAGCATCCCAAGATCATGACCTCTGATCTCCAGAGCTTGTGATTGGCTGAGAGGGGGCTGTCAATGAAGGGTTCCTGGCCGCTAAATGAAAGGAGCCGATGGTACAAATACAGGGTGGGGGTCGGAGGAGCAGGGTAGAGACGGGACTCCAGGACGACGACACAACAAGTTGCCTTGAATCTCAGGTAGGTGTGGGGATGCCAGCATTCAGCCTTTACGTTGTGTGAAACTAGAACTATAAGCAAGAGGGAGTTATACATGTACAAGGTGCTGCTGTGTACATTGGTAGATCTGGATTTAGCATCAATATCTTTGTTCATAGAGGAGTATCCAGATCATCTGCATAAACTCTTAGTTTAGCTTCAAGGCATGTTGTAAACTACAGAATCAAGCAATATAGAAATACCCAGCCATCGCTTCTACGTTTGGATGCACTTGGCCGCATCAAGGCAATAAGGCTCATGCAGAATATGTTTGAGTAGATTTTCAGGGGAAACTTGGGACTCCGAATCCTGGACTCCAAGCAAAGGCGATTGTGTTGACCTGACTCTCACCTCCAATGTATGGATGGTTTCAGTAACTCACCTCCAGTGAGATGTGATGCTTCAGCCCCACAGCACCAGAACCAGGTGGTGTGGTCTTGTCTTTGAAGTGAGCCCAGCCTGGAACAGCCAGGCATGCAAATCAGTTCCAGACAAAAACACGTCTCGCAAGAATGTTAACCAGCAACAGCTGTGACAACTGAAGAGCAGGAGGATGAGAGGAGGTGGTAGAGTTTGGGGCAGGGTGGTAGAGTTTGGGGCAGGGTGGTAGAGTTAGGGGCAGGGTGGTAGAGTAGAGTTTGGGGCAGGGTGGTAGAGTTAGGGGCAGGGTGGTAGAGTTAGGGGCAGGGTGGTAGAGTTTGGGGCAGGGTGGTAGAGTTAGGGGCAGGGTGGTAGAGTTTGGGGCAGGGTGGTAGAGTTAGGGGCAGGGTGGTAGAGTTAGGGGCAGGGTGGTAGAGTTTGGGGCAGGGTGGTAGAGTTAGGGGCAGGGTGGTAGAGTTTGGGGCAGGGTGGTAGAGTTAGGGGCAGGGTGGTAGAGTTTGGGGCAGGGTGGTAGAGTTCTAAGCCGGGAGCCGGGAGCGCTCTAAGATTAGGATTTTAGTTGTGTGTGTTTATGTGTGTGTGACTGTTCTCAACATCTGTTTCTTGTCTCCGTTACAGATTAAGTGGCAAGATGACGTTTCTTCTGCCCCTTCTCACCTCCCTTCTCCTGGTTGGTCCAGCTCTGGGCCAGGACATGACCTATGAGGAAGTCCTGACCCAGCTGCAGGGTTGCCCCAGCGAATGTCGCTGCCCTCCTAACTTCCCAAATGCAGTCTACTGCGACAACAAGGGCCTGAAGCACATCCCCAACATCCCTCCACACACCTGGTACCTTTATCTCCAGAACAACCTGATAGACGTGATCTCCAAGGACGCGCTGCGCAATGCCACCCAGCTCCGCTGGCTCAACCTCAACCGCAACAAGCTGACCAGCAAGGGCGTGGAGGAGGGCGTGTTGGCAGACATGCCCCTCCTAGTGCACCTCTTCATGGACGACAACCTTCTGGCCTCTGTGCCGTCCGGCCTGCCCTCCAACCTGGAGCAGCTCCGCCTCTCCAGGAACCGCATCTCCAAGATCCCCGCTGGCGTGTTCTCCGGCATGAGCCGCCTCACCCTGCTGGACCTGCAGGGGAACAAGCTCCAGGACGACGCCGTGACAGAGGTGAGCCTGAAGGGACTGAGCAGCCTGGTCCAGATCAACCTGGCCAAGAACCAGTTGAGCAGCATGCCCCCCGGCCTGCCCCCCAGCACCGCTCAGATCTTCCTGGATGGGAACAACATCGAGAAGATCCCCGCAGAGTACTTCAAGGGGCTGCCCAAGGTGGCGTTCCTCAGGCTGAACCGCAACAAGCTGGGCAACAGCGGCCTTCCCAAGAACGTCTTCAACATCTCCAGCATGCTGGACCTGCAGCTGTCACACAACCAGCTGACTGAGGTGCCTCTTATCCCGTCAGGTCTGGAACACCTGCACCTGGACCACAACAGGATTAAGAGTATGTATGTCAGGACTGTGTACTATGTACTGGGGTTGTAGTGTGTACTGTATATGGGTTTGTAGTATGTCCTGAAGTATGTTTGTCGGGCTTCATTTGCTATGCTTGTTTCAGCAAGCCTCTGTGTAGTACAACATTGCTGCAGTTCAAGTCATTTACATTCAATGAATTTACATTCAATGAACTAATAACATTCCTACTGTACATGGCAGAGTCTGCTGGAGTCAGATACTAACACAGGTAGACTGTTCAGTCGTTTCAAGCATCTGGGAAGTGAACGAGGAAGTCACTGAAGTGTTCTTTACTACCTCCAGGTGTCAACGGGTCTGAAATCTGCCCGGTGTCGGCCGAGGTGCTGGAGGACTACGTCAACGACAGTGTCCCTCGGCTGCGCTACCTTCGCCTGGACGGCAACCAGATCAAGCCTCCCATCCCCAGAGATGTCATCACCTGCTTCCGCCTCCTCCGGTCCATCGTTATTTAGGTTGTTTACTTCAGCTTCTTAACCTCTCAGGCCCTTCCTCACAGGTCGAGGTGTTCAACACCAGACACCCGGATGGGAAGATGATAATGAATTATGAAATTATAAGATGAAGTAAAAGGTCAATTCCATTCTAACTGGGTCAGACAAAAGCAATTGTGAAATAAAAACATTTTGTAAATGTTTATCCTGAATTGAGGTCATTCAACTTCAGCATCAAGTTTTCTTTGTCGCTGTACTTGGTTGGGGTGCAGTACCATTTCCAACCACTAGCTGTGCCTTACTTTCAATTAATTTCTAGAAAGAGAACTGACAACCTGCTAAAATAGTGAATCTATAATATCATATTATTTACAGACACAATAGGATTAGAACAGGATAAGACAAAGTATGTTGAATTTAATGACAACTCCTTATTCTTATTTGACAAGAAGAAACTGCTTGTGGATGCTTAGCCAAAACACTTTTTTTTACTGCTCTTAATAAGAATATGTTTGGGTTTGTGTGACAGATTTGTTCTGACATGAATTATTGTTTTTGTTAGGTATAACTATGCTTGGCTATATTTAGAAAAAAAATCTACAAGTGCATTCATTTGGGTCAGTTCATTTAGGTAATTTATTTAATTTAAAATGACAGTATCTTTCTTCTTTTTACTGGACTATGAAAACACATTTCGTACACGAGATTCTGTTTCGAAAACATATTTTGGTATATTCCAACCATTTGTTTTGTGATTATCTTAGATAGTGTATTTCTTGTAGACTGTGTGCTTTTAAATAAATAAAAATGTTTGGGGGAAAAGAATGCCATCTGTGAATGTTAATTGACATTTACAATTTAAGCCCGGTTTCAATAATCCAATCCTTTAAATACAGAATTGCAGCATGTTTGTCTCAATGCTTTGACAGGTTTGAAACACTCTTGAGAGTCAAGCTTTGAACGACTCCAAGCCCGAGCAGACATCTTGTGAACGTTTATGATTTAGTGCTCAAGCGTTAAAGATGCAGCTGTTACACCCACAACGGAATTGTATCCACTTTACAAACGAACAAAATGAGACCCACAATCCGAGGATTAATATGTTTCCTAGCATTCATATGTATTCTGATAGTTATATTTATTCTAATATTTAAAGGACCTACAGGATTTCCTACCCAAACCTAAGAACCTTTCTTACCTATAAAGGGACACCTATAAACCAGGACTTTACTACAACTAAGTGGAGACTGAGGGGAGATTCTAGCCAATAGCAGGTGCAGAACAATTACTAACATTCCACCACTTTTCCCCTCACTCAGCACACAAGGAGAGAGAGGGAGAGAGAGGGAGGGAGGGAGAGAGAGAGAGAGAGAGAGAGAGAGAGAGAGGGAGGGGGAGTGAGAGAGGGGGGGAGAGACAGAGAGAGAGAGAGGGGGGGGGGGGAGAGACAGAGAGAGAGAGGAGGGAGGGGGAGAGAGAGAGTGAGAGAGGGGGGAGAGACAGAGAGAGGAGAGAGAGAGAGAGAGAGAGAGAGAGAGGGAGAGAGAGGGGGGAGGGGGAGAGAGAGAGTGAGAGAGGGGGGGAGAGAGAGAGAGAGAGAAAGTAAGAGAAAGGAGAGAGAGAGAGTGAGAGAAAGGAGAGAGTAAGAGAAAGGAGAGAGAGAGAGAGAGAGAGAGTGGGGGTCGTACAAAGAGGGAAGGCAGAGCTAAGCTCAAACGTGGACAAGAGTCTAACCCTAAAGACACAGGAAAGCTTCCTGCATCGCCTGCTTCCTGCTTGAGACCACGGGAAAGCTTCCTGCATCGCCTGCTTCCTGCTTGAGACCACGGGAAAGCTTCCTGCATCGCCTGCTTCCTAATTGAGACCACAGGAAAGCTTCCTGCATCGCCTGCTTCCTGCTTGAGACCACGGGAAAGCTTCCTGCATCGCCTGCTTCCTGCTTGAGACCACGGGAAAGCTTCCTGCATCGTCTGCTTCCTGCTTGAGACCACAGGAAAGCTTCCTGCATCGCCTGCTTCCTGTTTGAGACCACAGGAAAAGCTTCCTGCATCGCCTGCTTCCTGTTTGAGACCACAGGAAAGCTTCCTGCATCGCCTGCTTCCTGCTTGAGACCACAGGAAACATAGCAGACCCACTTTTAGATACAACTTTATTGTCGCTGTGGACAGTACAAAGCCAATGAAATGCAGTTAGCCTCTGACCAGAAGTGCAAAAACTCACAGTGAACAGCTGTTCAGTTCTGTATCTCATTACAGCATTTCCCCTCCTTAATATTTTCCTCTGTAGATCATAAAGGAACAAACTGTTCTAAGATCAGATCTGAGGGGCAGTTTAATTGAAATTGTAAAAAATAAAATAATAATCTTAGATTTTTGGGGGGTATCATGTATTCCCTACCTATATGTTTTCCTTTGCAGATTAAATAAGAAATTGTTTCAAGATCAGTTCTGAGGAACAGCCTGATATAAAAAGACCTGTAATGGATCTAAGTAAACCACAGATCCCAGTCCAGTTTCCTCACCACTTTTACCATGAGCATTGCAGCGTTTGAGCAGCATGAACTGACCCCAGGTCTGTGGAGGGGCTGGCTGGGACTTCCTCTCTGCTCCCTGGTAGCTGCTCCTCACAGAAGAGGCATTGTGGCCAGGGGCCTCCAGCTCCTGCACATGCACATGCCTCCGCCTCACCTCAGGAAAGACAGACACATATTTCAGACTGATTAAGCCTTCTCTATAAAAATAAAGGATACTCTTGTTAGTTTTTTTTTTTTTTTACTTTTGGGGGGTGGAGGGGGGGTCTCTGTGTGTCTTTCACTCTCTGTGTGTCTGGAGTCTTGAGTTTTGTGTGTGTGTGTGTGTGTGTGTGTGTGTGTGTGGTGTTCGTAGCATGGGGGGGGGGGGTTGCAGAGTGACCAAAAGCAATCCTCTCCCCTCCACACAGTCTCAGTGCCTACCTTCACACATCCCCGGCAGGGCACTAGGTCTGGAGGATCCAGACCCTACACACACATACACACCAACACACATTCACACCAACACACACACACACCTACACACACTCACACACCCTCCCACTCCCAGGCACCCTGTGCGACCCCTCACCATTGGCTAGGTATCGCAGGTATACTGGAGCTCTGCACCTCCAGCTCAGCTGCAGGGGCCATTTGGGAAGGCAGGACACACAGGTAAGCCTTCATGCTTCTTCAGGCTTCTTCAGGCTTCTTCAGGCTTCTTCATGCTTCTTCAGGCTTCATGCTTCTTCAGGCTTCTTCAGGCTCCATGGAGCAGTGGCTTCACAGGCTGGGGCAGCCTCCAGAAATATGCTCACTGAAGGGCTGGTTGATTGTGATTGTGTTGGGGATGAGATGCTAATTGAAAGGTGTTGGGATCATTGATTATGATGATTTGAAATGTTGGGGGCTGCTGTGTTTTAACTGTGGAGCAGTCTTGGTTTGGGGATTGTGGGCTTCTGAGTGTGCAGAAACCAGGGACTTTCTGGAAGTCTGACGGCAGTTGAAACATCACTGATCAGGACTTTTCTGTATTTTCATCTTTTTGCTTTTGTTTGGTGTCGAGGTTCAGACTTGAAAACCACCGGATTGACTTTTCATTGGTCTGGTCTGAACCTGACAGCCTGACAGTGATGTAGGGTGATGGACAGCATTGTCAAGTGTGTTGGTCAAATATCCTGACAAGAAGACTTGAGTAATGACAATTTAGTTTGTATCTGCAGTCATTGATGACAGGGAGATTCATATTTTGTAACGTTTTGTTCAATGGATTACATTTACTCATGCAAACTAATTATGGTTCATTCAGAAAAACAAACATCAGTTTTGCTTCCAGATTTTAAGAAAGAAAAACATTCACAGGACATCAGGAATGTCCAGCACAGAGCCAAGCCACATACAGTGGAAGTCTGTACGCTTTCTCTCTCACACACACACACACACACACACACACACACACACACACACAAACACACACACACACCTTACACACACTGTACGCTGTCACGGCGTGTATAAAAGCACACCTCTGTCTTGGTACATAGTCCACCTTTCAGCATGAGCACGCTGGTTTTCATGGCATTATGAAAACGAACGATGCCAAGCCGTCATCTGACCTATGTCAATATATCTACTGCATATGATATATCCATGAAGAGCTCTCAGTGTTGCTGAATGTCCTGACAGATGGTAACTCCCTCCTGAAGCCCGTATCAACAAAGATCAGATTTATGATGTAAAAATATACCTTATTTTAATTATATATATATATATATATCCCAGAAATATACTTCAATTTCACAATTTTCCCTTTGAAAGATGTGTGTTGAGTGTGTGTGTGCTTTTCTGAAAGTTCAATCTGTGTGTGTGTGTGTGTGTGTGTGTGTGTGTGTATATGTGGGAGCAACCTCAGTGCTGAAAGAAGCTTTTCCTTGCAGTCGTAACTCACTGCCGTACTGTCCACAAGCCTCGGTGGAATTTCAAGAGTGAGTGAGACAGGCAGGCTCTCATAAAGACCCTCTGTACAGACCGCTGGGGCACGTCCGATGGGCTGTCTCTCCCTCTCCCTCTCTCTCACACACACACACGCTCTCTCTCCCTCTCCCTCTCTCTCACACACACACAAAAACACACACATACTCTTTTTCCCACTCCCCTCTCTCCCTCTCCCACACTTTCTCCCTTGTCTCTCTCTCTCATTCTCTCCATCTAACCCTGAGGGCCAGCGTGTCGTCCTCCTCTCCTCCCTCGCTCTCCTCCCTCGCTCTCCGTGTACCTGTCCTCCTGCAGGACTCTCTGCGGCTTTTCAGACTCTGTGGTCAGATTCTCACAGCTCAGAAACGGCCTGGTCTTTAAATCTGGGATCAGGTTATATAACTATGTCTCGGGTCAAGATATATAACTGGTCAAAGAGAGACAGAAAATTTGCAAAAGACAGAATATTAGAGAATTTAAGAGAAATAGAGATAATATGAAGAGATAGAGAGGAGGGAGAAAGGTCTACAGATATTCCCTCAGCGATCCTTAAGAGATCAACTTTGACCTCTAACATTTGACCTCGACAGTCCAAGATGGCTGCCCTGCGAGCAGTGAGCAGGACGGGTTGGGGGGTTTGAGGCGTGGGGGGGGGAGGGCATACTTCATCCTCTCGACTGTCTGCACCTTGGTAATGAAACCAGATCCATGTGACCCCTGCCCCCCTCCACTATCACTTGACTCAAAAGAGGATGGGTAATGTGACTACGACTTAGACAGCTAATTCAGTCCTTCAATGACAAGCTGGACCAAGGCCAACACAGAACATATGCATAGCATCATTAGCTTCTCAACAAGCCATCGTCTCCATAGTGTGAACCATACCTAATCAAGTAGAACTCCTGAACTAAGTAGAGCAGTTTGTTTTTGTTTCTGTGTTGAGGAATTGAGGTGTGTGTGTGTCTCCAGGTGGATGATGATGGTGTGTGTGTCTCCAGGTGGATGATGAGGATGCTGATGGAGCTGATGGTGTTGGGGTTCCTGGTTCTCCAGGCGGCAGCGAGCCCCCGCTTTGCCCGGCAGGTGGAGTTGGACACGTATGATAGCGCCAACTACGATGTGGATCTAGAAAACTTGAACCCGGAAAACCAGGATATCTATGATTATGAAGATGGACTGACCATTGATGAACCTCAGGTAAGGATGAATGGGCAGGCCTGGGAGGGGCTGGGCATGCTGTACTGTGGCACCACCATGCTGCCATAGCTACCATGCTGCCATAGCTACCATGCTGCCATAGCTACCATACTGTAGCTGCTGTGTTGGGAGGGGGCTGGGCTCTGCATGACAGATAACAAGGGGTCATATCTCTCACACGTACATGTATATATAAATACTTCTAGTTCTTCCAGAACGTTACCTGAGTAAAGTTTGCCTGAGTCCTCTCGGTTGATTTGACGACCCTACTACGATACTGGGCTTAGCTCAGTGGCAGAGTAGTTGACTGCAGATCAAGGAGTGCAGGTTTGAATACCCCTGTAGTACAGGCTGTACATCATTGAGAATAACAGCGTCTGCTACGTGTGATCTGTATGAGCAGAGAAGTGTCTCCTGAGGGTTGTGATGCTGGAGTTCAGCTTCATCAGGTTCTGCAGCCTGCTCTCCAGCCCTGCTCTCCAGCCCTGCTCTGACGAACGACCCACATTCTTTACTTTAGGATCAAGGGTTAGTCTTGGCAGCGTGATCTCTGGCCACGTCCATAGGACCAGCCAGGTGTCTGTAGGCATCCCCTGTGTCTGCAGACCACAGCCAGAGCATGCTTTGGGGGCCTGTGTTC